>JACSZZ010000004.1:1200000-1665000 GCA_018467035.1 Scorias spongiosa | reverse complement strand
ATCCTTTCACTACTATCCTTTCAAACAGCAAGCGGGCAGGTGCAATGTAGAGTGCACTGGCACGTACCTTACAAGCCAGATTGAGGTCGTATTCCCCTGAGATTGGGTCACGGATTAGCGCATCGGATGACGGCCATGGCCAATCGCAGAGGACGGTGGTGTAAGCCTCAGCCAACCAACGAGGATTCGAATCTTGGAATTGGCAAAGATAGTCGCGTAATGTCGGCGAAAAGAAGAAGTCGATCCTTCTGGAGTGCAGCGCGAAGATCTGCCAGGGGGTTGGCCTGATCAGAGAGGGCATGGCGCCGTAGGTTTGTGGCGACGGCATCAGCATCCACTTGAAAATGGCCCAGTGGTGCCACATGATCGCATACATGGTCGTCGTCATTGTTGGAGAGTCCTTATTGGGGTAGATATTTTGCAGTAGCGTAACGATGACTTGAGACAGTCGCGGTGCTCTACGAAGTATCTCCTCACTGTACATAGCGCCGACGTACGCGTGTGACCCACAGAGCTCTTCCCCATCTGCACCCTCGCTCATATCCTGTTTTAACCTAGCGAACGTGATTTCGAACGGGTCTGTTGTTGCCAGGGCGTTGTTTAGTGTCCGCATTGCCCAAGTTGCGATGAACAAGCCTTCTCGATGATGTGCCTGTTGATGTGCCTGTTGATGTGCCTGTTGATGTGCCTGTTGATATGCCTGTTGATGTGTCTGTTGATGTGTCTGTTGATGTGCCTGTTGATATGCCTGTTGATGTGTCTGTTGATGTGTCTGTTGATGTGCTTCGGTCTGGGCCTGGGTCCGATCCGGCTTCGTTACATCATGGCCGACAATGTTCGAGACTTCACGTTCGCCACGTGATTCGATTGTGACGTCCGGTGCGACACTGACCAGATTGCTCTGCTGGACGCGTCGGGTCCAGTTCGGGGCGCTGGGGGCTAATGATTGTCTTCGAGATTGTTTCGGTGTCCAGATGTTGTGACCGAGGATCTGTTGAGGCGGTGGGGTTGATGAAGGGTGTGGTGAGTCTGCGGTCCCCTGCTGGTGCTTGTGCGATACTTCAGGCTCTGGTGAGCGCGTGGTGCCAATATTCAATGATGTGTAACTCCTCATTATATGATCGAGGCTATCGCCCAAGCGTAAACGAGCCAGGAGCATTGTGCTAACATCGTCCGAACTATCAGCCAATGCGGCCAGCAGGGATACGACGAGGTCTTCGTATCTGTTGCAAACAACGGTTAGTCTGTGTCAACTTACAGGATCAGATCAGTGCCCGAGTCTATGCAATGAAGCGAATTTGGTTACCGTTCTTGAGTGTAGTCTGTAGGGACATTCAGGGCGGATTTCAACAGTGCATCAGCCTGTTGGGAAAGCTCTGTCTGTTGAGATAGACCGGAAGCTGGCGAGACTGGAGACGCTTCTCCCAAGTCGCCATCGAATTGGCTCTGTCTCCTTTGTTCCAGTGGCAGGGTGGAAGAGGAGGACGGCAAAATGGGGTCATCATGCTGTTTTGGCGGTTGGCTGTGCTCGCGTCTCGAGAGCGGTTGCGATTCTCGGTCTGTCCTGGCACTGCTGCGAACACGTAGCTGCTGGATCTCTTCTCGCAGGACGTCGTTCTCTTGGCGCAAAAGGCGTCTCTCGGCCTCACCGTGGTCACGAGTGCTGTAAAAACATTTGACTCCGTGCTTCGAACAGGCAGAACATGAGGGTCGGGCCTCATCACACTAGTAGACGAGGGGCACGAAACGCCCATCGGGTCAGTAAAGATAAATGATACACACGCAAATCGAAACGCGTGGGGCGGGCCAACATCGTCAGGTTTTCCACCGAGACAACTCACCCGCAGCTTCCTAGAGCGACAGTAGTTGCAGGCAATCCGTGCGATCGAAGTCCTGACCCTCTTACTGCGTGCATGTTGGTGGCCCTGTCTGCTGTTGGCCGGCCCAGCTTCATCCATCGCAGACTAGGCGCAGCAGTAGCACCAGCACCAGCACCAGCAGCACCACCGCCGCCACCAACCACAACAACAAAAACAACAAAAACAGCAATAATAACGGCAACGACACAGCGACACCCGAACCCCTTAGTTGGCAGACGGATCAACGCCGAGAGCCTCTCCAACTAGCCGTTTCCACCGTGTCGGGCCAAAGACAAGTGGTCATCTGGTGAAGGGGAGTGAAATGGGGGGCGGACGAGGCAGGCCGCGCGAGGTTCAAGAGGGTCAAGCTTATCGACAGGAGCGCCTTAGAGGAACGTCAGCTCTGTAGTGGGAATCTTGACAGGAGTAGGCGCGTCGTTCGGACGATTGGGATGGAGTTGATGACACTCTCAGAATCGCTGACTGCTACAAGGCAGTTGCTAGCACCCACATCTGCTTCGGTGGATTCTCCGAAGAAGAGTTGAGTTCGGACGATCCTCCGCCAGTCACGTGAGGTGTCTTGCGGCTCCACAGGTATGAGTGCGAAGTCGACCACTTCAAGCGCGCTTGTATGTGGACGGATGGGAGAGATGATTGCTTACTACGAGGAGGAGTGCTCACGCTTCACTGAATGGCTGACTGACCGAGAGAAATAGACTGACGGCTGCTCCCACTGCTCAGATGCCCTCGACGGTTTTTACTGAGATGGAAGGATCCGATCCCGTGTCCCCTCGACAGTTCTGTCCGCTTATCCACGGAGCCAACGCCGATGGCCAACGCTTGGGGGGAGGGATGCGTGTCAGGCTCAAATATGCCATTCACATCGCGCATGCTTCGCCTCCTCAATCCTCACCAGGGTATACCCAAGACGTAGCCTCACGGGCGATGAGCCAAAGAGAGCCGGCCTCCCCCCTGCCGCAAGCCATTGTCTGGTCGGCCTCGCTGCCCTGCATCAGTTCTTTCTCGCTTTCGCACTGCTACAATCTGGCAAGTCGCTGACGGCTCCTAGTTGCCACCCGGCGGAAGATCCTGCAGGTGCCTATAGGGACCGGCACTCGCAACCTCCTCCCAGGCGGCTTCGTACCATTCCTTTTAAAAGGAGCCGACAGAACCAGCAATCAGCAGTCTGTCTTTGATACCGTACCCGCTCGGATCGAAGGCGACACTGGCATTTCGTTCTAGCTACCTACATGAGCGTAACCCCCACTCCCCATGCTCATGCGCGACAGGATTCAATCGGGCTTGCCTGCAATAAGTATCCGGGGAAACAGTACCGACTGCCTATCACCCCAGGCCAGCAATGTTACAGCCAGCTGGCCGCGGTCATCTACGTGCAACAGATCACTCCTGTGGACCTAACAGGGCGAGTGAAGCGAGAGCTACGATAACAAAATCGAAGATCAGGGTTCGACAAGCAGTGGGCCGGGCATCTGATTCTCATAGGGACGATCTCCAGACTGGCACGGGTGGTGGACGGGAATTGTAATACGTTTCTTCATCAGCTCATTCCCCAGGCCAAAGGGATGTCAGACTCCTGCATCGTGATAAGCGTGGATTGATTTGGCTGCGGCATCAGTAGCGGGGATCACAAGAACGTGGCAAAGCTCGATCGGATTCCCGATGCCTACACGTGACCGGCCATCATTGCAACAGAGAGCTGGCGAGAGCATTCGACGATGGAGGGGTCACTCAGTGGTTTGCAGTGACTGTCGCGGTTACCGTATCTGCGCCTTCGTCGATGTAAACCAGACATCCGATGTCAGGGTGAAGGAATGCGGAGGGGCTGGCGCTACAGTACAGAGTAGGTACCGTAGGAGGTAGTGGAGGTATGTGGACGGTACAGTTGATTGGTGCCTGAGGCATGAAACTCTTCCCGGATCCAATCATCCAATTTAAATTATATGCCTACCTACCTACCTAAGGTACTGCCCAGGTGTACAGCTCCAGCGCTGGAGGCGGGGGTCCGGGACTACCTCTAGGGATGACGTCGCTTGGATTGCCCCCAGCGTTCCAATCTGGTTCCAAGATTGACCTTCAATCAGCTCTCGAGTCTTTATGCCAATCTGTGGTGAGATGAGCAGAACGTGATGTGGTGTGTTGTGGGGATGTTGCCAGGTACCCCCGGCTCAGCAACCCGCATGCATGCGTAGTCCCAATGCACGGCAATCCAGCGTTGTCCTACGACCATCGATCGAGAAATGTCCTGCCAGGCTCATATCACCGCCGCAGAACGAGATGTAGCAGACCACACCTTTGGCGTGATCGACAATTGAGAATGGATGAGTGCAGAATACCACCGCCCCAAACAGCCAACGCCCTCTCGCCCCCAGTTACACCGAATGTTGTTTCACACAGGCGCCGTAGGTCTCGGGCTTGACCTCCTCATGGACGCCACACCTGCCTCCACATCTGCCTCCACAACCTATACCATGCACGACAGGCTTTCCATATCACCTACATAGTTTGGTATGCATGGGGTAGTCGTGGGGAATGAGGAGAATTGCTTAAGTTTCGGTTTGCCCGATCAGGGCACGCTCGAGGCGGAGAGCCGCCCTTCTAGAAGAAACGTCGAGGCTGATACAGAGTATAGCTGCTTGGACAATGTGGGAATTTCTCCTACCTCTGTAACGTACGTTGTTGAGGTTTTGGTCGTACAATTTGCTTAGAGGTCGTCGTGTTTGCATTTGGTCGCATCGGATGGCCACGTGCTCGCCTCGTGGCTCTTGTTCTGCCGATCCCGCGGCTGTTCCGACCGATACCTACCTTCACGGTATATCGAAGTCGCACGATTTCCACATTGCCCATCGTTGATACTCCAGACACCAGTTCAACGAAGGCAAGGCACAATGGTCAGCGCCTACACCTTGGGCGTTGCTCTCTTCGCCGCCATAGGGACTTTCCTGTTCGGCTTTGACACCGGGATCGCCACTACAACCATTGCCCACGAGTCATGGGTCGACTACATGGACAAGCCTTCCAAAGGCCTCACTGGCGCCGTCGTTGCCGTCTACATCGCCGGTGAGGCCGGCGGTGCTCTATTGCAGACCTTCGTCGGCGATAGGCTTGGGCGTATCCGGTTCATGTGTCTCATGTGTGTGATCGTTAGCGTTGGCACCTCCATCCAGACCGCGTCGGTCAACATCGGCATGTTTCTGGCTGGACGAGTATTGGCAGGCTTTGCCGTTGGAGGTCTCGTCTCGACCGGTAAGTTCTGTCACAGATCTCCACTGGGCGGCGTCGTCATCGATGGCAGTTGCTATGGATTGTTATTGATGTGAGGTAGTCCCTATATACCTCTCGGAAATATCCTCTCCCCACCACAGAGGCCTCATAGGGGGCATCAGTGGGTGCGGGATTTCATTCGGAACAATGATGTCCAATTGGGTCGGATTTGCCTGCTCCTACGCCTCCTACGGCCCAGTTCAGTGGCGGCTTCCTTTGGGGATTCAGATCCCATGGGGTATCGTCATGTTCACCGGTCTGTTGACCTTCATGCCTAACTCACCTCGTCAGCTCATTCGGCAGGGCAAGATCGAGGAGGCGAGACGAGCGTTCATCCAAGTCAGGCGAGACTTGCAGTCTCATGAAGCACAGGAGGAATTCACGCTCATGAGGGCGCAGATCGAGTTTGAGATGATGAGGGAGATCAGCTCGTACAAAGACATTTTCAAGCTGTTCAGACACAGAGCTTTGGTTTCCATTGCCGTGCAGACCATGACGTCCCTTACTGGCGTCAATGTCATCCAGTACTACCAGAGTAAGGTATCCCTGCTTTAACGTCGTTCTGTGAAGGAATCCCCATGCTGAAACAGCCGACAACCAAAGCGATCCTCTACAAGTCTTTGGGCATCTCATCGAGGATGATCCTGCTGCTGTCAGCTGTCTACGGCACGATCGCGTTCTTTTCCAACTGCATCACGACTAGATACCTTACCGACCAGTGGGGCCGGAGAAAGATGATCCTCACAGGCTTAGCTGGCATCATTGTCATCGAGATCTACGCCGCCGTGATGCAGCGCGAATTCCAGAACACAGACAATGAGGTGGGCAAGGGCTTCGCAGTGTTGGGTATTTATCTTTTCGTAGTCACTTACTACGGAATGCTCAACTCCACCACATGGTTGTATGGCAGCGAGGTCCTGCCAATTGCGTTGAGGAGCAAGGTGATGGGATTGGCCGCAGCGTCGCACTTCATTGTCAACGTCGCAAGTGAGTCCACTACGGATCCAGGGTATCATTCGTTCAGTCATTCATTCGGAACACTGCCTTTGCTGACAACTCCAATGTGTGTAGTCACCGAGGCCGGTCCCAGCGCCTTTGCGAACATCCACGAGAATTATTACTACGTCTTCGTCTGCTGCACGCTATTCTTCCTCGTGATTGCTTGGTTCTACTTCCCGTACGTCAAGCGCCTTCAAACCCGATCAGTTTTGCACGTTTCAGCATGCATGGCTGCTACTGACCTGCGACTGCAGTGAGACGAAACAGAAGACGCTGGAAGAGATCGCCGCGGCATTCGTGAGTCCAGACCCCCATCCAACCGTGTGCCTAACCATTGACGCTGACACGATGTCTCAGGGCGATAAGGTGGTGCTGGTCACCGAGAACGAAGTCGAAGTCGAACAAAGCATATTCGAGCAGAAATCCGATACGGATCGAGTTGAGGTGGTGAGATCGAGTACCTAGAAAGGACCGTGAAGGTTTGCCGGTGGCGCGTTCTCCACCGTCCAACAAATACCATACCGAGACGTGGTTGTCGTGGACACATTGACGCTTTACGTCCCAAACCTCGACAAACCATCCACGAAACCTTCAAAGGGCGAAAGCATGAGTCTATTGGGCTCGCTAAAGCCGGCATCAAAGGTACCGCTGCACAGCATCGCACATCAACACACCACATCGTCGATGGGGGAATCGGATTGTATTCGGGAAACGGCAATCGACGAATTGCATCGGGTGCATACCTGGGTGTTGCTATACCTCAGTAGGTAGGTATGTACGTTTACGCCGCCGACACAAATGGCGACGTCAGAGGACAGGGAGCAGCTGCGCGGATGAGCCGAGGCTAGACATCGGGCCTAGAGTTTAGGTAGAGATGATAACCAAAGGTATCGGCTGACTTACCTAAGCATGACCTGCCTGTCATGGATGATGTTGTTGCCTCAGGTGTCGATCGAATTTCAGATGAGGTCAGCGCGACAATTAGGTCCCTACCAGGTAATGTCCACGGCAGTCCGCTCCAAGCAGACGTCGAAGCCTTAGGCATCAATAGGTAGCTGACGGGTAACTGGAGTACCGAGGCGACCACGATATACAGTAGGTATGGCGACGCGCATCGCGCGGTAGGAGCTAGTAGGTAGGTAGGTAGGTTGGTAGGTAATAGCTTCGCTAAGGAGTGGTCTCGTCGCCTGGCCCGCTCCCGCTCCCGCTTCCGTTTCCGTTCCCGTTCCCGCCATGGTTCTAATACGGGCTATTTATTACTCTTGCCCTCGCTCCCTTCTTCATTGAACAACCTTTGGAACCAACTCGTCGCAATTTTTACTGTTTACCAACGATCTCATGGTCTACATGGCCACCGCGTCAACTCAGCATCAAGTATCCAGCTATTGAGTGTGAGTTGTGAGTTACGATGCGACAGTGTTGTGCGGCTGAATCCGGCCCGTAAACCACAGTCATCATCGTCATCATACCTTGGTAGCCCGAGGTGTCTAGGTACCTAATAGGCAAGCCACGGATGCAAGTGACGGCCGCTAATATAGATCAAATCACAAAAGCACTTGGCCCTGACGCTAGGTCTAGTCGCGACCAACCAGCATAGAATGCGAGATTGCGCCTCGCTTCGCTTCGCAAATTCCTCCATGAAATTAAACCCTCCCTGCACTAATAATCGAAATTGTACTGGGTCACTGGCGCTCCTGAATCCGACCCAGCTTGACTCTCCCAGACTGGTGAAATTGAAATTATCTCCCTCGCTCTCAGAGGGCCATCAGGTCTCGAAACCAATAAAGGCCAGATGATAATTCCCGGGTCTATATATCAGATTGACTGCTGCATGCTGTACTGCTCTGTACGGTACTCCACGGCACAGCCCAGTCTTGCCGCATCCAGCCTGCATCCTTGAGCTGCTCAGGCTTGGTCAAGCGGATACCGGACTTTCGCGTGACCCTTTCCTTCCGGTGCTTGCCGCCCTGCTTTGCTGAGTCCTGCTGTAATACGGTGCTGTGCTGATCTGCATTTGCTGATCAACCATTTGTAACCCATTGCGGCCCTCTTCGACTACCACTTTTTGCACTGCTTTGTCTTCTGCATCGTCTCGCTCAAACACAACCACCCGGCCCTCTCGTCCCCCTCTCGACCTACACTGGGTGTTATCCTACTACACCATAACCACAATGCCGCACCAATACTCCTTTCTCGCCGGCGGCAGCGAAGATGGCACCCAGAGGTTCTTCTCCAAAACACGCCTCCCTTCAGTCTCATGGCCTCACATGCCCACCATCCTACCGCACAGAATACGCCGCAAGTTCAGATCAACCCGCTCCAAGATCCACTCGCGAACCACACCAACATCCTCCATCACAAGCCTCAACACCTCATGGAATCCTGCCGACACCCTCAAGAGCCTGCGCACCCATAAATGGAGCGTCTTGGACGCACAATACCTCTTCCTAGCAATCCTGGGAATCTTCAGTCTGTGTGTGATACAGAGCCCAGGTCCCATCACCAAGACTCTTGTTGCTACCCTCATCATGCTCTCCCTGATTCTGCCCATAACTCGCCAGTTCTTTCTTCCAATCCTGCCTATATTCGCTTGGCTCATCTTCTTCTATGCTTGCCAGTTCGTTTCTGGTGAGTATAGGCCACCTATTTGGGTGCGTGTTCTCCCTGCTTTGGAGAACATTCTATACGGCGCAAACTTGAGCAACATTCTCAGTGCCCATCAGACCACCTTCCTCTCTGTCATGGGTTGGCTGCCTTACGGCATCACTCACTTTGGTGCGCCCTTCGTCTGCTCTGGTCTCATGTTCATATTTGGGCCTCCTGGAACCACACCGGCTTTTGCGAGGGCTTTCGGCTACATGAACATCACAGGCGTCATCATCCAGCTATTGTTCCCCTGCTCGCCTCCTTGGTATGAGAACAAATACGGTCTCGCTCCTGCCAATTACAGTATGCCTGGTTCACCAGCAGGCCTACGGGCTGTCGATGAGCTTTTCGGTATAGATCTCTACACATCGACTTTCACTGCCTCCCCGATGGTGTTCGGCGCGTTCCCCTCGCTTCATTCTGGGAGCGCAACGATTGAGGCTCTCTTCATGGCCCACACCTTCCCAAAGCTTCGGCCTCTCTTCCTGGTCTACACCCTCTGGCTCTGGTGGGCAACGATGTACCTGAGCCATCACTACGCCGTTGATCTTGTCGCAGGAAGCATCATCTCCATCACCTATTACATGATTTCCAAAAGTTGCTTCCTACCTAGGTTACAGCCAGGGAAGATGTTCAGATGGGATTATGACTATGTTGAGAAGGGCGAACCCAGCCTTGAGGAAGAATTCGCCTATAACGGTCTTGGAGAGCTGGACGAGTACCATCCGGCTCTTGGTGGTGATAGCGATGAATGGACCATCGGATCCAGCTCAAGTTTCAGCACCAGCAGCCGAAGCCCCAGCACTGGAGGCAGATCCCCTGTCAGTAACGAGGAGGCTTGGGATGGTGATACCCTTGCCAGCTCAAGTGATCATGAGTTTACCAAAGCGTAGGCTGCTAAATTTGAGCTTCAAGATCTCACAAGGTTTTGATGCAAAGGGATAGATAGGGTGTGGCCATTGAACCCCTGCGCGCTTATCACAGCGAAGCGTACAGCAATTTCGGTCTGGCAAGATGGGATTTGGGTCATGTCAGATTCGACCTTCCACAAGCCTTACGCGCCAGTGAATACGCCTATTGCGCGCTCTATCAGGACATGACTGCTCAAAAGGATTGAGGCTGTACTTAGCACGGACTGCAAGACGTTCACAAGTGCCTACAGGACCCTCGTCGTTTGAGCGGCAACTTGCTTTCGACATTCTGGAACATTTAGCGATGTTATCCTTTTCGATTGAATGATTAACGGCTTTTAAGGACCTGCTGGGTCCTTGTAAATACTCTATGAAAAGACACGGGCCAGATGGTCAACCATACTGTGCAAATGGCGAGCTGGTGTTTTGGGCTGCTGTAATGATGATGGAGGCTATTTCTACGTTCGCATTGAAGAGGAAAACCTCACCTTCGACTTTGGGCATGCCTTTGGACTTAGAAGGATTGATAGAAAAAGGGAGAAGCGGTTGGGATTGAAGTCGGCCAGCAAACGGGTCCAGAAGCTTTCCACTTGAATGAGGAGAGTCATGGCTTTATGCCGATGGATTCTGCTCTTGCAATCGTTCTGAACGAGACTGTCATAGACGAGCCCTAATCATAATGCATAGAGGAAAGGGATGAAGATTGGGAATAACTTCAAGCTACATAGCTATTTTAATGAATAATGCAGCGGTAAGCTGGTTGCACACGATGTGGAAGTCACAGGCGGATTTTTCACATGTCGCCTATGCCACCACCAAACTAGCCATGACTTTCACCATCTCGTTGAAGGCCTTCAACTTCAATGTCACTGCCGGTGATGTCGTCTCAGTCTACAACACCACCTGAGTATATCTCTCTCAACCATCATTTGAGACCAAGAGGATAAGTCCTGTCACTTCTCTCTCGCAGTGAAGGCGTGCAAGGTCCTGATGATTAGCAAGAGTTTCTATCCAGGTATGTCACCGCACCTTCTGGGTATAATTTAGTTTGATTTTCTAATTTTCTTGTAGCGATTGCCGCCGTTCTCGTTCATTGTCCTGCTGGAAGCGTTGTTTAAGTTCATGGGATAGCAACCCCTGTCTACGGTATGATTTGATAACCATCATCTAGATTCAATGCAGTGTCTTTCCCAGCAATCAACACTCAACACCGCTACAATACTTTTCACCCTTTATGCGGCACTACCCCTCGCGCTGTATCTTGTCATCGCAGCCGCTCGAGCGATGGGGCTAAGCAAATGGAAAGTCATCGGCGTTTGAGTGGGCGGGTTCCTTCTCGATGAATACCTTCACATATCCACGATACAGACAGTCAATCTGTGGCTTCAGCAGCGAGATACAGTCCCCCGGGATGCAGCTTCTTACCATTTGAGGTGGAAGGCGGATATGTCGATGTCGGGTATGAATGATAGGGACATCCCCGAATCATACCTTTTACGGTATTCAGATCGAATGCTGCCTTGAGAAAGGAATAACAAACAGTGTGCAAGTGCCCACTGCTTTCAGAATCTCCAACTGCCACACCAGTTAGTAGAGGTGTTGATACAGACAGTGGGAAACCCCATATCAGTGTTAATTGATTCTATCTATCTTTCTACCTAGAGAGGTGGACCTTCCTATACCCTCTAAAGTGGTCTACACGGCCACCGTGTTGTGTGATTGTGAACATATTACAGGCTATACGGCTGCAACTGCAGCAAGTCATCGGGTGTGAATTGATCTAAGCAACATGAGGACCGTATGCTGCAGGCGGTGTTTGAAGATGGTTATTTCTGATGTGATTCCCAGCTTAAGACCAAAATCGAGTATGAACTGTAAAGATTGTTCCAACCGTCGCCACTCGGTCCCAGGGCGAATTTCATCTTACTTTGCTCCCCTGGTGTCATCGAAAACATTGGTTTAAATGCTTTCAACAGGGAATTGTTGTTTTAATCACAGACAGGCCGAACCGAAGCACCTAGTTGGGCACTTAAGGTATGGCATTATACTAGGTGTTACTTACGCACCGTTGGCACCGCACTACACCTTTGTACATACACTCCTAATTTGGGCTGAGCAATTAGTGAGTGTGGTGTATTGTAGAAGAAGCATTTGTTGTGTGATGAGCGTTTGCTGTAGGGTGAATGCGCAGTATAGATGAAAATCCCTCGGTACTGGATGCTCGTGTCGAAGTTGTCCAGTTTACCACAATATAATAAGTGTCAAGGAGCTCAGGCGCAAGTTTCTGCCTTAAATAAAGCTTCACGGTTGAGGAGCATGCAAATGTAATTACGTATTATTGTATCTCCCAGAACCACTACAACAATGATAGTCCAGGTTGCCCGGAGCGACTCTTCATCGGTTTTTGTTCTTTGATATCGAGCCTTCCATGTCGCCCATGCCAAAGACTGAGAGGCCATATCTGCATATCATTGCATGAGTGAAAGCCTCACTTCAACAAATGTGAGACCTGTAGGATCTATATGTAGCCTCTTTAACCGTTGAGGACAAATACTCATCGTCACTGCCGCCGACCAGGGTTGGCTGTCCATCGACGAAAGCTCGGTTGCACGTCGAGTATGGAATTCTGCTCCAGATAGAGGATGACAGCATGCTCTCAGCCTCGGTGGATGCAAGGCTCCCCATGGCTGCGGACGAGACCCTCCCACGATGTCGCCAGATTGGCAGGCTTGATAGCCATGTTCTCCTCACAGCTTTCTTCGGCGCAGTCCTTGTGCTCGAGCGCGGACTTCTGCTCTCATACGGCGCAGCCAGCGGTGCCCAGGACGATCCCAAGGTGCCGTCCGTGTTGGAGTCACCGACGCTGTCCATGTTAACGGCAGCCAAGAAGGTGGACGGCCAGAGAGAGGCTGCGAACGATGGAGCCCTAAAGCTGTCGTCGACATTGACAACATCGTACCGTCCAAGTCCAGGCCGCGGCGCCTTGCTGCAGCCGTGATGCGCGTCCAGACACGGGTTAGTGGCGTTGTGGTCCCACAGCGCGTGGCGCAAGTCGAAACGTAGGTCACCATGCGCATCCATAAGCCCTTTCGATTTCAGAGCTGTGTCACGCTCGTCGTCGTATCTAATGCTTGTAGTGTCGGTCCCTGGCAGGGGGCTGTCTTGGCCGTCACTGCTACCCACATCACGGGAGGGTTGGATTGTTGCGCTTCGGCATGCGTCTGGATGGTCGATGCTCGGCGAGGTTGTGCATGGACAGCACAGCGCCTGGAAGATGGAGTCCTGCTCCTGTCTTGACAGAGCTGTGGAGTCGACTGCAGCTGTGGAACTGCTCGTAGTGGTGAGTTTCTCAGCACTTGAATTCTTGTCACTATGTTTGGGGTCTCTGACAGTGAGTGGGCAAGCTTACGGGTCCATTGACGTTTTGATGTTTTGATTTTCTTATCACGGCCAGCGTTTCATTCAAGGTGTATATCGACGATCCGAAGTCGGTACTTGGTGTAGCCTCTTGAGATCTCCCTACCAGCAGTCTCCCGAGCTGATGGTCTGAGACAAGAGCGAGGGAAATGAAGAAGTCGGTTTAGGTTTATATGTAGGTTACAGGTGCCTCGTTTGCTTCTAGTTGAGTTTGTATGCTCGTGATGACGGTCATGCAAACCAAGTGTTGCAAACATAGTCAAACCGAAGCCAGAGAGTGAGATTGTTGGCAAATGGCCGTGAATGCGACCCAGCGATTGGCTCCATCATCCATCACCTGTTCTCTTTTCTGAAAGCTGTAGTTAATGAACTCACCGTGTCAGTGCCGTTCCAGTCTCCAAGTGGTGAACTCGCCCATAGCAGTTTTCTTGTTCGTCTCGAGTGTTCCTCCACAAATTTCAAATCAACTATCTCTCTTTTCACAACTACTCCGCGAAATGCACTGTTACAATAGCCCTCTCCTTCCCACAGCGCACTGTCCCCATATGTGGCTGAGACATTGTGCGTCGCCACACGACAGGACAGACAATAGCCTTGTGTATCAATGGGAACGGGGAACGGGGACGGGAATCCAGATCTCGCCATGTCAGGTTCGGTCTTGAGGAGTCATCCGGTATACCTCGATACCGACTTATTGAAACCCATCTGGCATTACCTAGGTACTTGAATACCCCCTGTGTCCAACACGGTGCAAGGATGCATCTTTCTGGTAGTTTACCCATTGAGAAACGGTGGGTAACAACTGCATCGATAGATGGACTCCCCGAACCTCGCTAGATGTCCAGCGAGCCTATTGTCGAGTGCATTAAATACGAAGCAAGCAATACTTATGCTTCTCACAGAAAGACCAGTCCAACATTTGCGCCAATACAATAGTGACACGATCGACAAAATCCCACTCTGATTGAGTTAGTGCTCAGCTCAACGTACGTGCATTGGGGTAGATTTAGTTGCAATGCAGGTGTCCCTATCCATTACCAATACGGCGTGCGTGGCGCAGATGATAGTCCTCTTCGTGGCTCCCTTTTCTGCCTTTTCTCGGGTTTCAGTTTGAGCAGACTGACTGGACTGATCCTCACATCATTCCCCAAGGAAGTTTGGATTGAATGCCAAAGCAATGCTCCCAATCTACCCGTCAACATCCGTACTTCAAACAGAACCATTCACGGTGCAAATATGAACTTGCTGTGCTTAGGGCTGAACCCGGGGATGCAAGATCGAAGGGTGCAGTTATTTTCGGCAGTCCATGCGCAGGTACAGAGGTACCTCCGAGCAGCGTGCTAGCTTCACGTGGGCAGTGGTGAGGATAGCGGCCCGCGCCGACCGTCGTCTAGTGCTGACTTCTGGAAAGATCTGCAGAGGACTCCACGACCTAATTCAAATATGGAAGATATCAAGTCCTGTTCCAGCAATTTGGTTGAAGACTTCGTCTGGACCGACTCCGTTCCAGCTAAACTGCTATCGACTTGTAGCACTGTGTCTTACTCTGATGCCTCCAAACTAGCCTAGATCCCAACACCGATCCTCTCCATAGACAACGCCTCGTGTACATCCTAGCGCTTCCTGCGCATGGAACGTTCCGCGGCCTTCGTGTTCGTCTGGCGCTATGATTGAAGTTGGGTGGCATTGGAGATGGTAGGTGTCGGGAGGTTGGGTTATAAGGATGGAGGGTTGGAAAGGGATTTTTGATTTGTTTCCCAGATCTCTACCTCAGCCCACTCGATCGCCGTCAAAAACAGAGACTACTGAAGGACCCATCAAGATGTTGTCCACTCTCGCTTCTGTTGCTGCTACTGCAGCCGTTGTTGCTGCTGTTCCCACGGAGTTCCTCAGCTCAAAGCGTGATCAAGGTTCATTCCTGGTCTCCGAAATATCGGCTTACCAGCCCAGCGGCTTCTGTGAAGACTCAAGTGGGTGCTGGTACACTCTGAGCTTCAACGTCAACAGTACTGTCCCTGGCGCTGTACAGAGCGCGCACTGCTTCGCAGAATGGGGAGACAACAACTTTTGCACAGACAACTGTGTAGCCTACTCCGACAACGCACCAACCGGCAACTGGATTACATGCTCGCCGAGCTCTAGTGACTTCGACGACAACTCTTCGCCTTTCAGTTTCCATCTGTACGGCGAGTACGGCATCGGCAACTTCTCGCTCGCTGTCCGTGAAGAGGTCAATGACAAGTTGTATGAGAGCTCTGTCCAGCACATCTCCAACACAACAAGCAATGGAACATACACCTGTGACTACGACGCCAGCGGTTACAGCGGCATCCCGAACTCGCACGCTCACGGCGACTGCTCCACCGTCTCCAACTTCCCCGGCTACCAGCTACCCGTCGCCACCGTCGAGAACGTATGCAGCAACGACACCATCCCGGTCAGGTTCCAGATCGGCTATGGCTCACCTAACGGTTACGTCTTCGTCGTCGGCAACATAACCGAACTGGGCAGCTGGGACATCGCCTGCTCGCACCAGCTGACCGGCGAGGGTTCGCTCTCCTCTAATCAAAGTGTCATCGTCGACATTCCTGCTGGCACCCCGTTTGAGTACCGGTACTACGCGCAGTACTACACCCTCAACCAGAGCCCTGATGGCAAGGATATCACTTGGGACTGCATTGGAAACCACGTCTTCACCACCCCTGCCTCCACTTGCGATCTTGAGGTCCAGGCCAGTGGCAGTTCTTCTGACACTTTCTACTGCTGCACCGCTGGTAGCGGTGACTGCCAGATGTGCGGCTACGGTGAACTAGAAAGCTGTCCCGTGTTTTGAACACGATGATAGCCATGGATAGAATTGACGTCTTCTTATCATATACATGTATAGATGAATAGATCATACCTATAGCATATGTGCGCCTCTATCAAATGTCATCGATGATGTTTTCATCCGACTGTTCACAGCTCTTCGTCTCTCAGCCTTTCACTTTCGAGTAAACTAAATGTAGAACAAATATAAATTGCAGCCAAGTCCTAGATGTTTTGAACTGAACTAATGAGAATCTCGGATCATTTCAGAAGCATATTTTAGTACTCAAATGTGGTATTGTGGCGTATTTTGTACATCAGAACCTAACACTTTTTAAAATCAATTCGCCCTTCGAACACCGATCGCTTATGTACAACTGACGAGACAACACTTCATGGTGTCACGCTTCGGTCAATCTTCACCGCTCGTAGTGCAAGCTCTTCCTCCTTCCCACCAATCTCCATAGTGAGGTGCTCGAAACCTACGGTTTCTTCCATTATATTCCATATCTCGGGGTATTGGTCCTTGATCATCCGTTCCACCTCCCGTTGTCTGTAAATGTGTGGTGCAGCATTGAACATACTGCCGAGGAGGAAGAGGTCAGGCATGACGCTACCTGCCTCTACTGCATCAGCCAGGATTTTGAACGCCGTCTCAATCTGTGCGTTGCCAATGATGGCTGAAATGTAAGAGCTCCACAGCGCCTGATCAAGCTCGATGTTGGTGCGCTTCAATCGGCTCCAAATCTCCTCCGCTTTGATGTCGCCGAATGGCGCCTTCTCGCAAGCCCGGAAGGCGATGTGGATGGAGTCATAAGTGGGACCTTCGCGCGACTTGACTACGTCGTCCCAGAAGGACAATGCGGTCCTTGGCCCACCACAAGCCGTGAACGCAATCATGAGTACGTTAGATAGTCGCGTGGAAGTATCGATGCGGTAATCAAGCTTGAGTTGGTTGTGCACTGCCTCTAGGGCCTCTGCATCTTTCAGCTTAGCGATGGCCATCAGCGTTGACATGTACGTATCGATAGTGGGGATCGTGTCGTCTCTTGTGTGGCCACGCATGTTGTTGAACACGTTCACCCCCATATCCGGTCTTTTCCTGGCGAAAAATGAGAGCATGATCGTCGTCCGCTCTTCTCGTGTCATCTCGTCGAAGGCAGATCTAAGGATCACATACGTCGCCCAGGCCCTAGTCGTCGTCGTCCCCAATAAGTCGGTACAGTAATCAATTAAGAAGTTTCGTATCAGAGCTCGGCCTTCCAGCGAGTAGTGCACCGCATGCGTGTTCAGAAGGTCCACCACATCGTCGTGTTCATCACGGCTCAGGTGAAGGCGTGCTAAATTAGAGACAGTTAAAGGGTCGAACCTGGCATTGCGATCACCCAGATCCGCGACCACATTCATGATTGTATTGAAGTCGTGCCTGTTCGACGAACACAGTGCAACTAGAAGTTTGTTCACAACAGGCACGTCGTCTGCATCCGTCAAATCCTGGGATTGAAGATTCTGATAGGCTTTGAGAGCACCATCAACGTCGTCGGTTCGCAAGCGGTATTCCATCTGCAGAACAAATGTTTTCGCATTAGGATGTATGCTGTGTTCGCGTCCCAGATTGATAAAACGTTCGGCGAGATACGGATCGTTGCGTTCGATTGCGAAATCGATCAAAGTATTGATTGTCTCTGAGTCGGGCAACCGCCAGTCTTCACGATTGCGAAAGGCCGTGTTATGTTGCTTCATCACCCCAAACATGCGGCTAATCTCGTCAACACCTTTCCTCAGGCCTGCAGCCCATACAAAAGTGGCATCCCATACTGCTTTCGGAGGGTTCCAGCCCATCACGTCCCGTACTAAGCCATGTCCGTATTCCAACTTGTCGTGTCTCAGGCACCATCTCAAGACAATATCAATTGTTCTTCCTACCATTACTTCTTGCTTTTTAGGAACTGTTTGACGAGCCCATTCACCGTTGAAAATCTTCCACCAGTATTGTATTTGCTCAAATGCCTTGTCGTCTCGAGCTGCATAAAATTCAAGTAGCAATGTTGCAACTGATAGGTTCTGACCTAGTGAGTTTTCTGCAGCTGAAAGAGTCTCCAAAACACCAGCTTCGTCACCAGCATTGGCATAGGCCCGCAGTACCCATACCCAGGCAGTGGTAAGAGATGTGGTTTTGATGGATAGCTGTGTCTCAGTTGGTTCAAGCACATCCGGGTCGTCTGTAATCGTTCGCATCTCCGAAGATATAATCTTCCCTTGTGCCTGCGAGGAAGTTGAACTCTGGTTAAACTGTAGGACCTGTTCTTTTGCCTCCCTGGCTCGCCCAGATTTCGCCAGTACTGCAACGTGGACGTTGAAGGCCAGTGCATTTGAAGGAGGGAGCAATCGACGGATGTATTCGGCGAGCTCAACATGGGCCGCAGATACATTATTACCAGTGGCTTTAACGACCCATAATGCAACGGTCAGAGGCTGAGTACCCAGCAAATCATCTGCAACACTGTCCCCACCCTTCTCCTCAACGAGATATTGTAGGTTCTGGAGCGCCAATTTGGCATGCACATCCTCCACTCCCTTCTTTTTCGTCTTCCGAAACTTGAAGAATCTTGTCCAAGCGTCCGCCACCTCTTCGACCGGAGGTAACCGAGACTTCAACCGCTTCATCTTCACAAAGTGTTCCATCAAATCAACCCCAGGGTCATAGTCAGGCTCACGGGCAGTGGTCTGCGGCTTTTGAAAGAGGTTGAAGCTGAAGAGGTTCCTCCTCTGCTGTCGTCGAAGGAGTGGATAGGCATTTCGAGGGATATGCGATCTTAGTTGGCATGTGAATTGTCTCCTTGAGGCTCTCGAGAGAAGTAATTGCCTTGCGCAATCATGGTGTGCGATTGGCTCGTTTGCAATTATACGACGAAACACCTGAGGAGTAAGGACAGATCGGTAGGTCGCCATCCTCGTAGTCGTTGCTGGAGCGGCTTCGTCGAGCAGCCAGCTCCGTTCTTTGCCCAGGAGTAATAAGCCGATTTATAGATGTATGATCTGCTCCAGACAAGTCTCCATTATTGATGTCATTAAGTGCGCGCAGCGTTGGACTGACACTTCGATACTGATAATGTAGAGCATTTCATCATTGATTGCCTCGGGAACTCTTGCCAAGACTCCCGAGTCGATGAAGCTGCGGCGAAGTCTGAGACCTCCGCGAACGCATTGAACGAACGGGGAACGTGCCGAGCATCTGTTCAACTGCTTTGAATTGAATGCAAATCTACAGCTCACCGGCATCGACAATGGCAACACTGACTGGCCTGGAAAGTAGCCTGCGCAGACTGGCGATTCGGCCATCGTCACTCTGCAATCAATGTAGAAGGACATTCGTCACCAGCAGGACACAACAACAGCAGCAGCAGCAGCAGTCACCACAGCAATCGGCGACGAAATTCATCACAGGTACGGTGATCCGCAAGGTTCAATATGCCAGTGCCACCTGTAACATTCCGTGATGGGTTGCTGATATGGTCCATATAGATGCGCTCGAGAAATCCTCCCGCAGACCCCAAACGGCTACACTACCACTACGACCCCAGGGACGGGCAGGCGCAAGGACGATCCGAAGCCCTCGTGCGCAGTCGAAGGCTGCATTCGACCGTGCAGCTGAAGCGGCCAGATCAGCTGCAGGCTCGCCTTCACGCCGCGAGGAACAACGACAGCAACAGATTCTAGACTTGCAAAGGGCGGCTGAACGGCGCGATTTGGAAGGGCAGATGGCTCGCCGCTGGCAGCTAGGTGATGTTTATGCGCCGCATGACCTGAGCGGCGTCGAGGCGAGCAAGTGGAAGAAGCTACAAAGGCGGCCTAAGCCAGGCAGCAAAGGCACTGATATCATCGACATGGTCGGGCTCGATCCTATCAGCCACTACAAGGTAAGTGATATTGTGCACATAGTACCGGAGGGTACGCCTGTGTCATTGAAGACATGTTGAATGCTGACGATTGCACTTATCTGCGATTACAGAACTTCAGCATCATGTCCGAGTACATGACCGATATGGGGAAGATCAAGCACAGTTCCGAGACTGGCTTGAGGCCTGTCAATCAGCGCAAGATGGCCAAGGCGATTCGCAGAGCCATTGGTCTTGGCCTCATGCCCAGCACATATCGACACCCAGAGATCTTACGTCTCGAGCACGGAAGGAGACGCAACAGACCGTATTGAAATGGACGCTCGTAGCGTGGGTACAATCTTTGCCATCTCAAGCCTGAGCCCTTCGGTACGGGGTTATATGGCTGCTTTCTGGCACGGTGTGGACGAGTCATACCAACACCTGGAATCTCTGCCAAACTTCTTGTCCCTTCGCCACCTATGCGAAAGAATGCCAACTATTGGCAGGACACGGCAACTTAGTCAGAATATCCATCTGCCTACGCGGCTTCTGTTACACCATTGAGAAGAATCTTATGTAAAATACAACGCGAGAGATAATATATCGTTTGAGTGAGAAGCTTTGCGGGTGTTTCACACATTGGCCATACAATCTGAGCCAGTGGCGGAATTGGATTTGTTCAAGTATATATTCACAAATCAAGACGGCGAAAGCCCATCCAGGCGTAAAATTTACATGTCAAGCAATTCCTCCGCATAATCGTCCAATTCGACGATTCGGAACTTGTCCCTCCACGTCTGAGACCACTCGCGTCGTCTATAGAGCGAGCTGATATTCTTGCTCCAGCTGACTAGCTCAACTTTCCAGCCCTTCTTCAGGGCTCGCTCGACCATAGCCATAAAACCGTCACTGTATTCAGCACGGGCAGCATCGCCCGTTGCGACAACCATGGTTGAGGGCTCCTCGTAGTCAACGATCGATAGCAACATTTCCATGTGCAGAATCTCGTCCACGCCTTGCTCCACCCAGGCAGCCTTGGCATATTCTGGCGTGGCCTTTTCAGGTCCACCGCTTTTGCCATGCCCATGTGGACCGCCTGCTTTGGAAGATTTTACATGTGATAACACTCCGTAGTTGATTGCGACGTCACTCGCCGGTGGAGCAGGTGCGTGTCGCGGGATGAGACCGGCATCGACAGCTTTGAAATGCTTCTGACGTTCAGTGAGCTCCCTTGCCTTGTAAACCGGGTCGAATATGTGGGTCTTATAGGACAAGTCGTCGGCCTTGTCATATGCAGGCACATGCGGTTTGGAACCCGCCAATATGCGCTTCGCTACTGGCCTGTGCCGTTCGAGAAGCAAAGCAAACGAATCGAATGATAGATGAACGGGTGGAACATGCCAAGAGGCTGGAATATTCCGAGCCCGCTTGAGCTGTTCATTGAAACCAATGAAGATGTTGCTTGCATCGACGAAGACATGAATGCCGTTGCTGTTCTCCCGTTTCACTAAGTTCATTGGGGAAGTCATATAACGACGGTCATCTGGAAAGTCGTTCAAAATCTTCAAAAAGAGTGTGTGTTCTCTATCGTCGCCCGAACGCATGATCTTTGGTTCGATCAATAAGCTCTTCGTTCCATCTCGAGGCAGACGTGTGGGTGTCGCGTCCAAGATTGGCGGTTTATGCTCTCTACTCTGCCGGGCCAGTGGAGGCGCAGATGCTGGCGCAGAAACGTCGCTATCTGGTCGAATTGTTGAAGGTACAAGTTTCAAGGCTTGGGCCTGATTGGGGTTGGCAACTGGCCAAGGCTTGACCACCTGGTCATCGATGTTCTTCTTCTTTTGCAAGTGGGCCTTGGTTGGCGTGAAAGGAACGGTAGAAGAATGAACAGGCTTCTTGACGGCAATTCCATTGCCGGCGTTAAGCGGATGGACAACTTTCGCTCCATTGGTAGACTTGGGAGTCGAGACCGAGGGTTGTACTTGCTGATGCTTCTGAGCCTTTACAGCGTTATTGCTAGATTTGGCCATCGACTCTTTCGATGTCGGGCCATTGCTCGCCAGTTGCTGTTGGGTGAATGTGGCTCTAGATTCTAGTGTTGGAGTGGATGTATGATGTGTGCTGGCCTTCTTTGCGGGCGTTCTCTTACTGACGGGATTGGCTTCTGATTCAGAAAGAGTAGCGTTCCTTATAGCCGCAGCAGCTTCTCTCTCCTTCCTCTCTCGCTTGCGTTGTTTCTTGCTCTTCGACTTCTTCTTACTAGGTGTAGTGAAATCCAGTAACGTTTCCGCGCTATCGGTTGTATGTTCACCCCCACTATCATCAAGATAGTGAGCGTGTTTGTGGTTGGCATTCGAAAAGAGATATGTAGCCCCATCGGAAGCATAATCAGTCTTCAAGGGAACGTCATGGCGCGCTTGTTCCTGCCCCTGCAAGGGAGCTTCCACATCATTCTTCTTAGGAATGCCAAGGAATTGCCATATTTTTGAAAAGTTTCCAAGCTGCCCGTCATTGAGGGCGAAGTCATTGGTTTGTATATGGTTCTTCTCTTCTTCTGTACGAGTCAAGGCATGCTTGGGTGGCGAAGCCTTGGAAGACGCTCGCTCGGTCAAGCGAGAATCCTTCCAGTGAGAATCGTTGAGGAGGCCAAGTACCTGGGAAAAGTCCCAAGGCTTGACCTCAGTCTGGGTGGTGGTCATGTATTCTTTCGGCGCTCGAGTGCGCTACTTCAGTGTGGCAAGTGGGCGATTAGATGTTAATGATCTGTCCCCAGCCAAGTCAGCTTGCTGCAGTTGGTGAGTAGATCGCAAGAAAGAGCAAGCGTACGTCGGTAAGGGAAAAGGTTTTGTCTGCATGGTTTCGAGCGTGATATCGAGTGGATCTGCAGACGTCTTTATATGTTGGAGGACAAGTCTACGAGCTCGAATGAAGGGTGAATGGGCGTGGATCTCAAGGGTCTCGGGCGCTGGCCTCTCACATGCGTTGATGACTACATTAGCGGAGTCAGATCCTCAGGTGTCAAGATCTGGATGCCTGAATGCCTGAATTGTCTTATCACTGGTCAGAGCTTCAAGGGACGCTCCGAGCCTCCCGAACGGGCTGTGCGCTTCATTACTGTAGTGCCTGAGGCCTCAGTGAGGTCAGACATGCTCCCTCTGTTCAAGACGTGACCTCGAGGCTGTAAATTAACGCCTTGTGGAATGAGGAGGCAGATAGTCGACACTGTCCTTTCCCCTAGCTTTTTAGATCTATTCGAAGCCAGACAAGCCAGGAAGTCTCGCCAGCACTGCGAGACCACCATTGTGTGACGACATTCAAAGCAACCGATCTACTGAACGCCCCACTATCACTCACCCAGCCACTGCCGGGGTGAGGTGTCCACAGGTGGGAAGGGGATAAAGCCTCAATGAGAGATTGATAAGGCGTCTGGCCGATGTCCTGGGCAGCCATTTGACAAGCCATCTCTGAAAGCATGGACGCTGCAGCAAGGTGACTTCCTGACCAATGGATCAGTTCTGAATTATACCCGGATAGCACTACGGTAAACTGCCAGCCACGCAATATAGGACCATGTCTGCAGACTTCTGGGCGGGATACCTTAGTGGCGCAGTGGGGATCATCATTGGAAACCCCTTGGACATCGTGAAAACGAGACTGCAGGCAGGAGGGACGGGCGATGGGGGATTGCAACCCCAAAGAGGCAGCAGAGCTGCAACAACTCCATCACCTGCGCTCTCTTCATCCGATCTCCAGTCATCCAGTAATCAGGGTGTCCAGACAAGAACGACCGCAACCAGCGCGCATACAACTCGTCGATGGGCGTCTTTCGCCAGAGGCGCAGCCACTCCAGTGCTTGGATATGGCGCGCTCAATGCACTACTTTTCGTTACCTACAACCGTAGTCTGGCTTTTCTCAATACAGGCAGCGTCAAGGGGGGCGAATGGACGGGGCCAGCTTCCGCCTGGAGCCTGTGGACAGCTGGAGCTCTCGGCGGACTTGCAACATTCTGCATCTCAGCGCCGACAGAGCTGATCAAATGCCGAGCGCAGGTCAGCGGCAACCCTCCGATGTCTTCGCTCGAGGTTGCGCGCGATCTGTGGAAGAGAGGCGGTCTTAGGGGGCTGTACCTTGGTGGCGGTGTCACCAGCGTCCGCGATGCGATGGGCTATGGTTTCTAGTACGTGCACTACACCCTACACCCTACACTCTACACTCTACACAAACAACAAACCCGCAGTCTCCCTGCCTGTGGAGAGTTCGGCTTGCGTGTTCTGTTTGAGGCTATGTGTGTATACTAAGACCTACCCGGTGGCACGGGATGTAAAGTTTCCTCAGTTACGAGCTTAGCAAGAAGAGCGCTTTCCTCGAGGACGACAGCGAACGGATACGTGCCTTCAAAGTGCTCATGTGCGGTGGCCTAGCCGGCATTGTGACCTGGGTCTCCATTTTCCCTCTCGGTAAACCCCCTTCTACTTTCCCCCTCCATCTATCATATACGTCGTATTGAACCCTGCCACAGCACAGCCATAGACTGACGTTTACCCCGTAAGACGTGGTCAAAACCCGACTGCAGACTTGGGATATCGTGTATGCATCTAGAGACGCACCAGAGCAGCAGGCGCTCCTCCCGAGAACAACACTTAACAACACTGAACGGCCCAGAGCCTGGTCTGTCGCGAGACATGCCTATACATCACAGGGACCGGGTGTTTTCTTTAAAGGTCTTGGGGTGTGCAGTATAAGGGCGTTCATCGTAAACGCTGTTCAATGGGCGGTAAGTCTAGAGTTGTTACTATCTGGCCGCGTTATATTCCTTGTGTACTACGTACGCTTAGGTCTAATATTTCGTTAATGATAGGTATACGAGTGGACCATTAAAGAGCTAGCAACGTAGAGGCTATACGAATACGCCCTAGAGAAACCGTCAGCAAAGTGTCACCGGCCATACAAAAAAAAACACGAGGATTTACTACACTCGATGTCTATGCCACTAAGAGCTACATAGCACATGTTACTAACGACGTCATATAATATGAGGAGCTGAAAAGAAAAACCAGACAAAACGTTCTACAATCATCTTCCTTAATATACACTAGCACAAAAGGCGCCATCGCCATTTTTATTTTGAAGTAGACCACCAACTAGCCTATGCCCTTTCGCATAGCTTAAGAGATCTCCCGCAATAACCATATGTAGGATGTAAAGTCCTGTTCTTTGTATTTCCATCCTTTGTATGGGTGAACCATCGATGATTGATGACCTCAAAGTGTTGGAAAAGTAAGGAAAACCTCTTCAAGAGTCCGCTGTGACTTTTGCCCAGATATTGTGCTCTACAAGACATGGTCCTGGGCAACCTCGGCGGTGTCCATGATATCGCCACCAGCGGAGGGCTGATTGGTGTATCGGACATAGCTGAGGCCCAGCGGGCGACCGCCATATTGATAACCTGTGAATTTAGCTGTGAGGGGCGTCAGCATTGTGGTTGTTAATCGAGAATGAGGGAGCAGCTTGAGAAGGAAAAGAAGCGGAGAGCTTACCTATAGCGGTGCCGGCGTCCTCCGCCGTGGAGAACTCGACGACGCCTGTGCCACGAGAGCGTCCATTGGGCTCGTATTGTATTTCGGCTCGCTCGACCTTACCAATGGTAGTGAAGAGCTCGATGAGGTCCTCATTGCTGGTACTCCAGGGCAGGTTGCGCACGTAGATGATCGGTCCGGGCTCAGTGCCAGAGGTAGCGAAGTCAGTGAAGGGGTTTGGCTGAGGTGCAGATTGTGCAGCCGCTGCACCACCAAATCCACCCGCCGCCGGAGGCGCGCTGCTATAACCTGCAGCAGCACCACCATAGCCGCCGGCGAAACCACCGCGACCACCGCCGAAACCACCACGACCGTAACCACCAGGGCCGCCGCCGTAGCCGCCGCGTCCACCGAAGCCGCCTGCAAACCCACCGCCGCGACCTCCAAAGCCTCCACCGAAGCCTCCGCGAGGGCCGCCACCGAAGCCGCCACCTGCAGCACCAGCAAATCGATCCTCGCGTACTTCAAGTACCCTTCCTTGCCAATCGTAACCGTTAAACTGATGAATAGCATTCTGGGCGTCATCTGGGTTGTCAAAGGCAACAATACCAGTTCCCTTAGGACGGCCGTCGGGAAGGTAGTGGACATCAGCACGAATGACGGAGCCTACAACCACTTGGTGTCATTAGTCCGTAAACCTTTCTCGAATCTGTCAACCGGTGTTTATGACCTACCTGCTTGGCGGAAAAGGTCCTTGAGGTCCTGCCAACCGACTTGGAAGGGAAGCTGTGCGACATTAGCATTATAGATCCGGGGGTTCCGTGTTGAGCATCTCATAACTTACGTGGGCAACGAAGACTTGCCGAGCAGGACCGGCTTGTGCGGCTGGATTGCCAGCACCACCATATCCTCCTGCATAAGCACCACCGCCGTAGCCGCCACGGCCACCAGCATAGCCGCCTTCAAAGCCGCCACGACCTCCTCCGCCTCCGCCAGTGCTAAAGCGTGGTTCTGTTTCACGATCCTAGGGTATCTGTCAGAATCTAATCGATATCTATTGGGTCGCACGTGAAGTATTTACCTCGCGAACGTAGATGAGCCGACCCATGAGGTTCCTGTTGCTCATAGTGTTGATTGCAGTCTGGGCTTGATCCCTGGTAGCGTATTCGACGATTCCACAGCCCTTGCTCATACCGTTTGGCAAAAGGAGAACGTCGGCAAATAGGACCTCACCAGCTACTCAGTGATTAGTATTGATCATCAGTAGTGCTTCGTGTCAGCAGGGCCTTACCTTCACGCATGAAGTCCTTGAGATTATGCCATTTGACGTTGTAATCAAGATTGCCGACGTAGACACGGCGGTCCTGCTGAGAGGTCTCGCGGAGATTGTTCATCATGCTTTCTTTCGCGACAACGCGTTCTTCCTGGGTCTTAGGGGGAGCGGCAGCCCTGCCGTTGCGGTCGTATGACGAGTAATTCTCCTCGCCGTAGGTTCCGTTGGTTGGAGATCGCTCACGTCCACTCCCACCGCGTCTGTATCTATCTCTCGAGCGAGATCGGGAATAATCGTGACGACGAGGGGAACGAGAGCGATTGCGAGAGCGGTCGCGCTATGCATGTATGTCAGTAATCAACTCCCGTAATACAAAGAGTAATACGCTCAATTCAAGACCAAACTGGCTGAAGAACGGGCCAAGTTGTGTGCAGTAACTGTTGCGTAGAGTATGCTTCTGCACGACATTTGATAGCCCGTCAGGTGAATGGGAATGTGAAGGGAGTAGTGTTTGACTAGAGCAGTCACAAGAGAGAAGCATCACGAAGATAGATTCAATAAACGGATCCGTGTTGTCGTCCGGTTACCAGCGTAGTTTCCTCAATTCACTTGTTTTGAAGAGGTGAGAAGGGCGAAATGTCGCTCTGGGAATCTTCATAATCAGAGTGTGTGTGAATGCCCGAGTAGCGATAAGGCACACATTATTGCATGTATGGAAGGTGCTCAAGCCAGTTTGTGAGTAGTGCTGTTTTTTCTTCCCTTGGCTAGGAAATCGCGAGATCGACTTTGCGCCTTCTGAAATGCTGGTTGAAGCACTTATGCCGGGTACAGCGCTTTTCAGCGTCAAGGCAGCTGATTATGGAAACTTCTCAATCCCGATTGGGAAAATTTCAACATGGGGAGGCTTTGAAAGCCTTGATCAACTTGGAGAAAAGCTTTGGGGGACAGTGCAGAACGCATCAGTGCTGTTGTGTCAAGATGCAGTGACATTGAACTGCACGCAGACTTCAAGAAACGAATCGCAGTAAGCCGCTGGGATGCGACCAGGGGAGCGCATGAGAAGGCCAAATTGATATTGGTATTGAGCTCAGGATATGAGTAAAGCGTCTGTTGCGAACAACTATGCTGCCCGAAGCCTGGTTCCCGTTTGCTCGCCGCTCTCAACTCCAGTCGCATCATTTCCAGCAGAAAACCGGCTAGCCAGCCATCCAGCCAACGCCAGTCCGACCATGTCTCCGAGCATTGCACCGATCATCCAGCAATTGTCCGCCCGTCTGCCTGAGACCTATTGTCGTATTTAAATATGGCTTCTTGCTATGTTTCCTTTGAACTGTATTGGAATACTAGCAGTAACCGTAGCGAACAGCCGGTTAGAGTAAGCTTTGTTGAAAAACACTCTTGTGATGGTACTGGCGGCGCATGCCACGAGTTGCTTGTCGTCTCGCGTATTCGCACTATAACCACCTACGACACGCTGGTAGAATTGTCACTGTGCAGTGTGTCTGGCAGCGTAAGTAAACTCTTGCTTGTTTTGCTAAGTGAGCGAGTCGCTCTCGAACCATGTCCAGCTCTTGGACCGGCCGGCCATCACACAGCTCACATTATTGAGCACCGAATTGATCGTCGGGAAGCACTCAGCCCATCGAGGGAGATCAAAGCGGTTGGTGATCGCGATTCTAGTAAGCCTTGGGCATCGCTGCGCCTGGAGCAACTTTCACGGTATTCCAGTACCATTGAAGTAGGGCACGAGGTTGCGACATGGTTGTCCACTGGCATTGGCTTGCCATAAGTCACAAAATACGACCCAAGGTCGTCCACCTGTTCGCTCTGTGTATCCACTTTCCACTCTCCTTCCTGCTATATCCAGTCAAACCAGTACGAGATAGGTGGTCGAGTGTCGCGATGGAATACTCCTTCGTGGGCTCCATCCAGAGGTCTATCTAATTCTCGCGATGCTTCTCTCCTGCTCATGTCAGTGCGTAAGGAAACACGAAGGACTTACGCTCTCTCTAGGTCTGTAGTTATCGTCTGCAAACTGTAAGCTTCCGACACTGTGACAAAGTAGAATCTGGGCGGGAACGAAACAGGGTGACAAATCCAGCCGAGCCCTTAGTACCGACAGACCAACAGGCTTCGGTAGGAGATCAGGGCAAGGTTAATTGATCAAGAGCCGACCAAAGGGAATGGAAAGAAAAAGGGCTATGGAATTTGCTTACCCATTTTTGTAGAGGGAGAAGTGTTCAGTACGGATCAAGAGGGGCGGATGGCACAGAAGCTGCGATGGTATGCGTGGGCGAACCGCAGCAGACGATTGCAGCCAGTTGACAAGGGTAAACTAGATTGGCGTCAGTGGTCTGCACGTGTGTAGCTTCTGACACGAAAGATTCTGTTTGGGGGGGGGTGGGCGAGCGCGAGAGCGAGTGAGCGAGAAAGAGAGTGTGGGAGTGGGATGGAGAGGAGTCAGCGAACAAGCGCACAGGAAGTAGTAGACTGGCTGGCTTGCCGGCCGGGCTGTTGGACAGGAGAGGCAGAGCTGGGGCGGGCGGCTACGCAACAGCAAGGCGAGTATCGACAGGCAAGGCAACTGGCGCAATCTATGTCTGCTCATAGCAGGTGGAGAGGTACACCCAAATCACCGTCCCTCACTCATACAGCGCATACAAGCGACTAGCGAGTCTGTCTCTCCCTTGCTTGCTTGCTCATTCGCCTGTCTGGCCTTTCTTGGTATATGCGCGCTGTGCCTGGCGCAGCGGATGCGCTGCGTGTGTGATCAAGGGTCAACCCTAGATGCTTCCTCCTGTGCTTTGCTCCGTTGCGCTCGCGCATTGCCTGTGCAAGAATCGTGCCATGATGCCTGGTGTCATAAACTGGGGCCATACTTACATCCGATCACGTGTGTTGTGCAACGGCCGAAGGTTGAATACTTCGATATTGGTCGCACGCGTCGGAGGCGCAATCAGGCCAGGACCAACACCAAGACCAGGATCAGGGCCGCAGACCAAACGACAAAACCACTGAGATGCAGGTGGCAGTAGCAGCGGTGATCACCGGCGAGTGGGGTCAGTGAGGACAGGGCCGATGTGTCAATGGGCAATGAGACGATAGGGTAAACGAGAAGACGCTGCCGAGGGCGCGAAACGGGCGGCAGGCGAGGAGGGAGGATGCCGAATCGGGAAAACGGCGCCACTTGACGGCAGCGGTGTCGAAAGAGGAGGAAAAGCTGTCGTCTTGACGATGGTGGAGATTATGAAGATGATGATGATGATGATGATGATGGGGATGAGGTTGTGTGGTGGCAGCGGTGGGTGGTGGTGGCCGTGATGGTGTCGTCGTCCGCGGCGATGGTGGGGATTCGCCAGCGGGAAGCGGGAACACGAGGTCACGGGATCTCGAGCCATGAAATACCTCACGCTCCACGCTCTACGACGCGTCTCACCATTCCTGGCTTGGCGCTTCTTCCTCTTTGCTTCTCTCTACCTACTGCTGCTCTATCAACTCCCACCTGCCGGCGTTCCGGAGTGAAGTGCGGCATGCCGATCTGTTCGCTCGCTCCTCAATTGCTTCTCCTGAACCCGGAGCGTGAAGTGCGGCATGCCGATCTGTTCGCTCGCTCCTCAATTGCTTCTCCTCTCCAGATACCAACAGCAGCAGGTCGCAGGATGCTAATGTAATGCAAGGCCGAATTGCTGCGCCCTGGCGCCAGGAAGAAGCCGCCACCATGATTTTAGCTATCGAAGGGTATCCATAAATTCTCTCGAATCGGCGTGGGGTCACCAACAGCTGCAGGTCGCCGGCGTATCGCTGTGGTTGCTACTGGGGTCGGTCCTGCGGTAACACTTGCCTGCATCACCACAGCATGGCTGGTCATGGAAGGGCTTGTGCGTCTCGCTAACTTCGAAGAGGAGACAGTACTACGCTGCATGAGGCTTATTCTGCATGCTGGCCGCGACTAAGGAAGCCTGCTTCTTTCTACTGTCTAAGCCTGTAAATGTGCTCCACTGCTTGAATAAGCAATTGCAACTCCTTTCTACCGGGGTTGTATAAGTTCTTCCCGTTGACGAGTATTGAACTCCCGGCATCCTTCAGTACAATTTGCCTGGTTCGAGCGACCGCTCATCTGTGATGGTCATTCTGGAAATTGCTGGGAAGTATCATTCTTGGGTGCGCCTGTTGATATGTGTGCATATTTGGCGTGCAATCCTCATGCTTGCCCACCGCAGCCACATATTAGCAAAAATCAACAAGGTGAGGCACACAATGTATTGACATGGTGCAAGTCGCAAGGCAGTGCTCCAGAGAGCTGTCCTTCGGCTACCTTGCTAGACTATGTTCCTTGCGTTCACGCATTTGTTGCACGGGCGTGATTGGACTATTATGCTGGGTGTTTAGAGGATGCTCTCATCTTGACGATTAACTCCAGGGTTGCAGAGAATTCTTGTGGTGTTTGCAGGATATTCTGTCTGCCGGCACCTATGTGCGTCCATTCCGAGTTCCCCGGTGCAGCCAGGGGGGAGCGCCAGTAGATGATTACACCGTCGCTTGTTTTGGCAGTCTGTGGTTGTTCATGCACCCCACCTTGTCCTGCCAACTAAGAGTGCAACTACAGGCGATGTACAGAGATATCTAGACTAACACTGAGAACCTGCTGGCGCTATGTTGCAGTAATCTAGTCACTTATGTCCTGCTCTCGCTCCAATATCTGATTGTATATTGGAGTTGGTTGGGAAATCATGGCCACAGCATGCCCGTCCACAGAACGTAGCTTTTTTTGTGCTAACAATCATGATCTAGGCTGCACCTCACGCCAATTCCCGGTAAAAAGCTTGCACGGTTCGAAAGCGGAATTTTTATCGTTGAGCCCACCTCGGCTTGTCCGACTATGCCGAGAGAAAGTGCTACGTAGGTGTTGTACATATCCTGCTGCATTTACTAGTGAAAGCCTGGTCAATCCTATACACCACATGAAAAAAGCGCGGCAGCATGCACAGTCCGTCACAAGCGAGCGAATCAATTTTACGAGGCCACGCTGAACGCTGGGGCAGTCATCACCCCTGAGTTACTTGTGGCATCAAACTTCAACTCCATTCTGCCCTCTTTTCATGCGTGGTAACCAGACAATGATCGGTAGCGTAGCCTCTAGGATAACTCTACATCTTACGAGTCCTAACGTTTGGAACCATGTATAACACTGGCACCTATAATGACAGGCATCATGCATAGATGGTCTAAATCATCACCCCTCCAACAGCCATGGCTTTCTCTGATGGGTTGTTTCGATGTCGACACCAGCGGTTGCTCACCTTAGTCCTTCCACGCCAAACTGAGTACTATATCACACCCTTCTAGGATTGCTGTGGTGGCAATGCCTAGTGTGCGTTTACGGACCGATGCTGGTCGACCAGACGATTCTGAATCTCATGTATTAGACTATTGCAAAAGTATCAGAGTTCCCATCGACGTTCGCCTTCTAAAATGCACCATCCAGAAGCAATACAAAATATTTACCGAAAATGAAGTCGCCTTTGGTTCTCACGACCATATATTGAATTGATATATTGCCTTTTTTAGTAGCTCCCCCTTGGTTCTATCATATGAACCGCTGTGGCTGTGTTGTATAACGCACATAGTGTTCTTGAATGTACAGCATAGCTTTACAAGAGTATGCCTTCTGGCGCACCAAACACGCGCTGAAATCCTTGAAAACGAAGTCTTTATACCACTCTAAGTATCAAATGTACACCAAATCTTTGGATCGCTCATGTCGAAGATCGGAATGAAGGTGCGTCCTGCGCGCAGATATGCTGAGCTTCGCTTTTTCGCCACCATCTCACAAGCACCGTCGACTTGCTGAAGTCTACCTCCGCTGGCCCCGTTTAAAACCCTTTCTTTTAGACATGATCTAGCATCGCTCTTTTATAGGCTCGTTGAGATAGTTTAATAATTCGATAGGCTGAATGTAGCCAACCTTACCAGAGTCGTCAAATTCCTCTACAGTACCTCTCTTTCGGTACTGAATATTCCCAATGTAATCCTTCAAGCTAGCCATTATATAGCGTTAATGAAACGAAGGTTGCCGTCTTTCAGTGGAGCAGCGGGTGTGCCAGTCAAACCTTGTCTCGGTGCATGGAAATCATGCCATTCACTATGATGGTACTATGTGCTAAGGACCATACTACTACATACGAACATGTTCATGACCCCACTCTGGAATTCATGCAACACCGTCAGCTTTGAAGACAATAGAATGTTACATACTTCGCATGAGGCTGTGAGAGTAGCATGTGCCGTGTTCAATGATACTTGAAAGTCACCTTGTGGTTAAACCTGACGCGTGATGACTGGCCAACGCCAGATCTGATGATTAGAAATCTAAGAATTCAACACCAGTGTTATCGAGGAAGAAGCGTCGCGTGACTTGGTGTTATACGATTGGTGGAGCTTGTACCGATTGGCGTTTATGTACGTAGCTTTGCAAGCCATAATGGCTATACTCCGTTCGTGGGACCGTTATTGAACATGAGCCATGGTTGCAAGACATTTACAGTAAGTTTTCTGCAAGTCTGTCTTTGATGGCACCCGAAGCATTCCCGCAGAATCATTGTTGGTTTTCGACAATAGCATCTGAACCGAGTCCACAGTATGCTCATGGAGTAGGTCTCGGATCGACAGCTCAGCAATGTTGTCTGCTTGCTGCGAGATTGTATATCTCGACCGGGACCAGACCACATATATGGTATCAAACAAGTCCCCAAATTCTATTCCAATCAAGAACCGAAACAAAAAGAACTGAATTGAGGGCAAAGCGAAAGCGAGGAAATTTAGGAGCGAACCACCCCCTGGATTTACCTAACAAGGTCTGGGCGGTTCGCATCCGCCTACAGGAGCGCCTGCACGGACATCATTTCGAAAGAAAGCAAGGTCAGCCATCCAGTTTCTGGGATGCAAACAGATTGAGAGGGGTTTTAATGCCCATTCAAGTGACCCAGTTGAGACTGCTGCCCGTTTAGAAGGGCGATGATGGATAACCAAAATCGATGGTCCCCACCCATGAGGCAACAAGGATGAGGAGTCTTATCGACCAAGCACAACTCCACCGCAAAACTGCAACACACCACTGCCAAATTCCCGCCACGTAATCCCCACGAAAGAACACTGGAGGGAATGCACACGTTATCGTGTCATATGGAAAGTTTAGCTGATGTCGTAGCAAGGTATATCTGTGCTCTGGGACGGCATCCAAGGCCCGCAGCGTCCGCCCGTACCCGCGTTTGGTGTGCCTGATTGATTCAATGACGCTTGCCTTGCCGCTGCCTTCATTGACAGTAGTCTCCAGTTGGCGTGACCGTGACATGCACTTCACATAATCATTGAACCCTGCCACCTTCACCATCAACAACACACACGAGTTTCAGTGCATCCACAAACATAGCAAACACCCGACCAGAAACCATCACACATAGCCACTCAGACACGACCATCCTCAGCAAGCAACACAGGACTCTTACGAATCCCAGCACCGACTTCCGGCGCCGCCAGTCGTCATATCCACCACCCGAGCTTATACCACGTTTACGAGAATGGCAGAGCGCGACTTGCAACAGACCCTCAACCAGCTGGACTCGCTTCGCGCCAACCAGCTGGGCCAGGCACCGCAGCTGTTGTCAAGGGCGAAGCTGGCCCTGCTGAAGCTCGACGCACTACAGCCGACAGAGGACACGGGGGCGACACACCTCCAGCTGGCGCGAGCAGTGCTAGAGCGCGGCGCCCTCGTCAGCATCCGGCTGAAGGACACGGACTCTTTCACCCGCTATGTCCAACAGCTACAGCCCTTTTACGGGCTGGAAGAGGAGCGGTGGGCAGGTGGTTTGCCCGCACTGAAGAACAGCAGCCAGCAGGGCAAGGTCACAGGGTTGTACCTGCTCTTCCTACTCAGTCTGGGTGACTACGCCGAGTTCCACACTGTGTTGGAGGGCCTGGAGATTAGGGAAGTGCCTGGCCGGAATAGCGTGCTCAAGGACGAGTTCATCCAGTATCCTGTACGGCTCGAGCAGGCTCTCATGGAGGGCAGCTACGACAAGGTCTGGGGCGAGACACGAGGCGAGAGGGTCCCCAGCGAGGAGTTCGGACTCTTTTCAGAGGTATGTTCACGCTGTTTTGTTCCCTGTGATCTGGTCGTGTGACCATCTCAATAGTCATGTGCTGGCCTCATACTGACAAATATAGATCCTAATCCACACCATCCGCAACGAGATCGCTTCATGCAGCGAACGTGCGTACCCATCACTACCCATTTCCAACGCCAAAAACCTGCTCTTCCTCGACTCTGAGGGCGCCGTCATCGAGTTCGCCCAAGTAAGGGGCTGGGAGGCCAAGGATGGTAGGATATACTTCCCGGCCCAAGAGGAAGAGCTCAGAGAGGCACAAAAGGATGTCATGTCCAGCAGCGGTACTGTCATCGAAAACACCCTAGGCTATGCAAGGAAGCTTGAGACTATCGTTTAGATTCGGTTCAGCCCTCTTGCATTGTCCTTCTGTAATCATAGACTTACGGTGTTGATGGTGGTGCAATCGAGACTTGCATCATACATCTGGATATGATCTAGAAACATACCATTCACTCAACCGAATCTCTACGATCCTCCATGTCATGAGGCAGCTGTGACTGCCTCACGTTTCATTTATCCATGATGCCAACATCTGCACATGATAACTATAGAAGCCTTCTGGGTGTATACGAGACCATATTTGGCGCGATCTGACTCAACGTTTCAGGACAGGTAGCAGAAACCTTAGGTGACCACATCCAGGCAGTGAGGAGAGCACTGAAGTTCTTTGAAGCGACATGTGCGAAGCGTGAAGAGCAAAGCTGGAACGCGAATGCATATGAGTTCATCTAGAGTATCAGATTGGTGATTGTTGGTCAATCTAGAACAACATACGATTGTGAGGGGATCCAGCCGCCACCATCTCCTTAACCTTTGTCTGGGACCTCGAAGCAAGTCTTGTTCGTCATGATTGTCATACATGAACACGGTTTGTCTACCTATGATGAACTCGATGGTATGCTGCTTACAGTTTGATTTCACCCCATATGGCGAGTCAGTCTGTAGCGATGTGTATATAAATACCTAAGTATACACAAGTCGCCCAGTAGGCTGTACGTGAAGTAGGCAGAGGTTGCCATCGTAAGAAATAGCGGAAGATGTCATGCTTATCTTTCAAGTTCGCGTAGTGTTGCGAGTTATCATGTTGGTAATGCCTCACTGCCTTCACCAAAAGGGTCGCATTCAAGGTGACATGTCTCATTTGCAGGTAGCTTGCCGCGGTCGAGATGAGCCCTGGCATTCCGCCACACACATTGAAATAGTGCCACCTGGACTCAGGACGCCATGACCTACAACGTCCTGCTCAAGTACAGCACTTCCTGCAAACAGGGAGGCCATCTTCTAGGCATTCTTGAGTGGGGTCGCAGTGTCAATCCGGTTGTTCACAAACAAGATCGGCGCAGGCATGTTTGAGCCAAAGTCAGCAGAGAAGCGTCACTTCGTCCCGAGTGAGCTGGGCCACGTCCAGCAGGGAAGTTTGCATTCGGCTTGGATCGCTCCTGCTTCGGATCCAAATCGCTAACTAGTGTGATCTAAAAACTCTTTGAACCCGTCAAGGCTCTCGTTGCTGACGTCCGGACTGTCGCTGCAACCTGATGCACCGCAGTGGTGAGCTGGAGCACGTAGTTGCTGTACTCCAAGTTGTCTGATGGACCAGGCAGGTCATGATGCCAGAAGATCCCCGAGGGCTCTCGCCTGTCGTCAAGATCATCGAGGATTTTCGTGAAGGGTTTAAAGAATAGCAATGGTTGGTAGTTAGTACTGAAGGAGCTCCATTCGAGATCGCTGCAGGTCAAGATCGTGGCCTCTCCGGTCGAAGTATAAGCAGCTGTTGGTATCTCGTCCAATTGATCAGTGACTTGTGTAACTTGTGTATATCGCTCTAGGATGTCATCGGGACAGTTGTCCGTGGCTCGCCAGAAAGCACATCTAGACCTTCCCTCGAAACATCGATCGAAGAGGTACGCCTTTGCAGGTTTGTTGTCGTCGATGCTTCCTCCATACCTCGACACCCAGTTATCTGCGTCAATGTTGCCGTCAGTGACGAATTTGCCCACATTTGCTGGGAATATCGATGCAAAGGTATCGCCTGGAAATGGTCCACAAGAGTCCCCTGTGTAGTTTATTTTCACAATGAGCGGTCTGACGGTCCCAAAGATCTGTTGGTCAGCAATATAAGCATTGTGAGCCCTGTATAGGCTTCCCTGCCAATGAAGCTCATATTGGTGAGCAATCTCCAGGAGGTCCCGGGTTACAGAGGCCGTCGACATGTACTGCCGTACGCTGTCACCGTTGGGAAAGACCCCTTCGAAACTGGCTGCACATGTCTTCCCTTTGACTACGTCAACCGCTTAGTTGTACGACAACGCATACGGGCCGTCGTTGAGGTTACCGACAGCACGCTTGGCCCTCCACTACATTTCAGACTCATACCCAGTGTTGGAGCAGAATGCTCAAGGCGTGCTCTGGAACAAACCTTTAGGATCAAAGGAAAGAAAGTATGCCTGTTCCGAACAGGTTCTAGAAAATGCTGTACTTCACTTGCTGTGCCTAGCACCCGAAGTATGCCAGAACCACCGGGTCCACTAGGATTGGTGAAGACGGCGCCACCGTAGCTGGCATGATCCCCCCCACCGCCGCCGCCGCCGCTCCTCTGACAATCGCCATGGCTACGCAATGGGGATTGTAGGGATCCTGCCAGCCAAGTGGCAGCCGCAGTCGAGCACAGTCAAAGCCACAGTAGCATCCATGGAGGCAGAGCTACTGCTCTAATGGTTGAATGGTGGTCCAGTTGAAGTATGGGACCTTACCAGATTCTGCCAGGGGAGGTGGGAAGCCTAATGTCAGAGCTACACCATTGACAATTGCTTGTAGCAGCGGTAATACGTGTGTACCAACCATTTTCGATCCACTCTGCTTTATTCAAATATCATATCCCTCAAGTCTGGGCAAGCTTAGTCTGGTTTTCCCAACCACAATGCTCACCAAGTTGCTCGACAGAGATGGGGATAGCAAACAATGACAATATGAATGACAATGACAATGGAGACGGGAAATCACTGCGGCATGGCTGTCCACCACATTCCTGACCAGGTCTATTCGTGCTTGGAAGGGTGACCTTCAGACACGGATCCCATGTACTCTAGATCCTGCATGCGTAAATCGATATACGGCAGTGCATAAACATACCGTCTTCTTACTGACTGACACAAGTGGCAGAAAACTGGCAGAAAACTGGCAGAAAATTGGCAGAAAATTGGCAGAAAACTATGGCATGCTGACCGACAAGACGTACACAACGGACACAAGACCACATACCGACTCGGGAGGAGTGGCATGGCGGATGGGAGTAGGCGGGAGAAGGGGTTACGGGTTGAGAGATAAATAGAAGAAAAGCATGCCGGTAGATGGTAGGCGGATCAGGGATCCAATTCCACTCCCAAGGTTCTTTTATCTGTATGTGTGAGAGTGTGGGTTGCATACTGTGCCATAGCGGGAATGGTATTGCCATACAGGTGCAGACATAACAAACACTGTCTTCTTTGTCGGGGCGGGACGGCCGAACGACACTGTGTTGTGCCAGGTATGCTACGCTTATCCGGCGCTGCACCATCGATTGGAAAGGTTAAAATTACCGTTGGAGAATGTAAAGGTCTAGCGTATCGATCTTGCATGACCTACCTGTCTTGCACCCGATGGTTCATTTCCTGGGAAGCTTTAGTAGGAAAGATCCGACATCATATCAACCCTTTGGAGTTGTAGACAACCCCTTGCCAGGTTTGATTGTTGTGCCTCTTGTCTCGTCTTGCAATTCCGTGCCCACCTTGCCGTATTAATTCTCTTGCGTGTGGGCCTCCCGTACCACTCGCATTCAGGTGTCATCTTTCTCGTTGGTGTTCCTGCGCTCGTCTAGAGTGCGCTGCATCGGGGTGTATAATTGGCATGCCGTTGGTGGGTGGAAGTGTCCAATCCGTCTGTTCATCCGTCCTGTCGATCCCCGCCGATCTTGCGCTGTCTGCATAGTCATAGTTATTATCAGAGACGAGCAAACACACCTAGTCCTGCTCCAGGTGCCTAGCCTAGTCTCTCCCTAACATCTGCCCTATCTCTGAGATATAGCTGCGGTCCTCATGTGCTCGACTTGAGCCTTGGATCGGCGTTGAATTCGCCTTCATCCTCCGCGTCTCGACCGAGCACAGCCCACGCCAGCCATCGAACATGGACGCAATCGCGCGAGTAACCTCGCGAGACATGCGATTCCGAAAACCTGCCTCTGCTACTGCTGCTGTTGCTGCCAATCCAGGCTCCCTGCAAGCAATGGCCTACGAAGATGCGCATGAAGGCACGCCGCCCCTGCCCGTAGCTACCGTCCACCAGACCAGGCCTCCTACATCACCACGCATGCACAACGGGATGTCGATCCCAAAGACGACTGCAACTCTTGCCAGACGGCCGCGCACCTCACCTGGGCCTCCAGCCGCTGACCGCGAATCCTACCTCTCAGGTGAGGTCAAGCGAGATTCCGGCTTTGCGCCCTCGCTATCCACTGCTGGTCGCGCTTCATATGCCGAGAGCCAGCCAGAGGCTTTGAGCTTCGCCAGGGTGCCAAGCCTGCCGACAATCCAATTCAACGACGACAAACCTTTGGTTGACTGGTATCCAGAGCAACTGCTCCCAGAAAGAGGACGCAATGGTATAAAAGACAATTCCGCCAGGTCGAAATCAAGCTCGCCGGATAGGGTCAAGCGTATGAACAGTTTCAAGGGCATTGATACGTCGATCCCTACAGCCGACGGCTTCGATGAATGGACGACGGACAAGATCAAATTCAGCAACAGAGGCAGTCTTCTGTTTGGTGGGAAAAGGATGGCCGAACTTTTACAATCACAGCCGGAAGAGGGTGAAGGGCATCCAGCGGCCATGGATGGGTCTCAAGAGTGTTCGCCATCGAAGGGACTGGCGGGTGATGAGGAAGGAGCTGTACGAGTTCAAGACCGACAACCAACACAGCATCCACCGAGTGTGTCCCCAGACGTAACAGAAGCGGAACCTAATCAACCGCCACAACCCAAGCCTAGGGGCTTGGTATCCGGTAGGAGGAAGCCCAGTACGCAAATGTTACAAGCGGCAATACATGGAGGGCGGGTGCTGTCTGCAGAGGAAATTTCCTTCTCGATGAAGGTGCGTAGCATGTACGAACACGGAGACGAGAGAGCTGCAGATTGGACAAGCCCATGGGCAGCAGAACAATCGTCTTCAGAGCCAACTTTGCGATCTCTGGGGCCGTCTGAAGTGAGCGTCATGGAGAGCAGAGGGCCAAATGGAACACGGTCTGTAGGCCCAAAAGCACAGCATCCGGCCTTAAGGTCCCCACAGTCAGCTTATTTCCAATACGATCGCCAACCTCACGAATTGGCCGGAGGGATCGAAGATTGGGAGGATGTTCATGGGCAGGATATCGATCGTTATGGCTTTATAGACTCTAAAAGGTCGGTCTCCACCAATTCCGAGCCGGGTCCGAGAGGCGGTCCTCAAAGAGTGGCAACCGCTTTACGATTAGAAGCGAGTCAGCCACGCGGACATAGGAAGCTCAATAGAGGCTCTTCGATCTCTCGGTCATCGCGATCTGCTCCTCCAAACAAGACGAGGCGTAACAGCAGCCATGGCAGTATCAACACACCCTACATCCCCCAGTCACCAGGTCGCAGCCTCAACAAACGACCTATCTTTCGATCGCGAGAACAGAAAATCCTGCAAGATGCAGTCGATATGCTACATCTTCCTCCAGGTGTCGAGGATGTCGAAGTGGAAGACGGCAAGACCGCCTCCAGGCTCAGACGGCGCGAGCGCGAGCGTGAGGATAAATGGCAGAAAATGGCACGTCCTTGCGGCCAGGCCAGGAAAGGGGAGGTGGTGCGGTACGAATTCGACACTGATGATACGAAGCTGGTGGAGCGGGTGTGGAAAGGAATCCCTGATCGGTGGAGGGCGGCAGCATGGCACAGCTTCCTCTCCACAAGCGCAAAACGACGTGGTGGATATGCGCCGGATGAAGCCCTGGCCGTCACATTCCACGAACTGCAGGAGGACAACAGCGCGGACGATGTACAGATCGATGTAGATGTTCCTCGCACCATCAACATGCACATCATGTTCCGCCGGCGGTACAGGGGTGGACAGAGGTTGCTCTTCCGCGTCTTGCATGCTGTTAGTCTGTATTTCCCGGACACTGGCTACGTCCAAGGAATGGCCAGCTTGGCAGCGACGTTGTTGTGCTATTACGACGAGGAACAGGCCTTCGTGATGATGGTGCGCCTCTGGCAGCTGCGTGGTCTGGAAAAGCTTTTCCAAGATGGCTTTGCAGGGCTCATCACCGCCCTCTCTGAGTTCGAGAACGACTGGCTACGTGCTGGCGAGGTCGCGAACAAGTTAGACGAGCTCGGCATCACGGCAATGACCTACGGCACTCGATGGTATTTAACTCTTTTCAACCTAAGCATTCCCTTTCCTGCACAACTTCGCGTCTGGGACGTGTTCATGCTGCTTGGAGACGCACCACTCCCTCAACCTTCACTTCCGGATGCCAAGAACAACCACGACGGTAACAGCTTCGCTGGCGCAGATCTCGATGTTCTACATGCCACCAGCGCCGCCTTGATGGATGCTACTCGCGAGGTCGTGCTGGAAGCCGACTTTGACAACGTCATGAAGGTTCTGACCTCATTTATTCCCATAAAGGACGAAGACCTGTTGATGCGCGTCACCAAGGCCGAATACCGGATGCGGAAGAAGCGCGCTTCTGGCAAGACCTGATATCATTTCATTTCAACCCACCTCACCGACGGCGACATGATGTCAAAAGCACGACTGGTCAAACTTTTCTACTTCGGATGCCTTTTTATACTAATCGAAACTCGCCCTCTGACCGCAGCGTCAATTTTTCATTTGTCAACACAGGCAGGTGGCTATTCGCCTTGTAATACTAACTCCTACAACGGGCTCAATCAGCGGACACGAAAATGTTCCCAGCATTGTACTGTCCTGTGAGCAGCCCGTACAATCAGTACAGCTACAATTGCGGCAACAGCAACAAACTGCTATTCCTACTACTACTATTTAATCTTTGCTATTTATCACGAGTCGATGGGAGCGTGCATCCAGTGTGCGAGTGCAAAATTTACTCTGGCGGTTTGGAATGGGGGCTGGAACAGGAGACATGGGAATGAGAACTTTCAGATCTACGAGATACCCAGTGTGCAAACCATCGAAACCTCTGGCAGCACAGTACGCAAAGTCATTACTGCGTACCTGATGCAGCCTGTAATGTTTAGTACCGCTCATTAATTAAAGAGAACTAATTGGTCCCGGAAAATGCGTTATTCTCTGTTCTACATTCATTCCACATAAGTGGGTTCGAGAGAGTTCCAATTAGGGCGGGATATGGTTGACTTCAAATGCATGCGTCATAACAGTGAAAGGACCTCAAACTTTGAGGCTGATGTATGGACTTCCCGAGGTATCTACCCGTGTGCCGAAGAACGCCTCTCATAAAGCCAGTTTCGTACTCATTACAACATGCTGATTCAAACCTAGACAGTGATCAAGGCCCATAAGCAGAGCAAAATCATCACCCTCGCAGCGTGTCGTCAAGATTCTTCCTGCTCCTCTTAAGAGGTGAAAATTGGACCCCACTGGCATCTTGCGTTCTGTCTCCCAGTCTAGAAGACCCAATCATGCTCCTATTACCGATTACACTCGTATTGCCCAATCCCATTCCCAGCGTCTTTTTGCCGGCCGGGAGAGCGCCAAAGCCTTTGCTACCAAGTAAACCACCGCCGATCACCTGTCTAGAAGCTGAAGCTGTGGGTTGATGACCTTCGTCGTCGTCAAACAGTGTCCGACCCAAACCACCGAGCTTGCGCTGTTTGCTCTTTTTCTTTGGTCGCTTCTCGGGCTCGGGCTCTTCGTTGAAAGTGGCGAAGTCTGCTAGGGATTTGCGCGGTTTCGGTTTTGATTTCTTCTCCACACCTGTGGGAGCCTCGTCTGGCCCGTCTGTGGTTTTGGTCTTGATCTTGTTAACGTTTGTCGCCGGCTGGTTCTCTTGACCTCTTGATTCAGTGCTTTCGTCCTTTTCCTCGGTTACAGCCCCGAGAGCGGAAGGTGCTTGCTGTTTACGAGATCGAGGCTTCTTCACAGTGGATGCTTTATTAGCCTCGCTGGCACTACGCTGTTTCAGAACGATTTGCTTTTTCGATTGTGACTGTTGAGCCGGGGAGTCTGATTCGGTGTCCTCTTCTAATGTTTGTGGCCTTTCTGCTTCTTTTTCTTCGCTCTGGCCTTCCTCGTCAGAGTCGTCCGGCAGGATGCTTGCGGTCTTGTTAAGAAAAGGAGTCATGCTAAACGTGCTCTTGTCCCCAATACCTGCCGTTATTGTCTGCTTCTTCCCGCGTTTCTGGTTGCGTCCATCTCCCGGCGTACCAAGTGCAGTAGCATCCATGTCAATGTGGGCTGCGTTGCGTTTTTTCGCCGGCTTGTTCACAATCTTTGATTGCTCGGCGAGCCTCTGGTCAAGACCCTCATGTCTTTGGCCGGCGGTAACAAGTTCAGACTCCGCCTCTTTGAGTCTGTCTTTCGTTGATCGCAGTTTCGTACGGAACTGGTTCAACTTGTCGTCCAAGACGGATCTTTGTTGTTCGAAATCTTCCGTTGCTTTTTGAAAAGCCTTTTCGGCCTTGATACGTTCCTTCTTCTCCTTTGCTAATTCGCTTTGTAGAGCTTCAACCTCACCTTCCTCTTGGGCGCGTCCGACGGTGTTCCGTCCAGCAGCAGTGATCGTCGCCTGTGCCGCGTCCAATTCTGCTCTGACGCTCTCCAGCTCCTGTTGCGTTTTGGTGTTTGTCTTCTTCTCTTTTTGCACCTGTCGCTGAAGATCTTCGATTTGGGTAGATTCTCTCGCAGCAGTCAACTCCTCCTCCAGCTTCTGCCTCGTGCGCTGCTCCTTCGCAAGCTGTTTACGGAGATCTTCCATGTCCTGGTCGTTGCCTGCAGCCTCGGCAGCTTCTTCCGCACGTTGCCTAGCTCTCTCGGCTTTCTTCAACTGTCTCTTCAAATCTTCCAGCTGCTCCTCTTGAGCAATCTCCGCGCCTGTGTTCCTGCGCTTGGCAAGCGCTCTTTGAATCTCACGTTTCGCATTCTCAAGTTCGCATTGCACAGTCACCAGCTGTCGTTGTAACTCCAGCTTTTCCTTTAACAATGCTTCAGAGTTGGTCGTTTGCGTTCTTAGATGATCCAGCTCTGGACGTAAGGCACTCAGCTCCCTCGTCAAGGCTAGTTTTTCAGCCAAAGCTGCTGTGCTGTCCTTTTGCGCATATCTTAACGTGTCCGCTTCTGCCTCAATTCGAGCTACAGCTTGATCTCTCTCGTGTATTATTGCTTCCAGTTCCTGGACTTTGCCTTCGGCGGTCTCTGCTCGCATGGTGTTGCTGTCAACCATTTTCTGGAATGCGTCCGCTCGATCTTCTTCCTGGTTCAAAAGCTCACGCAGTTCATCCCGGTCATCCTCAAGGTTGTGGATTTCAAATTTTAATCGTCGGATATCCTCATCTCTAGTAATGGTGTCCACGAGATGAGAACTTTGTTCATACTTGAGCTCCAGTGCTGATGTATGGAGGCTGTGTTCATGGAGCGATATATGACGTACAGGCGCCATACTTGGCACTTTCAATCCGAGCGAGTAATAATCAACTCGAAAACGAAGTTATCGCGAATGCGCAGACTAGGGCTCAATCACCAAGCCGCGTGTTTAGGCGGCATGACGAGAAGTAAACATAGTCAAGCTCCCCATGCAACTACCCGGGAAAGTGAGCCGAGGACCTCTGACATCTGAGTCTTGGCAAGACGCAACTTGTCAACATGGCCATTGAGCTTCGGATCTGTTGCACTGGTGATTCTGTTTCTTCCGATATCACAGTCGTCGCCATGAAGCTTCTACAACTTGCGGCAGCTGCACTGCTACCACTTGCAGCTCTTGGAGCCAAGAAGTCTGCTGACGCAGGCACTTTCGAAACTTACAATGCCAAACAGCTGTCTAAAGGCTCCGCCCTGCAGCTGAACGATGATCTCTACACCGAGCTCACGAGTGCACCGCGCGACTACAGCCTTGCAGTGATGTTGACAGCTTTGGATGCTCGTTTTGGGTGTCAGCTATGTCATGACTTCCAACCGGAATGGGATCTACTGTCGAAGCAATGGGCTAAGGGAGACAGGAAGGGAGAGAGTAGACTTCTATGGGGATCATTGGATTTCCTGGATGGCAGGTCGACCTTTCAGACTGTACGTTTCGCGGGCCATGATCTGAGAGTTCGCGGTTTCATAAAGCTAACTTTTCTTGCAGCTGGCCCTTACAACCGCACCAGTTGTCCTCCTCTTCCCGCCAACTACTGGCCCTCACGCTCGTCCAGACAGCGGCCCTCTTCGTTACGATTTCATGAACGGCGTCGCTGATGCCGAACCTGTCCATGCTTGGGTATCTCGCCAGCTCCCCGACAGACCTCACCCAGAGTTCAAGCGACCGTTCAATTACGTCAAGCTGGCCATTACCACTGTGGCATTGCTAGGAGGCGTGACATTTCTATCAGTTGCCGCGCCATATGTCACCCCAATCCTCCAGAATCGCAACCTTTGGGCAACAATCTGCATCATAGCTGTGCTTCTGTTCACGAGCGGACACATGTTCAACCACATTCGCAAAGTTCCATACGTATCAGGAAACGGTAAGGGTGGTGTGAGCTATTTCGCCGGAGGGTTCCAGAACCAATTCGGTCTTGAGACACAGATTGTGGCCGCCATCTGTAAGTTTGAAGCGAGTTGACCATATGCTTGCTGCTTGTAGATGCTAACACGTTCACTTTACAGATGGTGTTCTCTCTTTCGCCACTATCTCTTTAGCACTGAAGGTGCCTAGGATGACTGACGCTCGCAATCAACAAATCGCCGTCTTCGTTTGGGGCGGTTTGATCCTGGGTGTGTATTCATTCTTGTTGAGTGTCTTCAGGATCAAGAACGGAGGCTATCCGTTCTGGCTGCCGCCTTTCTAGATATGAAAATTTCGAGACATGGTCTGAGATTTTCCCAGAGATATGTAGATTACGCAACAATGCAATCGATCATGATCCAGAATGCAGATGTTCCACTTCGACTTTACTTGCCACCACAACTCCAGGACGCAGATGTCAATGCTCCTATTGAGGAAGGTACATCCCCAGCAGGTGAGACTGGATGAAACACGCGGGCACTTTGACATATTATATAAGAGCTTCGCTTCACCTCATGTTGCGGCGGACCACTCGGTTGATCGAGCAGTAGATTTGAATGGTGCGATTAATGGTGGATCAAGGGCCAAATTAGACAACATGGATTGAGACATGAGTGACGCATGTCACTTTATCGGTCGAGCGATAACGCTTCAGTCATATTAAGACCTGCTCCTATCTCAGCCAGATAGTCAACTCGATACCGTCTTAACTTGTTTTGCAGTCTGGTTACTGTCTGGTTGCTGCTACCTCCGTAGAACAATGGCCTGAATGGAAGCAGTCAGCATGGGCCAGGAAATAATCCTTGCACAGTTATCTTCATGCGCTGATCGTTATCTTCGTCCCTCCCCCTTGCTGATGACACAGAGACAGCAGTGCGATCAGAATCTCAAAGATATTTGTTGGTTATGTAACGGGGGATTATTCGGTACTGCAATTGGAGTACTACCTACGGTTTGGCTTACAAGAAAGACACTGTGCCACAGGCCTGTCTGATACTGTATACGACAGTGGTGTTGGGCCACAGAGAAGAGCTATACTTTGACCTCGGCCAGGACTGTCACATTGGGAAACATCGTAGCTCTTATAGCTGAAACTTGCCAACAGGAACAGCATGCGAGAGAAATGGGCTACCATAACCATCTGGTGAAAGATGATAGTGGCACAACAAACATCCATATACAAACAAACATTGACGAACAAGCTAGACCAGAGGTCGTCACCGGCTGGGAGGCTCCGCTCTTGATCCGCCAAGCTCTTATTCATTAGCAGTATTGCTAGTTGTCACGCAAATCGGCAGGCCACGCATACCATCAGAATACTTGATCAATTGTAGGTTGTACGTCCAGGCGGATCGGAGCAAAACGCCGATGAAGACGCGACTGTATTACCCTACCAGCACCAATTCGATGTATACCTGCCAACCACAACACCGCGGGCATTAGAGGCACAGCCGGGTGAGACCAAGAGAAGTGTTCCTGCATTGACAGATCCTCGAAAAGGTAATGGGAACCCCTGTATCCACACACATGCTGCCCACACAGCATGCAGCGGTACTTGGCAGAGCAGCCATGCGAAAGCACACACCTTGCATGACGCGTACGGACTAGCAGAAATTAGTGGATTGGCAAAGGGGCCGGGGCATACGGTATTTAGGAGTACGGAACACTGCAATCTAAACCTGATATTTCGGCGGCCCAGCCCGGCACAAGCATAGACAAAGAGAGACAGGGTGATGGCGGTGGTACTGTCGACAGTACGGCATCAGACTGACGGGATGCCATCTCCAGAACTCCGCCGTGTCAGTCTGGCCGTCGCTGGTCATCTCGCCACCTCCGACCTAATCCGCAATGAGTAAAAAGGGCGCTTTTCGTGGGATGCTGTGGCTTTCGAAGGGCAGCACGGAGAAACCTTGTGTATGTCCCTGTGCGGCACACGACAATCGCCGAGGTGTCATAGCGATGTTGCAGAGTCCTCACACCGTTCTCCCGTGTCTGGCTCGTCCGCCGCTCTGCCATATGCTATACAGGATGGAATGGCGACTGACCTAGGTACAGAAGAGACGAGCGACGAAACGTCACAGTGCACCCGTCTAGAATGCCGAGCTGGTCTAGAGGGCTTGGGGGATGATAATTTTGGCAACGATGATACAGCCAAACTCTTCCCTACAAGACCGCCCAAACCCGATCCGCAGTACTTGGTCCTCTGTAACCAGACTTCGCGATCGAGGCAGAACCTTTTGGCCGTTGTTTTCATCATGGCTAGCGCATCACCAATTCGTTTGTAGGTCATGTGGCGACTGGGAAATCGCGGCGAAGCTTTGGGGGTATTACCTAGTTCACCTAGTAGATGCTCACAGAGGGCAAGACAGAAGTCGTCAATCTAGGTCTTCCAAAGTTACGGCATGGATTGACAATACCTCCGTAACACCGACCCAGATGAACGTCGAACGTTTTCCACCTCTAGCTGCCCTCCCTTGGCCATGGGGTTGAATACGAGCGGCAGGGTATATGGTATACCGTATACAATACTGCCAATAGCAAGTGGTGCGCAGTGCAAGCAATACGATCCGCGCAGCAAAGACGGCCTGTGACAATGCTGGAACGGCAAAAATTGCCCTCAGTTCGATTGATCGAGCCATCCATGACCGGGCTACTAGAGACATTGGTCCTGCGCCTCCACCTTGGCCTTGCAGTGCTAGTCAGGGGAAGCCATCCTTTGCCCAGCGGAGACGATTGGCTGTACTCCTATTAGCTTTCATGAGGGGAAGCGTCCAGACTACAACCAGACGAGGATGGTCCCTTAAAGCCTTATGTTCTGCAACACATTGGAACCGTCTTCTCTTTTCTTTCTTTCCCTTACCACCAACAATACACTCTTTCGTTCGCGCCGTCAAACCACCAACTTCGGTTCTCACCACATTCACTCGTTAAAACCACCGCAAGAACGACCTCGGTCATAAACTTAATCGCTCCAAGCCTCTTCAACAACTCATTATAATATCCGTCAAGATGCGTTTCGCTGCTGCTGTCGCTGCTGCTGGCCTCGCCGCCGGCGTTGCCGCCCATGGCAACGGTACTGAGCCAGTCTGGGTCACCCAGGTCGTCACTGCGTTCACCACCTTCTGCCCAGAGGCCACTCAGCTCACCCACAACGGAGTTACCTACACCGTCAGCGAGGCTACCACCCTGACTATCACCCACTGCCCAGGTGGCTGCACCGTATGTGTCGAGCACTATCGGACCTATCAACGTGAATGATTGCTGACCGAGTTGAATAGATCTCTGCCCCAATCTCTTCGTCAGTAGTCACTGAGTGCTCGACCTGGTGGGATAGGTTCGAGACGTGAGTGATGAACATATTCAGCTGACAGTCGTATAGCAGCTCCGCCACTGAGGTCCCATCCGCCGCCGTCCCATCGGTCACTGCCCCATCGGCCACCGCCCCATGGACCACCTCCGTTGCCACCTCTGTTCCTTCCGTCCCAGCTCCTGTAAGTTGACACAGCTGGATATATGAGGAATCAGCACAAACTGACCGTGTATTGCAGTACCCAACTGAGACCTCCGCCGTGGCCACCCCTGTCGCACCATCTGCCTACACCCCATCTGGTGCCCCTTACCCATCCACCAACGGCACTGTCCCAGCCAGCTACGCTCCATCCGGCACCGGTGCCCCTGGCAGCTCTACCAGCGCCCCAGTCTTCAACGGCGCTGCTACCTACGGCTCTGCCTTCGGCGCTGGTCTTCTGGCTGTCGCTGGTGCCGTCGCCTTCTTGTAAGCGTATCGCACGTTGGGATCTCACGAGGTCGTGCCTCTTGACAATTTTCACTTCGGCCTTGAGATCAAAGTCAGAGAGACTTGGACGGACAGGTCGCCTGGAACGGACGGGATGCTCGCACTTCTGACAATCTCGAAGGAACCCCTTCATCAGCATGGTATTTGGAATTTGTTCGCCTTCATGTACCCTTCTTGACAACTCTTAATCTATTAATGAGAAATGCTTGGATACGGCGGCAACACTACATTATTTTCTTTTACCGGGGAGTTTTTACGTCTTCTGTCAATAATCGGTCTTGTTGAGATCACCGGTGTCGAGGCGTAGCATTTGATGAAGATGTGATAGAACACAATGCTACTTCGACAATTTATATCACGCCGCTGGAAGACGTCTTTTTGCCCAGTATTTTTATGGTCCAGTTTCGATGTTTCATCTCCTAATTTCCATGTGTTTGGCGAGTGATTTCAATCGTCTACATCAACACCAGAAGAACCCATCTCTTCCGCTTGGAGTGTAGCAGGGTTGTCTGTTGTGCCACGTCCTGGCCGGCAAGAACGTATGTCGCATTCAATAGTGGAGTTTAGATATGGATTTGCTCTCATGCGAGTACGGGTGTAATACCACGCAACTTGAAAATGTCTACACGGCTCTCGCCAAAACTCACTATCTTGACACTGTTGGCTTCAGTCGACTGTGTGGGCATGTCAGAATGTTCATACAAGGTTGTTCAGAAGCTGGGTTGATGACGTATAAGTTCTACGGCATGAAAAGTTTTAGGAGTGGTTTTGTCTATGTTGTGTCAAGAGCAACAGTGTCTATTCATGACATAGCTGAATACAACGGCTCTGAAATCGAGTCGTTGTTTGCAACATATGAAATACGACCGAAAGTGCTGCATGGTGACCGAGTTCCGTAGGTGCATTGTGGAGTGCAGCATATAGTATATGACGGAATACTGTTGCCTACCCGCCTGCAGGTATTTCATAATGAAGCGGCTTTGCAGGTTGTTCTACTTCCGGCTCAGCTCGTCGTAGCCCACCATCCACCATGGCCTTCTCCCCTTGAACAGGACAATCAACATATAAACATCAACACCCTCGCATCGACTACGACAGCCACAATGGCCGGCAATGCAGCTGTGCCTGTGAACAGCAGCGGCCAAGCGAGTCGACACACTCAGCACCGAGTATCCTTCTTCCGCAGCAACTTCAGCCCAGCATTCATATATCCTCTGAAAGGCATCTGGTACTTCGTCACACATCGCTACCTGCACCCGCTGCTTCGTGGCCGCATACTCCCTTTGACCGTCCTCTCCATCTGTGTGCTCGCCATTCTCTTCCTCGCCGCGTATATCCCGCTCGTCGCGTTCCTCGCGCTGTTCCACATCAAGGGCTCCGCGTGGGTGAACAGCACGTTCCTCATCTTGGAGATCGGCAACCTCCTGATCGCTCTCATTTTCGAGGCAATGTTCGTCGACCACACGCAGGTGGATATCTTCGACGCCGTGCTGGTGGCAGAAGGATACGAGGGCCTGGTCAAAACAAAACGACCGGTGAGCGACAGTATTGATGAGTATGACCCTGTGAAGCGTCTTGGCCCAAGAGAAAGAGGTGCCGTCTTTGCACCCTTCTCCCTCCGCCAAATCATTGAATTCGTCATACTGCTACCTCTCAACTTCGTTCCCTTTGCGGGTGTACCGCTGTTTCTCCTCCTGACAGGCTACCGTGCCGGACCACTTATTGCCTGGAGATATTTCGCGCTTAAGGGCATGACTAGGAAGGAACGCAAGAGCTTTTACACGTCAAAAAGGAGGCGATGGGAGTATATGTGGTTTGGGACTGTCTACATGACTCTACAACTTGTCCCTGTTCTAAGCATGCTATTCCTGCTCACCAGCGCTGTTGGTAGCGCCTTGTGGAGCGTACGCATCGAGCATGAGCAGCGGCTACAGGAGGAGGGAGACGACGCTGATGGATACCCATCACATGAGTATACGGACGACCCCATATAGGGGTTGCGATGTCTGAATCAACTAACAACGTGCTATGAACCTATGATAAGACTCTTTCAGATCAGTGACATTTGTAATGTAGCCCAGTGTATCATTTTGACTATCACACATGATTATGGTGTCTGCCTGGATACTGTAATTGAATGACATTTGCAAGGCATACTGCGCCATCGCTTGTTCCCGCCATGGAAGTGACACGCTTCGGATGAAACTAGCGCCTGCAACGTTGTATGGTGTTGCATACCTATGTAGGTTTGCACCCACATGAGCTGAAAGCGTGACCTGCGTAAGGCTGAGGATCAATCATGTTCCGTACTAACACGACATGGCCATTTTCGATCAAAGTTGGGGGAGATAAGGTGTTCGGTGGCGAAGATTGCTGTTTGTGTCCGTCAGGAACATAGATTGGTTCACGCCATACCTGCAAGGGCGTGCCAACTGTAGGATTGTCATTCAAGGACAACCTTACTACTGAGTATGTCTAGCGGGCAAAACGCTCCATCGAGCTCGTCTGAGCAACTGCCGACGGTCAGGGTTTCTAGAGCCTCCACAGAGTCCTCCCCTGGAACTCACCATGAGTCCCCGATTGATGGAGGTAATGTTGACGGTCGAACACGCATGTTTGGAAGATCTCGAAGAGGGCCAGCAAAACAAGGCGACCAGCGCAAGAAAAACACAGAAGCAACGAACTATGTCCACGACAGCAGGCCACCAGACTACGCTCGGACAGCCTGGGCATGGAAACATAAGGCTCATCCTGACGGCGACCTCAAATGGCACTTAAAGTGGACCTCGAATTGCTTCGCAGGTGGGAGAGTCCTCATCATAGACTATGTGTCTTCAGAACACATGCACGAGTACAGTCGGATGGTCAACAATAATAAGCGGCATATCATCATCCTTGCTCAAGAGTTTACCAACCTTGACAGTCTGAAGAGGTTCTATGAAGACAGCAGAAAGCGAAACCACGCCGCCCTACGGCTGATCCATGTGCAAAATGCACCTTGGGCCCGTAATTTCTTGCTGAGGAAGTTCAACATCGATCATCCGTCCGACCTTGTCGGCATGAAGGACTTCGCGCGCTGGGCGCGGTACGAGACACCACGCACGCGCAATGGCAGGCCATTCCCAAACGGACGATCTTGGAGACCGCAGATAGATCCCTGGAGGTCTGTATCCCGGACCGCCTTTGGGTTGGATTATCTCAAGACGTATCAGAGCAGACCAGTCACTGTCAGAGAGACCCTCAACTCGCCCGACTCACTCAGCTCGCCTGTCATGCATTTAAACGCTTACGAAGATAGTAGAAGTCCTCACGGCTTTGACGTATCGATCCAAAGGACGTCGGTCTACATACAGAGACGCCTAGGCCAGTTGGAGAATATCGTCCCTGAGGTAGGTGTGGAATGCCCCTATCAGCAAGATAACTCAGATGCATGCAGCAAGTGTGAAGGCGCCGTAGGCGATGAATACGATGGTTTGGCGGGTTCGAAACCTTCATTTGCACATGATTGGCAAACTCATGGTCCCACAAAGATCGATGTTTCCGACCTCGAAAATGGAAACACCATCATATTCTTTGATCAATCTGCCTCTCGTAAGCTAGAAGACTGCCTGGTAGGACCTCGAGAAGAATATGAGAACAGATGGCGTCGCTTGACGTTTTATCTCAAGAAAGAAGAGGTCCTCGAAGATCGCCATCTGGCTGTGCACTGTACGAATTTGATAATAGGAGACATCTACCAAGCCTTGGGTAAAAAATGGACCGATTTCCTCAATGCTGCAACTGACCATGTTAGCATTTTGGAAGACAAGATCTATGAAAACCCAGCAGATGAATCGCGAGCTCCTGAGCTATGGATGAATTCAGCTGCATGGCTGAAGGTGGACAAGATCATGTGGATACACCAGGACCTGATCAAGGAGATGCAGGGCCATCTGCGCGAGCTTGCTGAAGACACAGACGATGAAGACACCAACAACAGGGGCACATTCGAGGAGGACTGGCTGCCAGGGACGTCGACAGAGTTTGACAAGCTAGGCCACGCCGTGCTGGAGGACTTGACACAGCCGACAAATAACCTCAACGACCTGATGTACAAGAGCGTCGGCATCCGAGACTCGAGGCAAAGCCTGCAACTGGGCCTGAGTATGTGGCGCTTGAGCTGGATCAGTTTCATCTTCCTGCCTCTCACCTTCATAGTCTCCTTCTTTGGCATGAACGTCGATGCCTTGGAGCATTTCCCCAGCATTGGCTGGTACTTCCTCGCCTCTGTGCTCATGCTGCTGCTTGTGATTGGCCTCTGGTACGGTGTCAAGCACTCGCTGCAGCGAAAACGTCAGACAGCATACCAGCGAGGTACCTACGAGCAGCTCTTCCACGAGCTTGGCAGAGAGTACCCTGCCCTATGGAGTGATCGTGGAGCCGTAGCCTCTGTGCGGCCAGTCGCTTGGTCGACCCGGCTCAAGTGGCGCCTGCTGCGCACCTGGTTCGCGCCGGAAATCACCATCGACAGACGTCTGGGGTCCTCGATCGACGACGAGACAGAGCTGGGCGCCTGGATGCGATTGAAATGGCACCTCCTCAAGCGCTGGCTGCCCGAGGTCGCCACGTACACGCAGATCCCCGAAGACGAAACGGATGTAGAGGCGGCGCAGCCCATGAATGTTGGTGATAGCTCTCCATTGAGCCAGCCAACTACGTCTGGAAACCAGCGTTCCCAGACAACTGCATTACAGGAGCTGGCGAAGTTCTCGACACCAGTGCTTATTGCTGGATCTGAGCCTTCCGCCGCCCACTCCGCCGAAGCCTTCGGCCTGCGTCCACTGAATATCAAACGCATATCGCTTGGCAGGCGTAGTAGCGGCAGTGACGAACGGTCTGCAAGTCGCGGCAGCAGTGGCATGATGGTCGAAGAGCACAATCTTTCAGATTCCGAGACTGATGCCGAGCATGATGCCCCTGGTGGGGTTGGCAATTCGGAGAGAGAAGGAGTACCGATTGAACAGTCGACCGAGGCTTTACGGCGAGGCGTGCATGAGGGTAACTCATGATTGCATTAGTTCTACACATGACCCTGCAGTCTGTATATGATACATACATCTTCAGAGAACGAGCAATCGACGATATACATCAAAATAAGCTATCAAACATAGAGGGTGCCGCATAACATATATAGATATTGCGTAACCTTAGCAGCATTCAGAATCTTATTTTCTGCCCTTCTTTGCGCCAGTGAGCCTGCCCAAGTGTCCTAGACTGCTCTTGCTCCGTGAATGCCCAATCTGTCCAGGAGTCGTCTGTGTTGGTGTGGCGGTTTGTCTGTCAGCTCCACGAAGACTGTCCAACCTGCTGATCCCTCCTTGACCTCTATCGCCATCGCTCGTCACCGGTAAGAAGCTCTTACTATTGGAAATGTCGGAATGGTGACGCTGGTGCAGTGGTGAGGATTGCTCGTGGTCGATGCTATGGGTCCCATTGATCTGCCCTTGTTGAACACGACGGACTTTCTCCTGAGTCTGACGGAACTTGTCCAGTAGTTCTGTCCAACGTATGGATTTTTCACCTCCAGCTTCCTCTCTACTCTTCAAACGATTCTGTCGCTCGAATGTGCTGACACTGGAAGGCGTGTTGGGAATATTTCCTAGCGCTGGCCGAGGTACGGTATGTAGATAACCGATAGCGCTAACACTGTTGAGCCGGTTCTTCAAAGCTGCGAAAGCGCTTGATTGCGGCAGCAGCATCAAAAGACCGTATAAACACTTGTAAAGGTGCGGATACCTTTCAGGCTCGAGCAGTTGCATGCGAAGGTATGTGAAAACAGGAGATTCTAGTAGTTGCACCAGCTTGTCAACCTGGATTAGCATGTTGACGGTTATCTCAAGCTCAGCAAAAATTTGAAGGAGATTATATGCCTGCTCGTAGGCTTGCGCGAGGAGGCAGAGCGAGAAGGTTGCCACTGCATTGACGCACCAGGCCTTGAAGAGTACAGTGAAAAATGTCTGGCCGTCTTTTGTGTCTAAGTTCCGCAGCCTCTTTCGAAGATCCTGAAGCTCAGGAGCAGTAATGAGGTTATTGTTGAGATTCTGCACCATAATGCTAGCGAACTCGATGTCATCCTCGTCTCGTTCAAGACAATCAGCCATGGTCCGATAGATACGTTCTGCACTCAAGCTTAGACACAGTTGTCGGATGATTAGATTGCCGCGTGTTTCTAGAAGACGTCGATCTGTGCAGAAAAGCTTGAGGAGGTTTACCATGAAGCTGGTGAAGTAACTCTCATCACTATTCTTGCTGATTTGACTTAGCAGTATTAGGTCTCGGATAACGACTGCTTCAGCTGGGTCAGACAAGGTCTTGAGTAGCGCTGGGAAGGTGCCATCATGAATCGCAAGAACCTTCTTGGGGGATTTGCGATGCAGCATGATAAGCCAAGCAAGCGCTGCGACACGGGTTGCTTCATGCTCATGTAAAAATTGAAGGGTGAGGGCGCTGACTGCAGCTTCATAGTCAAGGTCACTTGAAGAGGACTTGGTATTTGACTCCTCTGCTTCCAGGTTCGACGATGTCACTCTATTGTTGCCTAGTAAGTTCTTCGATTTGGTGGAGCCACTGGAAGCCTTAATGTCAGCAGCTTGTCTCGTAAACAGTGATGAACCATGTACTGACTCTCGTTGCTCAGCGGCATTGCTATCTTTCAGAACCTTCAGAGCCGGTGTGTACTGCATGTTGGCAGATACTGGTGCAGCAGGTGACAGAGACGGATGGCTAGGAAGGGTGGACGTAATAGAGGCTGTGTCATCCGGTAATGACAACACGTAGTTCGTCAGCGCCTGATTGACTCTGCCAGCAGCAGTTCGAACGTGCTCTACATCGTGAGAGAGAGCAGGTAAAACTTGTGATAACAGCTTTGGGGTGAAAAGTAAGATGTCTTCGGGACAGATGTCGAAAAAGCTCTCTATCCATTTGAGCGTGGTAATGACCATCTCCTCTTCCGTAGAGTCCGAAAGAAATGAAACCAGAATATCCAGGATGTTTGAGTAGTCAATGTGCACGTCTTGGCCGGGGATCCACTCATCATCGTCGCTAACGGCATCCTTTTCATCTTCATCAAACCCACTAGATGTTGATTGCGCATCCGCAGCGTTAGTCTCTTCGACTGCATCATCGATTGTTTCATCGACATTTTCATCTGACTTCTCAGTTGCAGCTTCATCAGTGACAGTGTTTTCTGCGCCGATGGTTTCCACTACTGGCTCGCTCCCATTGCTAGACTTTCTCCTGCTGTCTAGACGCCTTTGCTTGCGCTCGACCAGTCCTTTCTTGACCGCTGCAATCTTCTTAATTTCGCTTAGGAACCTATCCAAAGCTACTTTGGTTATGGTGTGGACGTCTTGGTTCGGGTCACTCAGGAATTTCAGCAAGCCGCCAAGAAATGATGGCAGATATACCACAAGCTCAAGGTCTGGTATGGAGTCCAGCAATGTGATCCATGATACCAGGAATGATCTCACAAATGGGCTGATGGCTGTGATTCTTTCCTCAAGCAGAGGTATGAATTTGGGCAAGGAAAAAGCTGGTCTCGACTCTAGCCTGTCGTTATCTTTGGATTCATCTGGAACTTCGATGATGATGCCAGCATATGTCGCAGCGCTTTCCGCAACGATGTCTTTGATGAGCCGATCGAGGAGCTCTGCGCCATTCTTGACGCTGTGTTCCGTATCGGCTGCGAGTTTGCACAGAGAATCGAATACATCGTTGAAATATATCAGTATCTCACCCTTTGCAACCTTGGCAATGTTATACATGGATTCGCAGGCGTAGTATCGTACGCGAGCATCTTGATCGCTGAAGCATGCTAGGACCGGAGGCACTATCTCTCGAAGGTATTGAGCAACTTCCTGTGACAGGTGTGATCAGTTGATAGGACGCAATGTTGATTGGTCAGAAAAGGGTCGCTCACACTGCCCAAGGCTATTGAAGCCGCTGCTAAGCCGATTAAGCCGCCATTACGTGCATGTGGTTGATGAACCGCGTATGCATAATCATGACATAACTGGTGTACGATCTTGGCTATCCGGACGAAATTCTTCTCGGCGAGCGATGTACGAATGAGGTTCTCTAGCCTGACAACACATAGATCAGCAGGGACCAGGTCTCGGATAGCTAGGCGCAGAGGGTTTGTTCTGGAGTGGGCTGAAGATCATATCGTCTTGGTTGGTCTTGGTCTTGATCTTCATCATAGGCTGCCACGTTAGAGGGAACTCACTCGAGCGCACCCGCTTTCCTCCTCTCGTACCTATTTGCCACAAGCCATTAGTCTCAAAAGAGAATCGAGTAGACTTTTTTTGACACATACAGCTTATCCTGTAAAAGCCTCTGGACGTTGCTGTCCATGGCAGCAGGATCAGTGTAATGTCCGTCCAGACGTTGCTAGCCGGACGTCCTGCGGCATGAGATCCGACCTTGAGAAGCGAGAATATGGGAATGCAGGACTGCCACACAGCTGCACAAGTAGACAAAAAAACAAGATTCCTGGTTCTTGTGCGTCTAGAGCCCCTGAATGTACGCCTGAACTTGCTTTCAGTACTGAGTGGCGAGCGAGAGGAGAAGTGGAGTTGTGGTCAGGACCCTGGACATTGGACGGATCTCGAACTGTAGGCGCAACTGATATCCCGCGGGAGGCTCGGTCCGGCTCGTCCCCGAACCTCAGGGCTGGTCATCCCTACCACCGTAGGCTATAATCTGTCTCCTCGCAATAGCAGTCAGAACGAGGATGGCTCGCACTGAGCAAACATCTCGACCTTGATGTCGTGCAAGCAGGTGAAGGGTCTCAACGAGACTATCGTCCTGTCACAGCATAAGAGGCTCCCCTCCACTGCTTGCAAGTTAGGCAAGGTGCATCAAAACAAGATAATGTATTGGTGGGCTTGCATGACCTGATCGGATTATGCTTGCTCCGGATGGTCGCCATAACATGTCCATCGGTGCAGTGCATACCGGAGTGAAGGCTCTACCAGCTCGGCCCCTTCTCTTTGCTGACCTCAACTCTTTTGTAAACGACTACAAGCGTGTCACAAAGCATTGTGCTTTGATACCAGCATCTGATTGCCCCAAACCGACCTCACATCTTCCGGCCAACCGCGTACGGTCAACATGGCATCCTCTCAAAGACTGAGAAAGACACTCCACGACCTCGTGACGGCAAACCACATCTTGTATCACCACGGTGCAGTTGACGGTTTTGGCCATGTGAGTGTCCGGAACCCTGATAATCCAGCCACGTACTTCATCAGCGGCTACCTGGCGCCTGCACTGGTGGAGAGCGAGGAAGACCTCATCGAATACTATATAGACGGCTCCTCTCCTGTGGATCCTGATTCAAAGAAGGGTTATTCTGAACGTTTCATCCACGGCGAGCTGATGAGACAATACCCTGACGTCAACGCCGTAGTCCACTCCCATTCCGAGGAGGTTCTACCCTACGTGCTGGGCGGTGATGTTCCTTTAATCCCAGTGTTCCACATGGGCGGATTCCTTGGAGGAAAGGTCCCAGTCTGGGACATTACAACGATCTATAACGAAAACGACATTCAGGACATGCTGGTCCGAGATGAAAGGTTGGGTCAGTCACTGGCATCTGCGTTCTCGCCGGATGCCGCAGCGAAAAGCCATGCTCATCCCTATCCGTCGTCACCTGAGAGGACGGTCGTGCTCATGAAGCATCATGGCTTTACAACCCATGGAAAAGACATTGCAACCGCTGTCTACAGGACGCTGTATACCCAAACCAATGCCAAAGCGCAGACTCATGGCTTGCTGCTACAACAGACATCGTCCAATTCTGCAGTGACGACTAGCAAAAACGCACTTCAAGGTCCCATCCAACTTGGCTCTCCAATCGAGTCCTTGAACTCGCGACAAGCCGAAGATTGTAACAAGATGAATGCAAACACACAGGACAAAGCGTGGCGTTTGTGGGTGAGAGAGGTGGAAGTCAACCCGCTGTTCAAAAACAGAGTGCAACTGAAGGATAACTAAGTTCCCACATTCTGATGATTAATGAGAGTATTCTTACAGACTGACGACCCCGCTGGATAGGTACGTGATTATTGGCAATCTACCTGTTTGAGATTGGACCCATCCATGGATGGATATCGCATTCCCCGCACTACATTACAGTTCGCAGCCCGCATTGGTCCGAGGCCTCTCATTTGACGTGCCGAAGGGCCCCTACCCACACACCTTAGGTTTGATGCATCGGTGTAAATTGCGTTGGGCGCTTCCGTTGTGATAGCAGGCCTGCAGAATGCCTCGTGCCCAATAAGCATGCATATGCTCTCCTTGTTTCCGGCAACCTGGCAAATTAAGAATTATAAAGTTGACGCGGCAGGTTGCGATCCCTGAAGCTTCACCTAGACAAGAGCAAATTCAATACTTCACTACCTTAGTATGGAACCCAAACACGCCTGATCATAGCTGAGCTGGGTACTGGTCGGCTTGTAGTCGGGCATCCAGACACCGAACGCACACTATCAGCAGATCAACTTAATTCCCCATAACGTCAGCCTCATGACATGGCAGTAGGTCGAAGTTTGATGGTGTATCGAGGACAGCTGGTGGTATATACCGCTCTATAAGACCCTAACCTTCTCGTTACCCAGCTCATAGATGAAATTACACACGCTTCTTATCTTGTTCACATGTCACATTCGTCAAAATCATATCTTACAACCGTCTACGCTTTGTTTGGTCGATAGATATAAAGATGGGAACAGCCACGCTTACAGAAGTGTTAACCCGCTTGACCCAGCCAACGAGTAGGAAGAGTATCAACGGCGCAATCCTGACAGGCGCCATTGTGGGCGCACTGAGCGCTGCCTGGGTGGTTAGGGACTTCAGCGAGTGGAAGGGATTTGGGACAGGAGGCACACCGGCGACATGGAGAGGATATTGGCGCATGACGCAACTGCGGCTGCGGCGAGCTTTATCTCGAGACAGCATGCGCGATGCCGGTCCGCTGGATAAGGATGGCAAGAGCAACAGCTACCTCGCATCCCCGCTCCCGACCAGACAACATCCACGCCCTGAGATCATGTCTCGGACGATGCCCCACAGACAAAAGCCGGAGGTACTCGACCCAGAGGTCCAATCGATATTGCATGAGACGCCCAGGAGGTTAGCCGAGGCGAATCCAGATATATTGGTCCTCGAGTTGTCCAAGACGGAGGGCCGAAGCACAGATGCCATTTACGCGAAACCTGGACTGGCTGGGAGGGATCCTGCAGCACAGGATCGGATCCTTGGGGATGAGATTGCTCATGTTCATCCGGCTGATAACTCTCTACATGTCTGGCTTTCGGAAGCTGATGCGGCCACTGTCACTGCTCGAGGTTGGGGTGAGAGGTTTCCTCTAGGTGCGTTGGGGATGTGCCATGCTGGTTGGGTTATGGTGTATGCGCCGAAGACAAAGGGAGATCTTGATGTCATCGAATCTATCATTAAGGCTGGTGTTGCATTTCTGACTGGTGAGAAGATATGATATGATGTAATGTTGATATTGAGCCTGGTGGGCACGAGCACGGTGCAAGATGTTATAAAGATTGGGTTGGAACTTTCATCGGAGAGGACATGAAGAATGTGGTTGTTTAGCGGCGGATATGCTGTTGTCGTTCATGTGGCGACCGTCTTCGGTGTCGGGCAGCTTTTAGAGCAAGTGAAGTCTAGGTAATCATCCACTTGTTCTGGGCGACTCCATTCGAGCAGATTATATCCTCGACTCATGCTATGCTAGGATGTTATCAGCTTGACAGCAGCGTTATGAATACAGGGGTTCTGCAGAATCCTATGCTCGGGATGCTGTTCTAGTGAAGAGCTGCTGTTCAGGCCAGCGGGATCTGTCATTTGACGTATCATTACATCGTTTAGACTTGCGTCTCCTTCATACTCTCCTTGAGTGGTGCAGGCGTTTCTTGGGCTTCGTTGCTAATGCTTTTCTGAACAGATTGAACATGGGGAGTGGTCGTGCTTCTGCCAGCTGACACCTGGTTTAGCCTCTCATCTAGGGTCCTCAAGGCTAGAGCTCTCCTCCTCTCAGCCTCGGCCTGTCGACTCCCACCAGCACCTCCCCTCGAGCTACTCATCAGACCAGGGGCTTCAGCTCTGGCTGCTGCATTAAGGTTGGAGCTTTCAACCGCTTCATTGGTGAAGTCAGTGGTGATACCCGACTTTACTAAGCCCGCCCAGACAGAATCACACACTGGCCTGAGCCAACGTTGGAAGAATTCTGGGAAAAAGCTGACAAAGGTGAAGGTATCGCTGGCGTCGCCTTTCAGTACGACTGCGGAACCTCCTTCTCCAGCTTCGCCGCCGGCTGCAGTGATCTCTGAGACTCTGAAAAAGCGCAGATAGATCCAGCTTGTATAAAAGCCGAACAAAGCTAGCCAGAATGCTGTGTCAGTACCCAAAATTGGGCCTGACAAGATGTTGGCAAGGATGAAGATGGCCGGAAAATGCTTGATTCTTATGCGCACAGCATTCGAGAAGAGCGCAACGGTGTGCTCTGGCACTAATTGCTTCAAAGCGACCAAAAAGCCGCTGCTCAAGGCTACAAGACCATTGATGGGAGTATAGCTATCGCTGATGGTCAGAATGCTGCTAGGGATTTCTACGCAGAAGGATCGCAACTTACAATTCACGTTCCGATCCTGTTAGTAGAAACCACGTATCATAGACAATAAAAGCAAGGCAATTGGGTATCATTGTAGTGAAGAGAACAAATTTGGCGAACTCGGTGCCTCCCCATGCTCTTTCAAGGTATCGCCCACCGAACCAGACGACGCTCGAGCTTACAACCAAACTCACGGCATTGTTCTCAATGAGCGCGCTGGTGAGAAAGGTCCATGGATACCAATGCGATCGTGTTGGGATCAAAACGAGGAAAGGGACGGCCCATTTCGCGCCTGTCAAGATCGCGGAACCCGGGAGCTCAGGCGCAGACTCGGAACTGGCGTAGTTACGGAACCTCAAGGTCGCATTCAGGGCGGAGAGGAGGACAAGAGCTGCGAGGAGACCTCTAGTGAGAGGTGGAAGGTTCAGCCGAAAAGCCATGTCGTTGTCACGAGAGCATTAGGTATAACGAGCTCGCTATTGTTGATCTGGATCCAGGCAAGTTGATTCGATTGCGTGTCGCATCAGCCTTTGTGTCGAGGGAGATGTATCAAGAGTTCATGGCAATCAGCTGCACGCGTAAGCTGTGTCTAACCAACCTGTAGGATCATCTGGAACAGGTGGGATGAGGCTGAGAGAATGCGCAATCGTGGGTTGGATATCAGGTAGTTTAGATAGTTATCCATAGCTAGACGGTCTATAAACATCAAGAGCTTCACATGACAAAGCTCTTAGGTAACAATACAAGGCAAAAGATTCCCTCAGGCACCCACCTGGGCAGGCGGTTAGCCACGCGGCAAAGGACCGTCGATGGGATGGGATGGGCCGCTGCCGTGGCGCCATCGTCTCGGATTGGCTTTATGCGGAGATCTCCGCAAGTGAGGAGCGGCGGACTGTGATTGGCCGAGTGAAAGGATGCAGATGCAGACCAGACTAGCGAGTTTGAGAGCGAACCGGACCAGACACAGACCAACACCAGACTTGATCCTGAACTTACTCTTGACCATTGTGTGTATGTATGCTTGTGTGCGCATGCAAATCCTCGTTGGTATTCCTTGTCTTTGACATCCCAAACATCTGCGCGCGCGTGTATTTGTCCCGCTCGTCGCACATCATCTCATTTCTGGCGATTTCAAAACGCACGACATCTGCCCAGCGGAGACCGTACACAAGTCACCATTGCCCGGACCTCATCTGTTCATGTACTTGGAACCGCGCCCGTCCAGCACGAAGGAACATCTACAAGAAATATGGCAGCATCAGCTACAAGTCCCGAGGCCGCTTCCTCTCGATCGGCGAGTGTGGGATTGCTGAACAGTGATCAGGTGAACTACTTGATCTTCCGCTACCTGCAGGAGTCTGGCTTTGAGAGTTCATGCCGAGCGCTCTGGCGCGATTGGCACAGATTGCCCGAACATAAGGAACCCGAGAAGCTTCCGTTTGCGCCAGCAGTTGGGAGGAATGAACTGCTCTCGGTCATTCAGGACGGCCTCTATTTCGATGAGTTGCGCGCTCAGCAGAGGAGGGGAGACAGGCGGTTCCAGTGGACTGCACCACAATCGATCTCCATCCCGAAGAGGATTGCATCTACGGAAGATGTCGAAAATATGCCTACTATCGAAAGAATAGAGAGACTAAGCTCCAGGCCAGGTAGTAGAGGCAAGCGAAGAGGACAGAGGCAGGGTCCCAATGGACTGCGAACAACCGACGACTTTCCAACGCCCGCTCCAAAGCGTCAAAGAAGGAGCGAAGGTGTTGAAGCTAATGTCAATGGTGGGGACGCGATGGACCTCGATGCAAAGACACCAGCGTCTGCATCGGCCGACGGCTCTGCAGAAGGCGAAGAGGCCACTAGCCCTGCGGCTGACGAAGAACCTGAAACTGTTGAAATGCCTGAAAGATATGACAGCATGGATGTCGCGACGCAGACCGACCGTAAATCTGGCCACAAGGTTGATACTATGTACTGGCGAATCGACAAGCCTGGTGCCACACTTGATCACGCCGCCTGGCCACCCGCTAGAGATGATAGTCACCCCCAGAACCAACCCCACCGTCTCCTCGTGGCAGGCCAGAACTTGTGTCGATCGTATGGGATACCTGCGTTTGATGGAAGTGAATTTACGCCTGCGCAAATTGAAACGACCGACTTAGTACAATTACGGCCGAATGCCATGGTTACTGCGATGGCTTGGCACCCCAGCGGTAAAGTTGCTACATTTGCAGTGGACGCATTGAGAGATCTTCCTGATGGATCTGCCGAACCAGATCAACAAATTATAGACTATAGCGTCGAGCACGGCAATTTGCTCTACCCACAGGGCCCGCCTCTCGAGACATCATCAAGTGTGGTCTCCAAGATCTTGTACAACAAGTCAGGCACTAGGCTCCTCGTGCTTAAATTCAGCGTCAAAGGCGGTCTCGTTCAAATCTGGAATATATCGAGTGATGGTGAGGGAGAAGAGGAGGCTCAGCGAAGGGAAGAGCCTGTCGCCTGGTGCATACTCGAGCGAACTCCTTTCGACGCTATCTGGACTAGCGATGATTCATTCAGCATATGTGGGCGGCAAGGTCTGTTCCGCCGTTTCAAGGTCGACATCCCGGTGTCACGTTCTACCAATGGGCTGAATACACCAGATAGCTTCACTGCCGAATCCATTGCTGTCCACGGACTTGAGGAAATTCACAGCGAAAGGCCAATTCCATGGCAAACAGACAGCAACGATTTTGAGAAGATCTGCTATGATCCGTCGCAAGATTCCACTATTCTGCTAGCTCACACAAATCGCACTATCGCATGCTTCAACAGTAAGACCCACGGCTCGTCTTCTGAAAATGACAAAGGAGATATCATCGAACTTGAAGAGACACCAAACGATATTTCTTTGCGGCCGCAGGACCCGTTCACCACGTCTGATGGGAATTTCACTGGTGGATCTACCATCGTCGCTACTTTCGCCTCTGGTGCCTGTCGATTGTACTCACTACTTCCAAGTAAAGATGGCTCACTACGTGAAACAGATACATGGTACATGCAGGGCGCCAAGGAACCCACTATTTCTTCGTTCTGGACCCACAACGGCCGACATCTCGCGATCGCCAGTGCGTCAAAAGTGGAAATCTGGAGGTTCGAAGATAGAGTCAAACGCCAGACGAGTGACAACACAAACGAAAGTAACGATAACGTAGTCCTCAAAGACTCTGTCGAAGGAAAGGCAACAAAGCCAAGGCGTGAGAGGCTTATAACATGGACACCTGGGCCGGAATTTGACGGTGCCGCGGGTAGTGACGCCACTCCCTCACCAGAACGAAATCAGAATGAAGATGGTGGCGCCGATAGAGAAGGCCAAGTGCAAATGAATGGATCTGTCCCCGAACCCAAAGAGTTGACAGCGCCTCGAGTCGCCTGGAGCAACGATGGTGAGAGTCTTTTCTACGGACTCGAGAATTCAGTAAGTACCGCAATGACTACTCCTAACGCCTGAGGACAGCGTTTCTAACTTCTGTTCGCCTTACAGGCTGCTATCTTGAGATTCAGACCTCCACTCGCCACCACTGCCTCCCACACTGCCTCTAACGACGAACAGTCAGGACCGGTGGTGGTAAACGGGAAGTGAATCCGTTAGCATGACGTCCTCGATCACGAGATCACACGAAGAGCATACCCACCACCGAGACTAGTCGTTGCGGGTTGTAATGGAGTAGGATGTAAAACACGACCGGTTTATTTTTTTTTTAAATCTGCTTTGGCTAGAGGCTTGGGCTACCTGATTTAATGATTATGCACATGTGCACTGTATGCGCCTCTTAGTAGACGTCTGGTACGACCCGAGTGGAGATTTTCGAGGACAATGATATAAAATCCTCATGGCAGGATGTATTGTAGAACTTAGCAGGTAACTGTTTACAGATCCAAGCCGAGCGAATCGACTGGACTAGGTTGGTTGAGTGGATTATTCGGTGGGGAACTGTTTATACACGATGCGGAGAATCATAGAAAACCAACCTTCCCTCCTTGCCTCCACATGCTCTCACACAGCTATCGCCTCTTCAGATGCGAAATACGATCTTGCCGCTTTCTCACTTTACAGATCATTTCGAAACCCTGTCACTCCCAGTTTGTGCGATGTTGAGACCCAGCCCTTGGGTGTCGAGGTAGACCTTGTTATTGCTCTTCTCCAGGATGGATGCGATTTGCCTGGCGTTGTCGAACTCCCTGAGGTCGACGTACGAACGGGACTTCTTGATCGCCTCACCAATCAGCTCGGCCGAGCGAGCCTCACCCAACGCCTTAACCACCATAGCTTGCTTTTCTTGCCTGGCCTTGTCGACCACGAAGGCCGCACGCTGGGCTTCCTGCTGAGCGACCTGTTTAGCCTCAACTGCCGCCGTGAATTCTGGGGAGAATGCCAGATGCTGCGAAAAGGATTGTCAGCCTACGAGTCTTGCGAATGGGTATCGATCTGCAGTATGGTGGAATAGTCGTACCGTCAGAGATACGTCGTCAAGCAGGATGTTGAACCTGGCGGCTCGCCTGACCAAGTTGTCTCTAACCAGCCGCGACACGTTCTCGCGCTGGGTGATGAGCTGAGAAGCGTTAAACTGAGCGACAACGCTCTTGAGCACCTCGTTCACAATGCTGGGCAACACTCTCTCATCGTAGTCCGTCCCGAGGGTGCGGTAGATCTGCGGCAACGCATCTACACGCGGCCTCGAAAGCACACGGCAGGTGATATTGACCATCTGCAGGTCCTTGGTGCCTGTCAGCGAAGCGACGTTGCGCGGCTTCGCGCGTACGTCGTATGTGATGGGCGTCTCAAACCATGGGATGTTGATGTGCGTTCCTTCACTGTAGATCTCTTTTCCAACACCTCCTAGACGGGTGTACTTTATCGCACGATGACCACCATCCACTGTAATGATAATGTAAGCCAAATGCGCTTGTGCCTATGTTTGCTTACTCTCCCTGCACGTACCGTTGAATAGAGAGTTGTTGAATGCCCAGATACCACCTGCAAGTAAGATAATGCCAGCCACTCCACCGAAGGCTCCTCTCGGTCCTGGAGCTCCACCACCAGCGCCACCGAACCTGCTCATATTGTCTCAGTCATCTGTACATCTCGGTATTCCTTTTCAATTCGCTAATCCAGCTCTTGAAAGTTCCCGCTTCTCTTGTCTCGGGTTTGCCAGACATACCTCCCACGATTTTGTTGGACTGCTCGGATGTTCTTCTGAAGCTGTTCCCACGCCTGCCGCGGGTCGTTCATGATTGCTTTATGGAGCTGTCTCGCTCTCTGCGTAGTGATCCGGTGGAAAGTCCGCTATCTGAGAGCTACGATTGGTATGGGTGTTGGAGTCGAAAGTGGATTGTGATGGCGATGATGGAGAGTTGACCAGTATAACGATCATCACCCGTAGGTAGCAACTGTGTCGCCAGATCCAGCTGCCCATCTACGAAAGCGTCGTCGATTTGCGGAGAAGACTCGCGAGCTGCCCCGGGCCGAGCCACCGGCTGCTTTCTTGATCAGGAAATTGACTGAGAGCTGCTACCCTGTAGGATCGGCCCTGCAGCCTTAGGCAGCCATGTCATTGGCTATACGGCTCAGACCGCGCTTCATGCATCACGTCCTATATGCGTACAGGGAAGACAACAAGGACAGATTGCATTGATTGCTGGATTGCCTGTAGAAGAATACAAAGCAATCTCACTATTGAGCTCTTCTCCCTACGCCATTTTTACTGCTTGACTTTATGGAGTCTTTTGCCTTGGCCGCGCAGCATTCGGGAGCAATCAACCACGTGCATTCCTTTCATCTGAGCCCCTCTGCCGTCGACGTTGCTAAGGAGGTTCGTCTTGCTGTTATTGTGGTAGTTGTCGGTTGGGTTGGTGTAACGGCGTTGAAGACGTTCAAGAGATCTTCTGGCGGGATTTAGAAAGAGCCTGGAAGCTGTAAAGAGGAATTGAAGTTGCCTACATTCGGTGCTATTAGCATTCACAAGAACTGGTTTTCGAAAGTCCAGAATCGTCGTGGGTCGGTGTCTGGAGCCATGCCTCCGAAAGCTGCGTTGTATACAACATTAGCCTGGCTGCTGGCAGCCAGCGCTTCAGCTCAATATCTGAACGAGCAGCTCTCGTTCGGCTACAAGACGCCTCTATCGCCTAATGGCCAAGGCTTACCTGGATGGAGCGTGAGCAGTCAAAACCACCAACCGCAGCTGCTCTCTGACCGCATTATCCTCACACCTCCAGTGCCTGGCCGAGCGCGTGGTGCCCTATGGGCCGACCAAGCGGTGGAGTCCGAGGGATGGTCTGCGGATTTCGAGTTCAGAACCAATGGTGCATACGACAGCTCGAGTGGAAACATCCAGCTGTGGTTCGTCAAGGACAAGAGCAGCGTAGGAACATCGAGCGTCTATACAGTAGGGAACTACGATGGGTTGGCGTTGGTGGTTGATCAATATGGAGGACGAGGTGGTGGAGTACGAGGTTTCCTGAACGACGGGACACAGAACTTCCAGGCGCACAGCAGCCTCGAGAGCCTAGCTTTCGGACACTGTGATTACATCTACCGTAACCTGGGAAGGAACAGTAAACTGACTGTTCGCACGACGAACGGACTCAGCGTGTTGGTAGATGATAAAGAGTGCTTTTCAAGCGACAAGATCTCTATCCCTACTGGATACTACTTCGGTATAACTGCCGCCACGGCCGACAATCCAGATTCTTTTGAGATCTTCAAGTTTACTGTCCAGACCGGTGTGCCCACATCGTCTCAGCCACCGCCTCAGCAGCAGCAGCAGCAGCGCCTGCCAAATTCGCCAGAGGTTCTACCAGATTCGTCCGCCAATGACTTTTCGACGACGTCTCAGCAATTCTCCGACCTCCATAACCGTCTACAGTCGCTTTCGCATCAGCTGACGACGATGTTTGGCGAACTTGAGGGCCTGTCACGGAAATTAGATACACAGCAACAAGTACTCACCAGTGGAATCGACAGTCTGGCGAGAGATAAGCTAGATGTGATGAACCGACAGACTGAAGACACCAACCGACGTATATTGTCCATCGAGAGGACTGTCGAGCAAGTGAGACGCGATGTCGAGGGCAGAGATTACAAGGAACACCTTACAGCGCTCCAGAGTGCTGTAGAGGGAGTTAAAGGGACGATGAATGGTGAATTCACCGAGAACCTGGGACAGGGTAAGTGTGCACCTTTCAGCTTTCCATTCGATGCTAAATGACAAGATCATTACTGACAATAGCTTTTTCTCAGTCATCACAGCATCCGCACCCAAGATGGGTAAATTCATTTTCGTTGTGGTCGCTGTGCAAATCATGTTGGCTGGCGCATACCTCGTGTATAAGAAGAGGCGAGCGAATGCCCCAAAGAAATATCTCTAGTGTGTGTGAATTTTGTGTCTGGCCAGACTTGCGTTTTCCGATCTACCCGTCTGATTGGATAGCGTAATGCATATTGCGCTGGCTATTGAAATGTGCTCATCGTCCTTGACATGAGTATCAATCGGTCTTCTCCGCATGAATCGAAGAGACCACAAAGGCTTGGGAGGTATGAATGCCTAGTATTTAGGAGGTTGGGACGACCGACGAGAGAAATGACGTACATGTAAATTTTACCACACCAGCATATGCCTGTCTTGGAGAAGACAAGATATGCTCTGCAGTCTAGCACCTGCCTTCGCGCACCCATGGCTTATAAGACGTAAAGGCGTTCATGAGCTATCGCAATCTCAGAATGAAATTACAGTATTCGACCGAGGATAGCCATCCTTAGCTACGTAGACATAGGTTTCCACGAATGCGACCGTACTTTGGACAGCATACTGAAACCAGGCATAATTCCGTACCCCCAGACCATGTAGATCATTTTCGGTTCAGCGCATATGTATATGCCACTTCATCAGTTCTGTTCGATTCTTTTCTACAGGTTATCTCCTAGGCCGATATCCACAGCATCGACGGACGAGCACAGTACGATACGGCAAGATCGGCAAAGTACGCAATCATCGTCACACAGTGTCACCCACTCGTAGGCACGCGTGGATGGATAGGCTCAGCTCGCCAGGCGGTGGTGGCCGATCTTTTTCGCATTGGTACGGTGCAGGGTAGTCGATAGCTGATGACCGGTAGCTGGGATGGTGCAGTAGGCAGAGTGTAACATGCAGCAGGGACCTACATCAAGGGTTGGCGAGGCCGAAGGCCATTTGCGTATGACTTTGCTGTCGGTGTAGTGAGACGGATTGGGCCTGACGATAAACATTGTTCTTGGAGCCATGATGGCTTGGACTGTGCAGAATTGGGCTTGCCTCTGATCAGTCCGCCGATGCCGGACAGCGTCTCCATCCTCACAACTGGTGTTGTCCGGAAACTTGTTGTCGCTTTGCAGGTATGTGGATCTCTTAAATCTGAAGCTTAAATGGGTGGAGCATCGGTCACGTCGACGTGCAGATGATGCATTGCATAGCTTTGGAGCGAGTCGAAAGTGATGCCGCTTTGCCTTCAAGATCTTTCGTCGCAGTCGAGTGTTCTGTTTTCATATAACAACACCCATTCCAAAGTGTAACGTTGTTTATGCATCGAATGTAGCATATATATACTAAAGGCAGGTATATACGCAGGAGAAAAGACACAAGAGATCGTGCACAGGGTCTCCCACGTACGTGGCACTGGCTAAAGGGCGCTACCACAGCATATACATAGGTAATACAGTATAGTGCAGTACCTTTCTCCCAACTCTAAAGCATCACCTGCAGATGTTGTGCGTGCACAAGGTTTAAATCGATGTGTTGATTGGGCGCTCGAGAAGATCCGGAAAGTCGGCGACGCTTTGTTTTGCATTCAGGCAGATTAGATCACCGACCTTCCTACTTTAACTGAGCACATAACACCATGGCTAGTGACTTTGCCACCTTATTGTATCCATCAAAGACTGAAGTAGTATCGCTAAAAGCAGAGATTCAAGTCAGCAAACCCACAACAACAAGATAGGCGCTCGGCTTGGCAAATCAAAACGCCCTCCCCGGAAACGTGAGCATACGGACGTGAGCTTGCCAGTGAAGATCTTCGCCTTCTACTTACAAGACTGCATGCCTAATGGGGCAGCTCATCACCTGCACCGGATTTGTTACTGGCAATGGCAAGGCTTGCCATTCAACAGAGTCGCCGGACTCCACACGCTGTAGAGACGTGGAGACATAAAAGATGGCCGTCTGGCCAAGTCCATACCAAGAGACATCTCGAAAATAAATATCAACACCGGAAACATCAGCAGAGACAAAACCACAAGCAATCCAAAAGCAATTCATCATGCGTACCGCAACAGTGGCATTTGCAGCAGTGACTGCCCTCATCAGCCCTCTCGTTTCGGCAAGCCCAACCGTCTATCTTATCCGCCACGGCGAGAAGCCATCCAGCGGCAATGGCCTCTCCTCGCAAGGAGTGCAGCGATCGCAGTGTCTGGTGAACGTCTTCGACACCTCCTCGCCATACAACATCGGCCACATCCTCGCCGAAATGCCTCAGTCAAGCGGCTCTCAACAGCGACCCTACGACACCGTTAAGCCATTGGCCGACTCGTTGGGCTTGACAGTCGACACTACTTGCCAGCGTGATGATTCCGACTGTGTCGCCAACATCGTCGAGTCTTACGATGGCCCTGGCAATATCCTCATCTGCTGGGAGCACAACGCTCTCACAGACATCGTCACGGCCCTGGGTGACGACAACGCGCCAGACTACCCTGACGACGCCTTCAACCTGATCTGGACCGATCCTGCTGATTACAGCGCCATCACTGCCACCACCAACGAGTGCTGCCCTGGCCTTGATGACTGCTGATTGACGAAATGACTTGGGTCGTATATAATGCAACTATACACTCCTCAATCAAAAAGTTCCTCTGAATGCGATGTGTTTTACTGCCCAGCGTTGTAAATGAAGTTTACAAGTGAAGCTACTATGAGACTAACCAGTAATGAGGCTACCCTGTCTGCGGATTACATACGGAATACATAGGACACGATCATACGATATTTGCCGCCAGAGCATCATTGATGCCAGATTCTATTCTTGTTCTGACTTCCTCTACCAGTCCTCGATCTCTCAGCGTGGCAAACCATCGCTCTTTGCGAGGGCCTGCACTCTCACCATCGATACCAATTGAGTAGACACCACTAGCCAGTTGCCCATCAGTCCCTCTAGCGACGGTGACATCGCCAGTCATGGGTACACCGGCTGTAGTGTCATGCAAACCAGCAGGGAAGCGTGCGCTGGTACAGAAATACAAATGACGATTGCCAGCCTCTTCCAGTGGGATGTGAACCAAAGATCCCAGGAAGCCATAGATGGTCTTCAGCAGTCGCATCAGCCAACCTATGGATCCGCGTGAGATTCCCGACTGCACCGCGCCAGGAAAGTTGTGCACAAACGAGACCTCTGGCGCTGCCTGGCGGTGTGCTTCCAGAGCCATCGTCGTGACAGCGCTCAGATGTCCAGCCATCTTGATCCTGCCGAGGTTCCAACCCTGAAAGTCATCCACGACAATCTGACCCTCGAAAGTCGCCGACATCACGGTGACAACACGACGGAGGAACGGAGCAGTGCGGATGACAGGGAGTAGTCTAGAGATGAAGCAGTTGCGAGCGTGTATGGCCAGTGCTGTCGGGTAGTGAAGTCCCTCCTCGGTTTCTGCTCGGTATTAGTGGAGGCTGCAGGGACATCTAGGTTGATGAATGCATTTGCGGTATACTCACTGAAGCCAAATTGGAGCGTACCGATAGTCAAGAATAGTAGATTGATCGCATCTTCCTTCTCCAGGAGCTCTTCGCAGATCGCATCCACGTTGCGGATGAGACTGATATCCTTCTGCAAGAAGACGAACGTACCCTCAGGGTTCAGTCCGTTGCACTCGGCCACAATCCGAGCGCCAGCCTCTGGAGACCTCCCTACGATATAGACCCGTGGTCGTAGTGCATACTTGGCGAACTGCTTCAAAGTCGTCTCGCCTACGCCGTTGGTGCCTCCCACGAATACCCCAACGAGCCCAGGTGGCAAGGCAGTGTTGATGAAAGCATTCGATGCGTCTATCGTTTCAAGAGACACCATGGCGAGGCAGGTTGTTATGTAGTTGGAATCATGGGTGCTAGGATCTACGTCTATGTTATATGGATGCGATTGTCGTTTGCATGCTTTGGGTTTCAACTACACAAGACGTACGGCATACGGTGATGAAAAGACCGCCGCGCCGGCTCTGACGGTATCTAATAGGTCTCTTACTGTGTACATCCTGTGTCCACGCATTCCATGATTGTATCATGGCTTCTGGGAATTTCGTGCAAGCACCACTTGTTGCAGATGTCATACCGACACAGTTGGTATATTTCCCATCTATCCCGTCCCTGAACTTACATCCAGGAGAAGAAGCGCCTCTGGTGTTGACGTCTCACACATATAAAGAATGGCCGGTTGGAAACATGCGGTAGACGAAGTGACGAGCTGATGTCGCCTCAACCATCTAGCTTCATTCGCCTAAGCATATGAAGGGCCTCTACCATCTAACACAACGGCTCATCTTAATTGCCTCCTGATAGGTTGCTGTAGGGGTTGTCTCTTGGCTGATTGTATACTCGTAATGATGTACAGTACATTCAGAGTTGTTTGTCGGGTGCTGGCGATAGACGAAGACAAAGGAGGTTTGAACGACATACCCATCTATTACCGTAGGACTACCACGTAGTTGCTTGTGACAGCAGTGCCCTGTCCATCGACACAGAAGTCGGATGTACATGCAGATGATGATGATGAAGATGCTTGCTGCTGGGGTTCATCGATCATCACTACAGGACGCGTTCATGTGCCCATGAAGCCATACAGCGCCGTCTGTACCGCATCATCGGCTCCAGACATCTCCACGAGCCTTGAATGCTGCTGTGTATCATGCACAAGACCAAAGGGTTGGCGTTGGCGGTGGTGGTGCAGATGCCAGAAGCCAACCCTTCCATCCTTTCCCCTATGGCTCGTACCACAACAGAGGCGCATTGTTCCCTTTCCGTCTTTAACCCTCGATGCCGGCTGCGATGAGGATGTGTAGAACATCTTCTCGCCTGGTCTCATCTGTCTTCGACCTGTCGTCTCGTCTCGTCTGGGTTCGTCTGGTCTCGTGCGAGTCTTTGTCTCCACTCCACCTCCATAACCGGACTTCATAAGACCACCAACCAGCATTCAGTTCGGTTCTGCCCAATCCCCCCAACCCGCAGCGCCGTTCTATACGTTTCAATCCATCTGCGCTCTTCCCTCATCCGGGCGCTTCTCCGCCTCGACTGAGAGGCTGAGCGTATGCGCGTCGGGCTGAATGTAAACCAACGAACGAATGTCAGCCACACAGTCGTTGCAGTCGTCGCAATACTGTCTTACCACAATACCCTTGCGCTATCGATGATTGAATGATATTACTGGCGGAACTCCAACCTGGAAAGCCGATGCGAACTAGACTCAACTCGACCTACCACAACTCTCCCACTCCTGTGGTTGCATCGTTCGCCGTTGAATGGCACCCGCTCTTGATCATCCTCCGGACTTTTTCGCCTATGCTGTGCCGGCAGTCTAATCCAGTCCAATCAAGTCTGCCGTTCTTGCTCTCCAGAAATTCTCCAGTCCACTTGTAGTCGCAGTTGGTAGGGTGCTTACAGCATCCGGAACTATACCTACAGTACGACACACACCATACTATACCATACCACACTCTACCGAGTTACGACGGTACCGTGTCAGTCTCCTTCATCAAGAACATTGTCTCTTCTACTTGTACAGGGCATTGTCTCGATCCTGATTGCTTCATTCCATCAACTCTGCGACGCCGATCTTGCTCTCCCTCTTTCTCTACGCTAGACCGGAACGACAGCCGTCGGTCCCTCAGCCTCTGCTTTTACATACTGCAGTGCTTGCCTACCAAACGCGCTGTCTAATATTCCAACCACCTCTGGGGGTCAGTTAGGCTTCAGGCCGGCCAGCCAGGTCGATACTGGCACAAAAACAATAAAAATCCAAAAAAAAAGGAAGAAGAAAGAATAACATCTAGCAATGCCGGTCTACCTCCTTCACGGCTTCCGCTGGCCGCGTCCTCTCATTCGGATCCACATAATCCTCCAGAATCTCGACGATGCTGCTGCCGAATGGCTTATAGCGCCCGCGACCACCAGCACCCTCTTGGCCAACTTCGACCAGCTCTACCCAGAATGCATGGAGCACGTGCCTAACCTTCGCTTCTGCGAGCAGTTCGACCCAAACGATCTCTCTACCAATGCAGTCAGCCAACCCTATGCATACGTCGCAGATGTTGTCGAGGAGGTCAAGCTGGGGCTTGACATCGACGAGGTGCGACAGAGAGGTGTGGGAAACGAGCAATGGGCCGCTATGATGGAGCTCAGGGATAAATTGGCGCCAGAAGAGAAGGTTGGCTGGTATGTTGTTGTATGTGGGGATGAGGAGAGAACTGTTCAACCCACGCTAAGTGACGGATATGCGGCTCAGACGAATGGCAAGCCGATATCTACGCCTGCTACAAGCAGTGACGGCGCCAGGGTGTCGAATGGGAGCGGAGAGGTAAGAGTTGGGAAAACGCGAAGTCACATACATTTGCTCGCCTTGCTGACCTACTTCTGTAGCAGAGACCGAGCAAAGGGCCCTTTGCAACCGATACGTTGGTTACCAACAGCGAGCCGAGAGGGTTGAAGAAGATCTTCAGCACAGTCAGGCTCACCAAGAGGAAATCGTAAGTCTTTTTCACACCATACACGGACCAGACCATGGGACGGGATCTGTCAGAAACCGAGAACATGAAGGGCTCCTCTGTCTGCAGAACCAAAAGTGAAAGCCATCATAAGGGCCCAACGGCTTACACAGATGTCTTTGCGTCGCATCCATCAGGGCATCAAACCGAGAGTCACCAATGCGTTCGGAATCGTCCAACTCGACGGATAGTCAGAGACCCGAGGCCAAACCTAGCACCAGCCCTGCTGTGCAACCTCCTCCCGAGCCTTACACCGCTGTCCAACAGGACCAAGAAGTTCAGCCGCCACAAATGCAGACGCAACCATATCCGCCCCGGCAATCATCCAATGTCACAGATGGCATCGTTAACGGAACCAGTGATTCCGAACCCAACATCGACCTTCCAGCGATTGCCGAAGCCCCAGACACTTCGCAAGACGCCATCCGAACGCTGAACAACCGTGCTAGCATGGCCAGCGTAGCCACCTTTGACTCGGCTAAAAGAAGGCCGAAGTCTTCAGGTCGCGACAGAGCCTCCTGGTCGTCGATCAACTATGGCGCGTTGTACAACACAGCCAACCACAAAGGCTCCATGCCAAACCTTCACGCCACACAACCGATGCACACTTCTGCAAGACCTTCCCGTAGCACGCTCAACCTTGACACTTCTGCTGCCTCTCTGGGGCAGGGTGCGTGGACCGGCAGTTATGCCAACCCCAGCCCAGCTACTATGACCCCAGGCACGATGACTCCCACCGACCAACATCAGCTCGTCAGTCCCATGACCTCGTTCGACCGCTCTTCCCACGTGTTTCCTACCTCTCACGCCGGTAGACCCCCTCGCAATATAAGTCCCGTTAGCGAGATGAGCTTCAAGGGTGGAGCGGTAGAGGGTGGCAATGCCAGCTCGAGAGCAACCAAGAGGAAGTCAAGGGCTTACAGCACCCTCAGCACGATCAGCGATCAGACCATCTCGGCTGACGATCTGGTCGCGACAAACATGGATTTTGTCGGTTCGCGCCTCAGGTAGGATGTGCAGGCAGATGCAACGTGTGAACAAAGGAAGAGAACATCGCGTGTCTCTTAAGCAAGAAGTGGGGAACCTTCACAATGCATTCATGCATCACTATTCCTTCTTCATGCCTTCTACCTATACTTTTACATATCTTTCGTTCTCTCCAGGCCGGCGCAATCCCTGGGCATTTTCCCCACGGCAACGACCCCAGCCTTAGGAGGAAGTCTGGTTGCACCGCATCATTTCTACGTTATAGCTAATTCGCATTAGACCTTCACATTCTAGTAGAAGAGTAGATCAGAGCGGCTCAAGTCCACCCAGCCTTGGACCTGGCCGTACCATACCCAGCTTGTACATAATCTATAATACAGACTAAGATGATCGTATTCGACCATTAAGAGATTGCCTCTCCTTATTCTTTCATATTGATCCATGGCGTAGAGCGCAAGTGTGTATACATTTTATGTTGCATGATGTGTTGCTAGGTATTGGATGTAATAATTCATTGCATGTGTACAGTGGTACCTACCTACCTACCTACCTACCTCAGGTAGGGGTAATAATAAATTGGAGACAGCCCCGCCTGTTGCCGTGCTGTACGATATCAACTGGCACTGCCCCACGCTCGTACAGTCCACGGGTGAAAGGGCCGTACCTTCTCCTGGTCATGTCACGCACTGGGAGCAACATTACTTCATGCTACATAACCTGACAAACTATCCAGGAAATCGACAGCCTACACGCGATCAGTACGAGACTGCACCAATCACGACAGACCTACCACCCAGCCTTTTGTCGTACTACCACCACCGCTGGTTGAAGACAGGCAGCTATTGGACACGAACAAAAAACGACAGCGACATCAATTACAAAAGCGATATCCCTCACATATATAGCCAATCATGGCGCCTTCGTCAGTCTTGGTAAACAGGATCAAAGTCCAGCTGAAGCTGTCCATCTCGCGACTACGGATGGTACAGCAGAAAGACGAGGCGGTAGCGAAGCAACAGAGACGTGCTATGGCACAATTGCTCGAGGCTGGCAAGGATGAGTCGGCGCGGATAAGGGTGGAGAACATCATCCGATCAGACCTCAACACAGAGCTGCTGGAGATCCTCGAGCTCTACTGCGAGCTCCTATGCGCCAGAGCAGGTCTGTTGGAAGCTCGCGAGTGCGACCCGGGTCTGGAGGAGGCCGTGCGCAGCATCCTCTACGCCGCGCCCAGGCTGGAGGGTGTCAAGGAGCTGAGCACGGCGAGGGCGCTGCTGGCTGAGAAGTTTGGCAAGGATTTCGTCGCCGAGACCTTAGCAGAGGCGGACACTAGGATCCCAGCTAGGGTCAGGGACAGGCTGAAGGTGCAGCCACCGGCCGCCGAGCTGGTGCAGTTGTATCTCGAGACGATCGCTGAGGCGTACGGCGTCGACTGGCCGCCTGGGTCTGCTGAGGCAAAGAGGGCGCAAGAGGAGGGGGACGGTGTCGATGATGGGAAAGGGCATGACGACGATGATGATGATGAGGGTGAGGGTGGCCAGAAGATCAGAGTTGAGGAACAGCCTCTCGGTGCCGAGGAAATGATCTCACCGCCGTCAGACCTGGGCCCCAAGAGCCCTGTATCCGTCGCTCCTCCACGACCCACCTCGGACAACATCAGCCCCAAGGTCAACCTGCCAGGCCGACATCAATCAAAGCCGTCGCCCCTAAATCTGAAACCAAGCCAGAAGATGTTGGATGCTGGTAAGAAAGGCGATGGGGATACGTCCAAGGCTACAGCAACTGCTACGACAAGGAGGACATCCACTGGCGCGGGGCCTGGTGGCAAGATACCCAATGTCGATGAACTGGCTAAAAGGTTTGCCCAATTGAAGCGGTAGTCCCAACATAGCCGTCTTTCTGCTTTCTGCTTTACTCTCCATTTACATATCACGAATAGATAACGATAACGAACTGGTACAGAACACCATGGCTGGGACAACAGAATATGGCAGGGCCGCATTTTCCTGTTTTCTTCTAGAATAAAGAGAGGGATGAACACGAAGTGAAGACCTTTCTGTGTCGATTGCCAACCCATGATATATCAGCCGTTAGTGACACCTCAGTCCAGGCCATCGTCCCTTGCTGCGCTTCGCCGTCGCTCGACTTGTTCATAGAAAACGTACCGCATTGTACGTAACTGGTCCAACAGGACTCTCGTCTAACGTCAGAGCTGGCGAATGGACGGTGGGGGTTTTTTTTTTCGTTATCTGTGAGATGGTGCGTCAGCGATCAACCCCCCTTTTCCAGGGTTGACCGCAGGTATCTCCAGTCTCTCTAATTCCTACCTATATCATATCAAACAGTGCAGCAGCCGGATCGTGTTCCTATAGAAACACAAGTGGCGGCAAGCACATGCAGCACGCCGACGTCGTTGTTCTAAGATGCAGTCCGCAGTCTCGCTTGCTGTCGAAGATGTGTCAATTCGACATCGTTTACACCCACTTGGACGCATTGCGTACTACAAACCAAGTCCCGAGCAGTGGGAACGCAGGATTGCAGACTCCGCCCTTAGTCTCATATTGTCTCGTCTCGTCTTTCCCGAATCAACAAGTCCAAGAGATCGTCGCAGAGTTTCATCGTCGCCATTGTCTGTCCATGCTCGCTCCTTCTGATTGTTCTTTGTGCACGCCCCAACGCACCTACCGCTCAATAACTCCCCTGAAGAGAACGCATGTCGGTATCGAACCATTTGCTGTCTCATGGGGGGTGGTTTTATTATCGTGTTTGGTGATGGCGTTCACCTCTCTGCCTCCAACGAAAGTGCATCACCCGCACCCACCTAATGCAGTCCCCATGCATACGGTACATGCATTGTGACTAGGTTGTCAAATGTTCCTCTCGATGCCTTTCGTCCTGTAATCAAACCCGTCTCGTCCTGTAGACGAGCAAACCCATGTCAGTGTCCCACATCCCCCACCGGCAATCGTAGCCTTCCTCCCGGATCGATGCCGTCAGAGAAGACGCAGACACAAACACAGCTGCGGACACAGCTGAAGTACACAACCATCGACAACACGCTCCAGTCCTCATTTTCACGTCATGATCCGTCCAACCATCCTCTTGTATAGTCGTTAGTGATCGGGATCCCCCTGTAGACTTATCGGCGCCATCTTCTGTACCTTACCTTAGCAGTGTACTCTAGCGCACGCTTTTAGCTTCCTCCGCTCTCATGGATGACTGAATGATGGACCGCGCCGCTGCAAAGTCTCGAAGACTCCCGAATGCAGACGATTCTCCTTCGCTTCCAGGCCCTGCTGTAAACCCACCTCTCAGACCCCCTGAGCGCGACAGCAGAACTGGTCCTGCACACCGTGTTGGCGATCGCTCTGCCAATCCCTCTGCCGGTGCCTATACACATACATATTCTTACCGAGACCGCAACTATCACTACGACCGCGACCACGACCACGATTACGACGACCACGACCACGATCACGACCACAGTCACGACCTCGACCTAGATCTCGACCTCGGCCTCGGCCACGACCACGATCACGATCACAGAGACTTCAAACGAGGCAACAAACACGTCGCCTCTGCAGAATTATACAATACCACTACAGACCAGCTCTCCCCTACTTCTCGCGCAAGGATCAATCGAGAGAGGGATACCCAGGACACACAAATTGCAAGCCCAGTTGAACAAGAACCCAATGCTACGAGGTATGCCGTGACGAACGTCGGCGCGAATGGGACTCTGTACCTCAAACCAAGTCGGATGCCCCATCTCAACAACCATGCGCCTACCCTTCCGTCTGCTTCATACTTGCAATTCCGCCAGACAGAGCAAGACTCGGATCACCTTTCGAGACTGAGTGATGTATCCGCATTGACTGTAAATATGCAACACGCTTATGCTGCTGCAAAGCCTCATCCCACCGCTTCCTCTCCTGCTGGTGTCTCCGAGGGCGGTGCCACGACCGATTCGAACCCTGGCCTGTCTGTACCTCCATTAAGCCTGGCAAACATCCACACAAAGCGACACAGGCGATCACGGTCCTTCACCAACGCGCGCGAACCCCACCGCACCCCAACTCTCGACTCGACCGAGTTTCAAATCCTACTCAATGGTGCCGACTTCAACGTGCGCTCGAAAGCTTCCCACGACGCACCATCCGGCTTGTTGGATCTTCGCATTCCACACTACCGCATTGGCACGCCTCGCTTTAGTGAGAGGGGGACCGCCTACATACACAATTCCTTGTACAACTCGTTATATTCGTCCACATCAGAAGGTTTGCGATCATCTGTCTTTTCCAAAGCTGAGTTCGAAAAGCTTTTTCCCGCTCCTCCTGGTGCCTCAGTAACTGCCTTTGCTGGCCCAATGACCAGTAGGGCCACGTCGAGCACCCGTCTGCACCCTGCTCGTGCTATCTCGTCACAAACCCCACCCTTCACGCCTCCTAGCGATGAGGCACCCGACATCTCTCCAACCATGTTCGAGAGGATTGAGGCCGAACCGGATGATCGCTCGTCTATCATCAGGTCAGCAAAGGATACCAGCGTCATTGCCGCTACGCCTGCTCGCCTGATAGTCCTCATTACATCTCCAGACTTTCTCGATTATGAGCTGCTCTCGGATTTCTTCCTGACTTATCGTGTCTTCATGAACTCGACTGACTTGCTGAACTATCTCATGGCTCGCATGCAGTGGGCGTTGGATAAGAAAGAGGACTCTGGCCGCATCGTTCGTGTGCGCACGTTTGTGGCTTTGAGGCACTGGATCCTCAACTACTTCCTTGATGATTTTGCTACAGATCACTGCCTACGTGAGCGCCTCTGTATGCTGGTCAATGACCAATGCCGATCGCTACTGGCCAGACCAGATCAAGGGGGTGGTGATCTTAACATCCTTGCCGAACTTAAGAAATGTTGGCGTCGGACTTGTTCGTTGCACTGGCCTGTCTCTGACTCTATGGATGCGGGACCTTCTGTCGACATTGTACCAGGTGGTGACAACTTGTCGTTGAATGGTGACTGGCCGCTACAGGATCTGCGCCTATCAAAAGCAAGCGGTTGGCGTAGCTCCTACCGACCCATGTCAAATATTACAGATGGGTCTGCACAGACAGTCTTGAAGCATGGCAGAAACGACAACACGGTACTGCCAACGGGTATGGAAGAGATGTCTTTCGAAATGCAGCGAGCCAGCATTCCGGCCTCGCCAATGAGTGAACAAAGTCTGGAGGTGCTATCATGCTCGGTTCCATTTCTTAGACATATGGTTCCGGCATCGTTGGGTGGCTGGAGACCGACGGAGGGAAATACGAAAGACAGATCTCGCGCTCCCGTTCCAAACCGAGATCCACCCCAGGCTACCCGGGGACGAACCTCGCATCAACACAAGAGGAGTGGGAGCTTCTCAGACGCGCTCAGAGACGAGAGAACACCTCTACCATCACCCAAGCCCGATGCAGTTGGTATCAAATCACTGCCTGCTATCACATTCACAGGTGGCCTAGTAAGGGGGCTTCTGCTACAGCCCTCACCCGCGAGGGTAGAAGTGTCGATCCCCCTCACACCCCCATTTGAGACTAGAAATCCTTTCGATTGTGAAGCGACTATAGACGACACTGTCCGACCAGATCGCAGGATGGGCCAGAATGCACATCGACTGGCGGTTAAGAAAATGGTTGGGGACATGCGTCGAGCATTGAACGGTCGCCGACCAATGAGCGACTCGACGGCAAATGAATGGCCTGATGGTTCCTCACGATTTCAACCGTTGGCACGTCATCAGCATGTGGAGAGAACTTCACCAAAACCTCTTATTCAGCACACGAAGCTCGCAGACAGGTACGATCTTTTGGCTGCTAGAATCGAAGTCTCGTACAAGAGTGTGTATGAGCGTGTCAGACCGGACCGTGAAGAGACCAAATTTCAGTCAACCATCCCAGAAGCCGAGGAGACACCTCCAACATCTGCCTTCACGATGCCACGGATACCTCTCGATCGGATGGATAGTAGAGTTACTGCCGGCAGTCGTTCGATCGTGATCATGGACGACACCAGAACTTCTTCCCCATCTGATGGGCCACATCCACCAATGTCGGCACCACTTCGCACTTCTTCGAGATTTTCATTCTTCCGCAGTCTTGCTACTGAACAGGATCCTGATGACGAAAGGCTGCTGATTGAGGACATCTCTCTCCCAAACCAAACCTCTACCACTTCCCATATCAGTCGCCGATTTTCTGCCGATGATGGAAATCTTCGTGAACTTTTGAATGCGTCAAATCCCTGGCACACTACCGCCGGTGATGCCTCGTTCGAATTACATGGCGACGTGGCAAGGGCTTCATCCAATGCCTATAATCCAGGCATCCACATGCCACCTATCCGTAATCAGCTGAGAAGACGTCCGGGTGGCGATCTGCGGGCAGCAGAGAATGTCCAAGAACTGGAACCGTTACCTCGAACAGAAACATGGAGGTCTTTCTCTGAAACCACCGCGTCTCTCAGCCCTAGGATACCATTCTCCAGTGATCTCACTGGCACACATTTCGAAGGCCATACTCTTGGTCTGTCGGTTGCTCCAACCATGGTGACGGAAGTTCAGGGCCGAACACGTGCCTCACAGCCCATAATGGATACACCACAAATTAACCAATCTTTCTCTACTACCACTACAGAAGAGGAACCGATTAGTGGCGTCGAGGACGCTCTGATGAAGCTCGAAGGCAGACAGGGTAATAAAGCTGATAACGCCTCATCTCACTCTGACGGACAGAGTGATACCGACATTGCGGACGATGAAAAATGGTCAAAGACGAATGAAGGATTAGGTTTTGGCTCCTTCGTCGATACCCAGGGACATGAAAGTGCTGCCCCTTCAAGCGCTGTTACCAACAGACAACTCTCGAATGATATTCATATTTCGCGACCCGATGCTGAAACTATAGGTTACCAGCCTCAATCGCCAGATACGAGTGCACTGTCTATATTTTCAGCACAGAAGCAGCAACCGCCAGAACTGCCACAACATGCCACAAGGTTTCCCATATTCGATAGCGACGATGTGAAATCTTCAAAACCCAGGCAATACTTAAGAGACGGCCAAAGTGCGAATCTGTCTACGAGCGGAAGTGACCACAGGAGACGCCTGGGAACAGGTACCCCAAAGTCGCCGCTGTCCTTGGGATCCTTCTTACTCGACGACAACGAAAGTCTGAGCGAGATTTCAACCGACATTGGCGAGGCGCCAGAGGTGGATAGTCTGGCCATTAGAAGCTTCTTTTGGGAGACTGATGACGCCCCACCCGAAAAAAAACCTACCGAACTCAAGGTGAGGTTCCCATTGACTCCACCATCCACCACGGAGGAGCAGACAGCCTCACCAAACAGTCCAGTCGAAGTACGACAGAAGTCCCCCAGGACGCCAACTGAGAAAGCGATTGGACTGGGGTTTGTCAATTCAATACCTGCCCCAGGGACGGCGACGATGGACAGAGCAATTGAACTTTTGCCACTGGAGTCTGAAAAGCGGTTGGGTGACCCTGCAGCACAGCGATCAAAAACCACCCGCAGACACGTGCCATTCATCCTGGCTTTCCCATCCTCAATTATTGCTGAGCAGTTGACCATAGTGGAGAAAGACGCGCTGGACGAGATCTCCTGGAAAGATCTAGTGGAGCTACGGTGGCAGCAACGGCCGCAGCGCACCACGAACTGGGTCGAATACCTGCAGCACGTGGATGATGAGGCGGATCCGTCGTCAACCAACGGTATCGACATCACTATTACCCGCTTCAACCTGGCAGTCAAGTGGGTAGTGTCGGAAGTCCTCCTCACACCCACGCAAGCTGAGCGGGCAACCTGCATCGCAAAGTTTATCCATATCGCCTCGCAGACTCTACGTATGAGGAACTACGCGAGCACTTACCAAATCACACTCGCCCTACTATCCACAGATCTCGCCCGTCTTACCGGCTCTTGGGCGCTAGTCTCGGCCCACGATAAGGCCATTCTCACCCGCCTCGAGACGCTGTGTCAGCCCATGCGCAACTTTGCCAACCTGCGCCGCGAGATGGAGAGAGGCGATGTAGCGGGCGAGGAGGAAGAGGCGGCAGCTGACGCCGTCACCGATGGCCAAGCCAACGCCGCCGGCGCCGACCCGGCAGAGCTGCGCCGCCGTCGCAATGCAAGCTTCGGCGCAGGCTGCATTCCCTTCATCGGCCTCTTCACCCACGACTTAGTCTTCAATGCGGAGAAGCCGGCCACGCTGCCAGCCCCAGTCCCGTCGCCTGGCTGGAACGAGGACCTTGTCAACTTCGAGCGGCACCGGACTGCCGCATCCATTGTCAAGGCGCTGCTGCGTCTGCTGGAGAAGAGCTCCAAGTATGTGTTCCACCCGCATCCCGAGGTGCTGAGCCACTGTCTGTGGCTGGCCGCCTTGTCAGATGCAGAGATCGCAGCCAGAAGCAAGGAGCTGCATAAAGATGGCGGTTGAAGGAGTTCTGTTACGCGATTGCTTCCTGACTTTCAATGCCAGTCTCGGATGGAGAGGTCTCTCAAGTGATTTGTTTAAGTGAAATTTTGAAAAGCATTGCAGGCTCAGTCAGTCAGATCAGGTCTTTTTGTTGGTTTCAGAAATGCATACTGGAGAGTGTACTGTAGCATAACGGTCAAGCATTGTAAATGCGACACAAGAGACGATACATACAAGACTTGGGCTGTTAATCATGAGGGCAAGATGTCAACGATAACAGATTTTAGACCCGATGAGAATATAGCATGACAGAAGAAGATCTACCTGTTTGGCTTCGGTCAGACTACAGTCACGATTCCCAACAGCTATGGACGGGGAGAAGCAAATTCATGTGCCGATTCCAAAAGAAAAAAAAAAACAGATTGTTTTGGATTTTCTTTGTCTTGTCCTGAGGTTTAAGGAGAGGTCTTACACTAAGACAAATTTGAGGACAACAGGTAAGCATCGTTGCAGGAAGGGAAGTCTGGTGAAGGCATCTAGGTCATCCAGACCCACCATTCCCTGAAATCATTTAGTCCTAGACATGTTGCGGATCATCGGCATCCCTCTTGCTGTGTATGTCCGCGTAACGGTCGGACTTGCCCTTTACCTCACCTGATAACCGACTTTGGGTTGAAGGTATCTCTTGAGGCATGCCTGATAGATCGAGGAGGTAGTAAGATTGGTTGTGGTCGGTTGGTCTTTACTGAGTTGGTGAGGGAGAGCTCCAAGGGGCAAGGGCATATGAACTGCCAAGAGCTGTTGGAAAAAGAGAAGCGTGTCGGTTCGTGCAGGTTGTGGTAGTCTTGTCGTAACGTGTTGGGCTCGGGTTTGCTCCCAGCTTCTGTGATCATACCAGACCGTCGTATAATGACAGAGCGGAAACGATCGTCTCGTCGCGCTTGCTGCCCTCCTTGAACTCTTCCATATCCAGACTTCCATTCTCTATATCCAGACAGCACGATCAGCTTGGCACCGATATATCGACAACATGAATTCGAGCAGTATCATCCTCGAATAGAGATCGCTGCTTACCATCTTTGTCCATCATCCTGAAGATCTTTCGCACCCTCTTCTCTGGCGTATCCTCGTCCTCTGGTAACTTTACCATGGAGCCTACCATCTTGTAGATGGCCTCAACGATGGCTAGCATCTCTTCGTAGCTGATTTTGCCGTCGCCGTCGATATCGTAGAGCTGGAAGGCCCAGTCGAGCTTGTCCTCCATCTTGCCTCTGCTAGTGACGGACAGAGCGCATATGAACTCCTTAAAGTCAATGCTGCCGGATTTGTCCGAATCGAACACGTTAAAGACATAATCTGCAAAGGACGTAGGATCGCCAAAGGGAAAGAACTGTTTATAGATCTTTTGGAACTCGGGTTTGGTGAGCATGCCACTGGGGCAGTCCTTAAGGAAGCCTAAGAGGCGCAATATTGCTCTAAGTCAGTATACGTGCGCTTCCGCTTTCTCTTGTGAAGCATATATACTCGTCTGGGCAAGCACCTCACCTTTATACCATTGTTGTAACTCTTTCTTGTCGAAGTTGGTTGCCTTCTGCAGATCAGAAAGCTCCTGCTGTGAAAGTTTGCTCTGGCTATTATCCGTAAAAGATACAGGATACAATGTCAGCCGTTGTCCACGTTCTGAGATCTCTACCTTCTCTATCCCCGTGCTCTTGCTCATCTCTTCCTCAAGCTGCCTGATGCCGATCCGTAAAGCCAGCTCCTGCTTGCTCTTGAACGCTGGATAGCTAACCGACACCTGTCGAGGCACATGGACAGGTCGGTTGCGTGCGTGCTTAATCGGACCGGAAAAGGTTGAATTGGGTCTGGCGCCTAGGTCGTTGTCCTCGTCGCCCACGCTACCGCTGTAGAGTCCATTGCAATCGTCGTCCTGTGGACACACCGGTGATTGGAAGGTATCGTTCGGAAAGCCAGCCATTTTCGTGTGACGTTGTGGTAGGATAGTCGCAATAGGGGTGCAGGATCGAAACCGAAAGGGAATCCGTAGGTGCAGATAAATACGGTGTCATGACAAGGACGAGAGTAGATTCGTAGGGTTATAAGCAGATCCATACTTGGCAAGACATGTGAATGGCCAACAACAGCAGCAGCAGCGACCATTGCCATCGCCAAACACAATCACCATGGCCCAGCTCTCCATAGTTTCCAGCGCAGCCATAGGAAGAGATGAGCAGAGGAGGGACGAGGGATGTACTGACCTCTTGCCCATGATTTCTGTGCGTGTACGGGTATCAGGATGTATGTTTGCCCACCACCAACACTGATCCGATCCGATCTGATTGTTTGGTGATCTACGTCTGCTAGGAGATAACGAGGTCGAGTGATGACGATGCTGTTGGAGATATATGATAGGACGAGGTGGCGGAAGCAAGGACAAGATGGGGTCGATCAACCACCTTCGGTCTATCCTCTGGCTCTGGCGCGTTTCGTATAGGATTTGGAAGGCACCGGCAAGAGGAGAAGGGGATGCTGGAGAGACAAATGACAGTACGAAGGCAGGCAGGTAGTTATTATCGAATGCAGGCCGGATCGCGAGGGCAAGGATCAGAGGCAGGACAGGCTGACCCCACTACGACTAGGGACCTAAGAAGATTAGTGACCTGGGATCGAACTGGACGTCGCCGTGGTTGGAGGTAAGTGGTAGACGTCGGCGGATTGTGTAATGAGGTGACCGAGGAGTCGACGAGCCTGGTAGGTATCATCGCGGCAAACGAACGGGGTGGCTGTGCAGAAGCGTTGCGTTTACTTTGCTTCCAATTTCTATCCTTGTATCCATTTATTGACTGATTGAGGATACGGCGCTTGGCTTTCCAAGCCTTCTCGCCTGCCGTTCCCATTGTGAATCGACCGCTCTACCTTTGCCTCCCGCATTACTGGTCTGGTGCCTCCTCGTCGTGGCGCTGGACAAGCTGACTGCGATGGGGGCGTCGTCATTCGACAGATAGCGGGAGAATTCAGTGGTCTACATGGTGATGCAACAGCAGACTTGACGTGTGTTGGCATTTTGCCCTTTCAAGACTGCTGAGCACAGTCCAGGCTTGCGTAAGGTGATAGACAGAGACGCAGGCTGTGTGACTTTCAGCAGACCGCTACCGTCTACTGAACCTCGCGCTTGAGGGATAGGAAGCCAGTTGGATAACAAGGCGAAGCTGGATTTCCGTCCGTCTCGATCTCCTTGCTCTAGATCTGTTTGTTTTCGTTTCGTCTCGTCTTAGCTGAGCTCATATGCCGCTCGGGAGGGAGCGTCGTACCGAAGCGAGCGGCGACTATGCCGCTTTCGGACATCGCATTGCACCTACGGTGGTAGGTATGGGAGATTCTATTTGCTAGATACCTACCTGGGTATGGTCGACGACATACGGAGCGTTGTCGTCTGTCCGGTGTCAATATCGAAACCTCAGACTTAATTGGCACAATGGCAAGCTCTTACTTCCAGCGGCCCTTAAGCCCAGATCCAGACGGGGATGCTTTATCACCGAAATCGCCTTCTGGCGGTGCCTTGCCTCGATCTAGCGCTCTACAGAATCGAATCACTTCAGTCCTCTCTCAGTCCTATGCAGATCTTGACCTGAGAGACGCCCTGACCATACTCGACCAAAGGGAAATCGCAAACACTGCAGAGACTCGACGAAATCTGCGCCTAGATGTACAGGCTGAGCTAATAAAATGCAACGGCGACATCCTGCAAGATTTCGGCCACGTTGCTGCCCAGCTGAAACGCATTGGAGCAACCATTCAAGCACTGAATTCTAGTTGCGCTGAAATCCGGAAACGTGTTGATGCCGCCAATCGGGGGGCTGGGCCGATGCTGGACGAATCCCGCACCATTCTTCAGGGAAAGCGACAGATCGAAACCAAACAGCAACTCTTGACGGCTTTCACGTCACATTTCATTGTCTCGGAAGCTGATCTCGCCGTCCTGACGTCTACGGCTGAGCCTGTCAATGACGACTTCTTCCGCATACTTGCCCGAGTGAAGAGCATTCACCAAGACAGCCAGATTCTGCTCGGCTCGGAAAACCAGAGACTCGGCCTTGAGATTCTAGACCAGAGTTCAAAGCATCTCAATGCTGCTTTCCAAAAACTTCACAGATGGGTTCAACGCGAGATCAAATCATTGGATTTCGAAAATCCTCAGATTGGTGTTGCCGTCCGTCGGGCGTTGCGTGTACTTGCAGAGCGACCCTCTCTCTTCCAAAACTGTCTTGATTTTTTTGCCGAGGCTAGAGAGAATACACTCTCCACTAACTTCTACTCAACGCTTACTGGTACCCAAACCGGTCAAAGCAACGCTGTAACTGGGAAAGCCATCGAGCTATCTGCACATGACCCTTTACGTTATGTTGGCGACATGCTGGCATGGGCTCATTCAGCCACCGTCTCTGAACGTGAAGCTCTCGAGGTACTCTTCATATCTGAGGGTGATGAAATTGGTAAGAGTATTCAAGCCGGAATCGAGAGCGAGCCTTGGTCGAGAGTTGATCGGGAGGAAGACGACAATGATGTGCTAAAGAAAGGGAAAGGGACAGAGTCTCCTGTCTTCGACGGACGCAAGACTCTCAATCAACTCGTTGATCGAGATCTTGCCGGTGTCTTCAGACAGCTCAAGCAACGAACCGAACAGGTCGTCCAAAGCCACGAAGATGCTACGCTGGCGTACAAGATTGCCAACCTCATTACCTTCTACAGTAGCCTGTTCTCAAAGCTTCTCGGCGCCGATTCATATCTTTTGGAAACCCTCCATCCATTGTGTGAAACAGCTATGAGACAATTCAGCTCGATCATGCGTGATCAAGTGGCCCATCTTCAAGCTGATGCAGTCGTGGCTTCGACAGATGTCGACCTTGCCACGCCTGATTTCCTGCTCGACGCCCTACATACACTACGAACCCTAATGAAAAGCTACGATACCTCCCTAATGACCTCGGATTCAAACCAGAGCATAAATGGTTTCGAGCCAATTCTGCGAGAAGCCTTGGATCCGTTCTTATCAGGATGCGACAACATCGCACGTCGCTTGAATGATCATCCTCAGGACTCTCACATCTTCGCTCTGAATTATCTGTCTTCTACTATCTCAACGCTCAATATGTATTCCTTCGCTTCCATTCGTGCGACCTCGGATCTGATACCAAGCGGCAAGCGCCATGAGGAGGAGCTTGCCAATATCACCCACGCCTGGCTACTTGAGACTTCTGGACTCCGCTCGCTAACAGACACGATCAAATTGCCTGAACATCTTGCATCTTCCTACCATCAGCCAGATCAGTTAGCGGCAGTAGCTCAGCAACTCGATGCTTTCCTGCCTTCTGCTACTGACGACGCGAGGGCGTTCCTGGGAAAACTTGAAGATAAAGTGATCGCCAAAAGGCTAGTGGAGGACGCTTGCGAGAGGTTCTGCGAAGACTTCGAGCGTGTGGAAGAAGTGATATTGAAGGCCGATGAGGCACGACACATGATGTTCAATGGTGGAAATCAAGTGGAAGCCATTAACGAGGGCCTCTATTTGAGGGATGTATTCCCAAGAACTGGAGACGAAATCAGAGTGCTCTTGAGTTAATTGGTAACAATAAACATTTTCATCAATACCTACGACATGACCACTAGTAGCATTTTCATGTTCTTTGTAGCTTGACACCCTGGTTCATGCATCATTCATACTTCATGATATCGCCCACTGCAGCTTCTAACGCCAGAAGTAGTGGCAGGCGAATTTGTGAAGCTATCGTCACTTCGCAGCAGGCTTCAACATCGTTGGCTCCTCATTTGCCAGCGCTGACTTCCTTCAGTAATCGTTTGACCTTATAAGCATTGCTACTATGGCTTTTCAGTACCACTATGAGCGACATATAGTGGTTTTGTCGCCCTGCAGCCAAATGCAACCACCCTTGCCCGCTTATCCGAAATACCAAGCATCAAGATCCAGTTCTCACCATCCGGCATGTACTGCAAGTCTGCGGGAATTCAAAGTTGCCAAAGCCTCCACTTGCTCAAGCAGAACCCTCAGTCTTCCTCTTCTCCCACTCTTCTGGCGTGTAGCACTTCGGCGTCCAGGCGTGGATGGCAGCGATCTCCTCCTTTAGCGCAGCATTGACCAGCCGATGCCTGGCGAGCGTGGTCTTCTTGGTGAAGTCTGGGGAGACGATTACCGCCTGAAACATTTGCCCACAGCCACCTGTATCCTCCCATCAGTGACCGTTAGTGATGTGCGCACGAAATTACCCGGAGGACTCGACATTGTGTCATCGTACCTGAGAGATCAGAGATGTCGACATGAGAGGCGGACAACTTCTGTTGCAGCGTCGCAGTGATGTGGTCTGGAGTGACGCCTGAGTTCGGCGTCTCGGACGACATGAGGGAGCACAGCGAGTAGTCGTGGTCTTTGTCTATACGTTCCTTGCGGTTTGTCTGCCTGTTGGGGGGAAACGGTTCACTCGAAAAGCTTATCAGATCGATCAACGTCTGCTCACCTCATCCGGGCAGTGTATTGGACGCGGAGTTTGACTTCCCTGGGCTTCGTGTGGAGTGCAGGGTTCGAATTATGTCATTGTTGATGCTGCGCTCGAGATTTCATCCTTCTTACCCCATCACACATTGCATGTGATTGGTGCACCGGGTGGTCTTCGTTGTTGCTACAGCTTGAGTCGTTCAATCGTTTCTTATGTACGCACGTTCAATACGATCACTTCACAAGACCCTCTCCCAGCCAGTCTACCGTGCTGCTTGCCTCTCGACACGATCAATGGCTACCTCCGCCCCATACACGCGCGCTGTAGTCGCCGCAATGCGCAGGTTATATCCCGAGGAACTGGCCGACAAGAGCTTCGACAATACTGGTCTTCTGCTAGAGGCGCCGTTCGACCCGACGAGAAGGCTCAACAACTCGGCCTTGCTAACGGTAGACTTGACCAAGGCCGTAGCGGACGAGGCTATTGAGAGAGGGGACAGCGTGGTCATCGCGTACCGTACGTAGCGACCTACACAAGCGGATGGTGTGCGTAGAAAAGATGTTCCGAAGGGAAATCGTTGCAACGAGAATAAAAGGAGAGCAACTGGCTGATCTGGCGGGAACTGGTCGCTGTGCACCCTACAGATCCTATCATCTTTCGCGGCCTGAAGAGCCTAACTTTCAAGGACACGCAGCAGCAGAGCCTGCTTCGTCTCGCGGCCCAGGGGATCAGCGTACGTCAGCGTCGTCCATCACACCCATGCGTTGAATCTGGCCCTTTCTGATTGTGCATTTGGATCGAAAACACAGGTCTACAGCCCACACACTGCAGTCGACTGTGCACCAGGCGGACTGGGCGACTGGCTGGCAGATATTGTGACAGGAACACCAACACAGGTGGAAGAGGAGCAAGAAGACGGCACGACATCGAGTAAGGATGGAAGCGGATCCCCAGAATCAGATCCCTTCGCCGCTTCTCTGCGCCCGACCTATCGTCTGCAGCACCATCCTTCCCAGCTCTCTCTCGCGCCGGACTCCCTCTCTCTTGGCAAGAGCGAGCACTCCCGCTATCCAATCGAAGTGTCGCCGCAAGCATCTGAAGTACCTGGCGCGGGAATGGGCCGTATTGTTAAGTTCGAGTCGCCTGTGCCGCTGACCTCCATCATTGACCGCATTGGCCTGGGTCTCGGCAACCCGAAAGGCTTCCCCATCGCTGTGCCACAGGGCAAGGATATCGGCAATATCTCAATCGGAAGTATTGGCATCTGCGCCGGCAGCGGCGGCCACCTCTTTGCTGGCATGCGCGAAGAGGTCGACATGTACTTCACTGGTGAAATGTCCCACCACGAAGCCCTCGCAGCCATCGAGAAGGGGAAGGTCGTAGTATGTCTGTTCCACAGTAACACTGAGAGAGGCTTTCTACATGGGGTATTGCAGGGGCAGCTTCAGACTACCGTTGCCGAGGAGGTATGGTTTACGCGAACATCTCACCACTTGACTTTGTTATTTGCCTGGTTGCGAAATCGAGCTGACTAGACTGTGCTGTACAGTGGGACAAACTTCGCAAGGCGGAAAGAAGCCAGAAGGGACTCTCCCAGGAGGTCATCGACGCACTGGACGACGACACGAGCGAGATACACGTCTCCGAGGTCGATAGGGATCCCTTCGGCATCATGATCTCGAGAGAGGAGGAATGATCGAATGGATGGTGATGAAAGTTAAAACAGAGTGACTTGATAATACTTCCTAACGGGAAGCGAGGGATTCTCAGCCTAATTGCAGGAGTATGATATTCTATAGATCTACCACAACGGCGGCTGGAGCCGGACTGCGCAAGAAAGCATCCATATACAGAGAAAAGATTTACATCTGCGCGACTTTCTTTGTATCATACAAGACTTCAATGGCGGTGGTGAGGTAATTCCCATAATCGTACACATCTGAACCTTGAGAAGAAAAATGGACAACCCATTACGAGCCAAGATAATCGGCCACTACCGCACTTCTATAGTATCGCCTTGTCTTCATCGTCCACATACGAGACTCTCTTGCGCCCAACCCTGGCACTCCTTCTCGTACCCTCAGCCTCAGCCTGCGCCGACACCTTTGCTGGCCTAGCCAAGCCAGTCTCAATATCGTTGCCACCATCATCATCGAAGTCTTCATCGAGCGAATCCAAGCTGGGGCTGGGTGTGGGCACGACAGGTTCTTCTTTGATCTTTTTGGTTTTTCTGCCTCCACCTGCTCGTTTCGGCTTCTTGTTTTCCTCGACTGCTACTGGCAACTTCGCCTCTGCAGCAGATTTGGCAGCTTTGGAAGCATCGCGTGTTGCTTGCGCTTTCAGCTTATCTGCGAGATCTTTTTTCTTCATCGCCGCCTTGGCTTTCTTCGTCGCTGGGGTTTCGTCTGGGTCGCCGTCTTCATCTTGTACCCCATCGATTACCTGTCCTTGCTCTAACTTGACCTGCGCCTGCCGCTCAGCGTAGTGCCTTGCGGCTTCCTCCTTTTGCTCAGCCTTAGACTTTGTTGCAGGCTTCTGCTCCTTCTTTGGCTTGACCTCTCGCTTCTTGGGACGCAGGTAATCCTCCATCCCCGGTGGCCAGTAGACACGTCCAAGCGGCCCTCCCATTCCGACTTCATCGTCGGGCACGAGGTCTGGAGTGTCCTGAGTGGGGGATTCATCGGTCGTTTTCTTCCCTTTCTTTCGGTTGAGCTGCTGGAGGGCGATCTTGTTGTCGTCCTCACGAACAAACGGGATGATATCCGTGAAGGTGTCGAAGCCAGGCAACTTGAAAGTCCTCATCAACTCGAAGACTGCCTGCTCCTTGTCTTTGGCTTCAATCATGAGGTCCATGGTGGGCGGGCAAGGGGGCAGTGTAGCTACACGAGGATTGTGCTTGCGGCGTTGTCGTGGAGTGATGGCACTGGGAGTCGGCTCAGAATAGTGCATTTTGGGCGTGATGTCCTTACGGGCCCAGGTGGCGAGTATACGAGGGTAAAGGTTGACGATGTCAGCGGTGCCTTCACGAATTTGTTCCGCGTCAAAGAGGATGTTGTGGTGGTGATAGTCTAGCACGAACGGGATGTTGAGCTCTTCGCACACAGGTAGCAGGTCGTGCACGGTATAGGAAACATCATCATTTTCCAATACAATCCTGTTCTTGACCGACTGTGGCAATTTGCTATATTCCTCCTTGAACCGTGCGATCGTCGCCGCCTTGTCGTCGAAGACACCACCCATGTGGATGATCATGACCGCATCACGATCTTGCTGCGGTGGAAGTTTCAAGAGGCTCAACATCTCGTCGTGGTAAGTCAAATCCCTGACGGCGTTCTCAATGACACCCCTTCGGGGACTGCCAAGTTGTGTGAACTGGCCAGGATGTGTTGTCACTCGGTGACCATGCTGCGCGATCACTCTCCCGGCCTCGGCCAACGCCTCTGCAGCGAATGGTGCGAGCTCGTAGCCATATTCGGGATGCGACGCGAATGGAAACATTTCACTGCTCAGCCGCATGAACTTGATCCCATATCGATCGTTCCACCTGACCATCTTGCTGATATCCCCTACATTCGCCAGACAAATGGCTTGGAGGTATCGCGTTCCGAGCTCTACATCTGCAGGTTTCGTCCTATCAGGCCGATTCTTGGTCGGGTGTTCGGGTTCGTCAGGGTTCTGCAGCGGATGGCGATGCTCTAAGATTGACTGAATCCGACATGTCCTCGAACTGAAGACTGGAGGGTTGGAGTTGCGGAGATAGGTGTTCAGACAGGCGTAGCCCAGCCTGCCTTTCCAGGGTAATGGGAGGTAGTCTGAATTAACGGGAGGCGGTCTTGCAAGGGCGCGCTTAACATCCTCGGGGTCGGCGTCCTCATCGTCTGCCGCTTCAGGATCGAAATTCGTATCGTCTTTGGCCTTTGTCCTTGCTGGGGGTGAGGCATTGGCGATGTTGCCTTCGTCTTCCTTCTTCTCCACCGCACCTTTAGTCGTTTTCCCACTCTGGGCCGACTTGCTATTGGCCACTGGCTTGTTCGCACTATCTCCGCTGTCGACAGGTTTCGTCTTTCCATTCGATCCTCTGCCCTTCCGAGCAGTAGTAGCCGCTTGAGCACCAGTCGCTTCCGGCCCCACAACCTGCTCTGGCGCATCGCTGAGCGGGCTTTCATCTCGAGATCCATCGTTTTGCAGCATTGGCGCCTTCTTGTCGACGAGTTCCCTCGTAGGCGAGACATCAGGCGAGGCCCTTGTGGCGTTCAGACCGTCCAATATCTCAGCATTGACATCCGGATTGACAACAGAACCGATATTGTGACGACCAGATGACCTACGTTTGATAGCTGGAGGTGGCTGCGCCAAAGCCTTGCGTTTAACAGCCGGCATTGTAGTCGATATATCGCTCCTTCCAGGTGAGTCTTTCCACAATTCAAGGTTTGAACCACGATATCTTATAAAACAATATCTCTGCAGTGTTGCGGGTGCTGAGAACAGAAGCCTCCGTGAAGGTAATCTCGGAAGCATTCAAGGTCGGAAAGTTGGTTTAATAGACTCGCAAACAATTCATGAAAATTCGGTCAAAGGATTGAGAAGAACATGACAATCTATTTTCCTCCAAGACTGAACACAGATCAATTACACAAGCGCCATTCCTGCTCAATGATTGTGATGGTGCTGATTCTCGTTCCAAATGTTGTTCGTACACCCGCGGTCGACGAGCTGGTGCGATCGGGTGACGTCACGCAGACGAGATCTCCCAAGGTAGGTCTCATCTTTCGTTTTTTTTCCATTTTTGGGCTGGCAGTTACCAGGTAGGGCAGAATCCCCAGAGCCAGACCCCTGACTTCGATCTGATCTGGTCTGAGAATGCACGTCATACAGTTTATTAATCTCCTAGCGATCTGACCACGGAGGCACTTCCTATACTAGTGATCCTAAACTAGCTACTGGGGATTTTCGTGACACAAGACGCGATGCCATTGAATCGTTCAATACATTATAGCAAGCAGGCACACGCTATTTGGCCATCGCTCGCATCGCTGCAGCACAGAAAAGGCCATTATTTAAAGCCGGTCACAGCCTGGCTGACCTTTAATTCATCCTAAGTCGTTTCCCATTATCCATACCTGTCTCAGGGTATCGTCCCGATGCCCAATAACTCCTTCTCAATGATTCGCAAGAAAAAAGATCGCCATGAGCGAAGAACTGGTCAGGCAGCTCAGATGGCCGCGGCGATGGCAGCCAAGAAGGCGATCAGACCCACAGCATTTGGAGCTTTGTCGTTCACGGCACCGGCTGTAGGGACTGGTGTGGTGGCCGCTGCAGTAGGACCACCAGTGGTTGAGGTGCCAGCGCTGGTCCTTGTTCCAGAAGCACCATGAGTGGCTGAGGCTGATCCGCTGCCGGTAATGGAGGCACCAGTGGTGGGTGATCCCATAGGTCCAGTGGCGGCCTCGCTACCAGTGCTTGGAGCGCCATTCGTCTCAGACGGAGTAGAAGCAGTGGAAGTTTCGGTAGGGCCAGCTGTGCTGGCACCGCCCTCAGTCCCAGAACCAGAGGTGGGGGCGGCAGTGGTACCGCTGCTAGAATAGGAAACTAGGGAGGTCTCGGTGGCGCTCAACACTGGAGAGCTCTCAGGAACGGTGGCAGTCCCGGCGCCAGCAGTACTCTCGGCCGAGGCTGGAGAAGCGACCGAAGTTTCGGTGGGGGAGGTGGTGTAGCTGGATGGACCAGCACCGCCGATGGCAGCTGTAGAGGATCCTGGTGAGCTTTGTGCAAATACACTAGTACTTGAGATGGCAGTTGTAGGTGATGTGAGCAGGGTAGACGGCGTTTGAACGATTGAGGAAGATGTGCCTGTTGACCAAAGAGATGATATCTCTGTTGTCGTGTAAGGTGTGGGTAAGGGGTTTTCGACTGAGACGAATGCTGAGGAAAAGACGATCAAAGCATTGGAATAAAGTTGGCCAAGGGTTGCTGTCGCAAACACGCTGAGGGCATTGAAAGATTCGGGAGAAGCAGTTATCGTGGAAGGGGACGAAACGCTTGCAATGCTGGGAGAAGATGATCGCTGGACAAGTGCAGAGGATGACGCCGCTCTGGCTTTTCGCCGTAACGCGTCTTTTAGGTATCGTGCAGGTGTGTGGAGCGAGGAACACTCACTGGAAGAACAGGCACAGTCGCAACCGACGGTGACGGTAACTGTATTGTCTATCAGTGCACTGTTCGAGCAGTGTGAGCGGCATGCATCCTCTGTGAAAGCGTTAGTATTGCTTCTTTGTTTCTTATCCAGTCATCATGTCTTGTCAATGTGGTCATGACTGACGAGTGACAAATGACGGTGAGCACGATAAGACATACCACCAGTAACTTCAGCAACGGCCATGACTGCAGAAGCAGCGGCCAGTAAGATGGAGCAACGCATTTCGTCGGAAGTTGTTCTTGTTGTTTGACCTGGTGATTATTGTCCAAGTAATTCTGGCTGGAGGATAGGGAATGGGTGCAAGTTATGTAGGTATTCAACGAAGCAAGCTTATCAGAAGGATTAACCGACGATTTGAGGTGGATGATAGGGGGAGCAGGAGGAGTTGAGAGTGAGCAGCGAGCGAGTTCTTCAGCGGTGAGGAAGAGAAAGGACAAGTATTTGAAAACAAAGAAGGAAACGTAGGTGAGGTTGAAGTTGATCGTGCACAAACAAGAGGAGGCAGGGAAGGCGGCGTGGTCCGAGCTCTATATGCGAGTCCCAGCCACTTCACCTCTATTCGCTACTGTTTGGCCTGAGGCAGGCGCATGTCTGTCCGTTCTTTATGCTTCATCAATCGTGACAGCGCGGGAGGCATGACTGACAATGAACTGAGTCCGGTCGGATGACATATCCATGCAAGGAGTGTTCACGGTGTTGTTGGGCGATAACCGCTTCGTTGGTGATGCTTCATGCGCAGCTATCTGGGGAGCCGTATGTTTGGTGATGCCGCTGCTTGTGCGTTGCTGCATCTTCGCCCGTGGTATGCAAATGTGCACGTGTGAAACCTACATTACCACCACAGCATGTGTGTTACCATCTGATTTGTATTTCTGCTTCACTGCGACCTTTCTTCTTTTCCCATACAAGTGATGTTGAAGTTGCCCGTTGGAATTGGAGAACTCTATCGCCTTAAAGCAAATCGTATTTCCGTAAATGGACTAGCTTATCAGATTGATAAATCTAAGGGCTGGAATATTACTGTATCGAGTTTAGTCTGTTTTTGGTAACAAAGCCTCTGTCCTCATATAACCGTAGCATGGATTCCAGCGTTCCTCGCCGACGATAAAGTGAGCTATATACGGTTCGATATCTACTACGTCGGTATTGGCAGATCTTGAAAGATAGACTATTACGGCTATTGGAAAAATCCGCAACGGAAGTTTACCTTTACATAATACAACAAAATCGTTCGTCCGCTTGCTCTGCATTGTCCCCTGCCGACGATAGCACGAGCTACAACCTATGTGGCGGCCTGTCAGGCTAAGCAAGGACTGAAACACGTCTTGCACGTCCAACGTGTTTGAAACGCCCAACACCAATACACAAGCGCTCTGACAGGGAACATAAGTTATCGTTTACAATAAGCAGATGGGAAGTGGATGGCTGGTCTGCACCTACTGCACAGTATGCTACGTGACCGCGTTTGTCTGGTCATTGGGAAGTCATTCCATTTGTTCTAAAGACTGCACAATGTTCATATATAGACACACTCTCTGCTCGGCGAGCTTCCACCGCTTCCAGTACACTCCAGTACACTGCAGACAGGGAGGTCTGTGCCGCCAACAAAGAGTGTTGCAAACACCAACCGAGCTTTGGCGCTGGTGGCGACTGGTGGCAGGGATATATGCAAATCTATCTCGTCTAATTAGTTTGGGTCTTGGACGATCAATGCATTTGCAATTTGTAAGAATTCAGATATTTTCAGACAGCAGTTGGACAATGTTGAATCCACATGGAATATTCGGATCAGGTCTGTGAAGAATTGTTTTTTCATCAGGTAGGAGGGGACGTAGGAAATCAACCTGGCAATTCTTACCTAGACGCTTGGCTTCGATTTCTTTTGAAAGAAAGAATCGAGCTTCTTTTGATTTTCATCATGCCTCATGCTGCCGATCCCTCCTCGCTGCCTTTTCAGGCCAACAAGGTGCTGCCGGCTATCCACATTGATGATCGTGATCGTCCAGCCTTCCAAGCTTTGGACCATTCCGCCGGATTTCTGTGTTGCGTTGGTCATGTCGGCAAAACCTTGATGGGTATCTGATGGAGTCGTTGCTGATCGAGCATCGTCAGAAACATATTCATCAGCGTGTAAAGCGTCAGGATGACACATCGGCCGGCTAGTCTTTGCCTCCTGCCTTTTCAAGCTCAGTTCTAGATAGCCAGTGTTACTCCAACCACCAAGGTGCTCCAAGACCAGGCTGCCACCTTTGGCTGCCGTGACTTCTGGGGCGACCTGAACGCTTCTACGTGGCAGTCTTGCAAGCAATCTGCGCCACATATGAGACAGCATTATGCCATGCGAAACCACGGCAACTGCATCCTCACAATCCACATCTGCAGTGGCCAAAATAGGGTCAAGGTAGTCATCTAGGAAGGCATCCGACCTCTTGTAGAGCGACTCTTTGCTTTCCACATCGACGAAACCAGGATCGTTCTTGTGTATCTCCCTGTGGACTTCTTTACCAGTCTGGCCAAGACGAGTACGGGTATTGAAGGGTTTCCCTTCGTAGTATCCAAAATCTTGCTCGATGAGACCAGGCACTTTCACAATGGATGAGCGACACGTGTTGCCGTATGCTGCCTTTTGCGACTTCTCCAATGCTTCAGCTGTCTTGAAGGCCCTTGAAAGTGGTGATGAGAAGACATGTGTGAACCTCGTATCGCTATCAACAAAGTATTGGCTCAGATGCCGAGTTTGGTCAACGCCATAGTTGGTCAGCGCTGAATCCCGTACGCCAGCGTACAGGCCTGCGACATTGTCTACCGTTTCGCCGTGGCGAATAAGGTACAGCTTCATGGGGGTCGCATGATCCGACGGTGTCAACAACGGGGCTGTGACCTTTGCACAACCCTGTTAAATTTGGAAAGTCGTGTTGGAACATAAGATGAAAGGACAAACACCAGTTTTCTCTCTTAATGGACGCCAAGCCATATCTGTGTCAAAGGGGTTAGCGTGTCTACTGTCTATTCCGCTATCCCGCGGCCTACCTACTTACCTAGGTAGGTAGATAGGAGGTATGTAAGTAAATGACAACATCAACACTGGTGGTTCTTATACAACAACCTTGGAATATGTTAGTTTTTGTGGCCGCCAAACACACACACCTTCTGGCGATCTGAGTCTCAGTGGTCTATCATGTATTCACGTCCAGAATACAAGCTCGAGACTATACATCACAAACCAACAACCAATCCGTGTTTCTGTAATATAATTATCACCTACAGCACCATACTTGCAATGTGAGTGTCTAAGATACTACTATAACCTTGACGGCAAACTCGAAAATACACGATGATGGGCATTTTTTTAAGCTCAAGATAGATATAGCATAGATCACATGGGCTGGAATATGTCGAGGTGTGCTGTCACATGTGTGATGACCATTTTTAAAACGACAAAATCACAAGAGTCGGGTTGGTCAACTCTCTGGGCTTGTAGGACTTCGTTGCCTCAGATCGAATTTGGCTCTACACACAGTTGAAGCTGTATCAGAAATAGTATTATCTCGGTGCTATTGCAGTGTACAATTCGTATCACAGCACACACGTTCCATCTCATGAAAAAAAGCGAGAATGGCTGATCCAATGGAGCAAGATGATCCTGCCCTGGACAAGTCTCTCGTCCCGAGTCTGATTTCTGGGGACGTAAATATGCATAACGACCCGACTTCTAGTCCAAATGAGATCCTTATCGAATACCGGAAAACCGAGGCCGCTCTCGGAGCTGGGGGAGACTATTTCGGCCTTGTCAATAGTGCAAGATGTAGTGCAGAGGTCTGTGGGTGGCGGTAGAGTCCCGGTCTTTTCGAGAAACTAATTGAGCACAGAATTATTCATCTGTGAATGCTGCCATAGATGATGCGGACTTCGTCGACAGCGGTATCGGCGGCTTTGTTCATCGTCGCGAAACGAGCCATGTCGTTGACGACACCAGTGATGACTTACGAGGTGACGAGAGATCCGAAGAAGCTGAACTTGATGAGTTCACGAACTACAATTTGCGGCCTCTGGTTAGAGGCACTAACATCGGGTTGTACTCTACCTGGATAGATGCAGATGACACGAGCGACTATGATCCTTCCGAGGAATTGAAGCGTGATCGAGCGAGACGGCGGCAGCTTCGTTCTCGTTATGAAAGGCGACAAGTCGCGCGACGTGAATGTCTTGAGTCGACGAAACCGAGTGAGAGGGACTCTTCAGTCGAACCGGTCGCTTTGACGGTGGTTCTTCGTTTTCGAAAATGGGACCGCTTGATTCAACCCGCGAAACCTTTACCATTGGACGCTACTCGCAATGGTTATAACCTTCGTGATCGACAACAGAACGCAGGTGAACTGGCAGCCGCCGAGAATCTCGCCCACGGTGCCTCTGCATTGCCGTCCGCCAGAGGCTGCCAGCACTGTCACTCACTTTTGCTTCATTGCTCCATCCTCGACGATGAAACACAGTACCCCTGCCATGCTTGTTCGAACGACGATGAAGAGTGCCGCCTGATCCGACCGCCAATTCGAAAGCTTAGCTGTGGAAATTGCAAAAGGAAGAAACGCCCTTGCTCTTACAACAGAACGTACAAACACAATGACAAGTGTGCTGAATGTGCAAGGGACGACTTGGCTTGCGTCGCTGGACCTACGAAAGATTCCATAAGGGTCCGCATTAGATATCCTCCTCAGGATGCGAATGTGCAGCAGCATCTTACGGGCCTAAAGCAACGATTAAAAGCGAGAAAGCCGGCAGTGAAGAGATTGTGCAGCAGTTGCCAGAAGATACCAGCAGAGTTCCCACCTCCTCGCTCCGGACGACCAGTCAAAAATAGTCTATACTGTTGTGACGAAGGCGATGGCTCAGAAGCGCCAGCGACGGGGCTGGATTCCTTTTCTCAACAGATTGATGTAGCACTTCACAGCCAATGGGACGCTGAAACAGAACAAGCACCGAAGAATCTCGTTGATCATGCTATCAAGACCACCCAATCCAACGAACCCCCGTCAACCAGCCCTCAGCTCACTCACGTGCCTCTACCATCACCACCACTGCCGACGCCAAAAAGGGATCCTGAAAGCTTCCAAATAACCACTCGCCTGTGCCATCCAATTGTTTTCAACCACGATCCGGAAGAGCCACCGCAAATCCCCTGCAACTTCTGTACCGAGCCTGCGCTCGCGTTGACTGGTCTACCGCCTCGCAAGGTGTGGGTGAAGCGTAATGCGAGAGACACGAGCTATGTGGAACTAGAAGGCGGATACCACAGCGAAGGCTGCCCATCGACACGAGTGTGCTTCGAGTGCACTAGCGCGCGCTTCGACATTCTGGCGTGCAACAGCCACGACTTGCAGCGTATCAGTACCGCCACCGACCCCCATGATGAAGTCGCTGTTGAGGCTGCCTGGACCCGGCTCGATCTGGGAGAAGGTGGGAGCGATTGGTGCAGTGTTTGTCCTTCGCTGGCAACATACCAGTGCTGTACAGTCCAAGAATATGAGGATGAGACGGATTTCACGCAATGCACACAGCAGGGCTGTGGTTTGAGGTTATGCGATACCTGCCTTCACGAGCTTCAGACGCAGTATGCTGGCAACCTGCAGTCGATGCTTTCACATATCAGCCACCAGCCGACCGAAGCAAGAGAGTGCGGCACACGTGCGGATTGCGAAATGCTGAAGGCGGACGGGTTACTTGCGCAGTGGATAGCATGCAAGGAATGATCGATGGTGCGGGAAGGCAAGTTTACACAGGCTATTCTAATCAGCTGGGAGGACCCAAGGAGCACAACCCAGATATCTCAATAATCGACGATCTGTGTAATCGTCCAATTCAGTGAATTCTTAATATGTCTCTGTTTACACCTCAAGACCCTGGCTGTATTGCATGTTCCCCACGCCAGACGATCCAAACACCTTGATAGGAATGGCAACCTCGAAACTGTCCGCTATGAGCCGATCCTTCGCGAGCAGAAACATTCCTCTTTCATCTCTGCTGACCTCTTCCAGCAGGTCTTCTTCTAGATCCAGAACTCCGCCTCCTTCGCTGACCCCTAGACCTGTTGATGCACTTTGTTTCTGCGTGATAAACTCGACCCGCAGTCTCCACCCGAGATTTACACCCGTAGTCTCGAACGTGGGAGTTGCGTCGGAAGGCACAGCCAAGCTGAATGACAGCTGTCTTGCGAATAGCGAGTTCAAGCGAGTAGAGGAATGGATCTTGCGCGTAACTCGCTGAATACTGGTTTCACTACGCAGAGCGAGGGATGGATCCACGCTCTCAGTGCTTTCAAGCTCTATCAGGACAGAATATGTCGAAATTGGGGACGAGGAAGCGGAAATCGAGGTATCGAATGCCGCGCTGAAGTCTATGTTGCCGATGATGGATTCGCCAAGGCGGTAGGCTGGCCGTAACAGGGCGATGACTGCGACTGGTCGGCCGGCGCGAGCGATGTTGAAGCGGTTGGGTGAGGGAGCGTTCGTACGGTCGTCGTCAGCCGAAGATTTGTTATAGTTTGAGCGAAGGATGGCCAAGTCGATCGCTTCCTTCACACTTGAGACCGCGGAGTCGGACGTGCTCCCCCGCCTAGACGTGGCCGGTGTCAATGGTGATGTAGGGGATGCGAGCGCGTCTGTCGCTTCTTTGTTTGCATCTTCCAGTAACCGCTCTGTATAGCGAAGAAAATCCTCTAGACCCTGTTTCGGTGTCTTCGATTTGGTTTGCTCGGCCTTGGCCGAATTCTTGAAAATTTCCGCTGCGGTCTCGGTCGGTGCAAGCGCAATGCTCTTGGTCCTTGCAGCGTCTCTTAACAGGATGTATGGAGACATCAGATCGTGTCCGAGCATCTGCCCTCTGCTATTGACGCTGCCGAGGACTCGAAATGGCGTCTCGACAGTCTTCACTGTTTGCCCACCACTGTCCGAACGCTGAACAGCAATGCTCAACCGGTACTGGACTTTGATGGCCCTACCCTTTTCATGACTTGGTGGCAGGCCTCTTGGTAAGTGGAATCGGTAATGGTAGCTCTTGCTCTCCCCTGGTGCCAATGTAAGATCCGCGAAAAGAAGACTTTGAGGCGTCGACAAAAGTGGTATGCTTTTGCTACCAATTGCTTTGTTCATTTGTGCCAACGAGCTGTTCTCGTCGCCACCAAGTAGGCCGCCAAGAGATTCGTTGATTGAACCCCAGCTGAATCCACCAAACATGCCAGACGCTCGCTTTGACTTTGACCGATCAACCCCAATGACACCTCCTCCACTTTGAGCACCTCGGCGTTTGACTTCCTCAAATGGAGCGCTGTTAACGAGAGAACTATCTAGAATAAAGTTCCCAATGGTCTGTACATACGCCAGGGTAAGGGTTTCTGGCTCGGCCGCTCGGCCAGGACTGTTACGTCGGGACGTCGATCTTGGGTGTAATGGCCGCTGCAGCAGCCTACCCATCGTTTGATTCTGAGGCGGTATTTCTGAAGTTAATGTCTCATCGCTATTGTTGCTAGGCATGCTGTAAAATTCCGAGCTGCTCCTAGGCGTGCCGCCACCGACAGTCGACGAATCAGACATGACTCTCGCAATTGGATTCACACTGCTCCAGCTACCAGGCCATCCATCAGCTGGCCTGGGAGAATTAGGTCGATTTTGGCCAGAGTGCATGTTCGAGGGGGTCCTCACTGGTCTATCTGGTCGTTCTAATGGATTCGGCGAGGGTTTTCTGGGTGATGTTTGCTCCTGCGTAGGGAATTGAAAGCCAGGGTTCAGTGAGTCCCCTGTTATTCCTGGCCGTCGACCAAAATCATCCTGAAGTCCTAAGACCGGTGTGTTGCCGGCGCTGACAGTGCCCGGCCTACGACGGCCAGGCCGTAGTGCAAGTGTTGAATCCCGACCGCCTGGGATTACCGGAGGCGTGACAGCCTCATTCAGAGGTGAAGGTTGCCTTGGAAATTGGAATGTTTGATTTGGACTAGGATTCGATTTCTGGGCAGCAGCCGACCTCCCGACATACTGCATGCTCGTACTTCTGAAATGCCCTCGTCCAGACGGTGGCGCGCTCGGTGGGGGACGATCATCGTTGAGAGCTTCGCTTCCCAAAGACATAATGCTGAGCGATTTGCTGTGCCGTGCTGGAATGGGTTTTGCCGTCGACGGTGTCTGAATCACTGGCATGGATGGTCCATTCGTCGAGCCTGGCCTAACGGGTGCTGTGACAATATTTAAACTCAATGTGGGCCTATGGCTCTTACCATTTCCACCATACGAGTTCTGCCTTCTCGAAGAAGGTGCTTGTGACATCTGCGATAGATTCTGCGCAAGTGACGTTCTCCTGCTGCCCGCAGCAGAAGCCGGCCCAACCATTGACTGTCTCCTAGATCCTACAACGAAGCCGTTGATTCCTGCTCCCACCATCGACACGTCATTCCCACGGTTGTCCTCAATATCGCGCTCTTCACCAGGTGGGGAGGCTATGTTCTTGAACGTAATGACACATTCAATCTCCTCCCCTCCGTACACTGTCGGGTCCCGCCATCGCACGAAAGCCCGAATATTGGAAGACAACGCTGTAGATGGCGACATGTTTGGTTGAGGGATCTTGGAGCGAGCCCTATGGGTATGGTCGTGCTACATGTTCGTACATTTATGGAATGTCGCTAAGAACGAGCCACGCGCGAGGTGGTATTCGCTGTTGAAGGTGGTTATGGGTGGGTTTTCGTCTCCGCAGTCGGCGCTGATGCAGCTTTAATCAGTCTCGTAAAACCGTTAATATTATCCTAAGAAGCTTATGTGGCCGCAATTATGGTCGCAATTTTGTTTCACTAAATCCATTATCGACTGTGGTTTGTCTAAAGACGAGATGGAGTGGGTGAGGGACGTGTGCTTTCCCTTTTGGGCTGGTTGGCTGTGATCTCCTCCGCCATCTCCGCATCCATAACATCTTCACTACTTTTGTGCTATCACAGTGCCATACCTGGGCTCGTACTCTGCCTCTGAAACAGTTTTAGATGAGCTAAGATTTTGGGTACGGAAGTATGTACTGTAGAGTTTAAGTCGAGCTATTGCCCGTATGGATTCTGGCGATTTGCTCCTAGCCTCGGAATGCACGGTGTGTATGTACAGGGTACTCAGCATGCATTGAGAAGTAGCTTTGACTTCAGTGCTGTGTATCAATTTTGCTCATGATATTTATACATTTATGACATTCGGTTCAGCCCCATAGAGGGACTATTGCCGTATCAGAGATAGCGTTGGGCGCTTTACGAGCAACTCCAGCTAACCACGCGTAGCACATTGGATCTGTCCTACATTGTATGGACCCCACCGAAGGCAGTGGGATCTGCGCAAGATTCTGGACGCAGGCCGGCCTGGTTTGGGCGGAATTGACCGGGCTGTGATGAAAAGCAACGTCAACCTAGGCTGCGCTTCAGTTGAGGAGACCCATGAGCGGCATTTTGCCGGCGGAACCTCTGGTGTTGGTAAGATTCCCACTGTGAATCATTCCTGGTCTTCCAAAATGGTGATCAAGCCGTGCTCAGCCACCCTTGCGGACGAATCTGCCCAGCGCGGGACCCAGCTCTTGGACTTGTTTGCCCTCCTTCGCAGCCTTGGCCTGCTTTCGTTTCTCTTCTCTTAGTTCCATGACCCTCATCTTGTGCTCGTCAATCACGTTCCGATTACCCTTCTTTCGCAAATACTTCCTGAGGGCAGAGTTTTTGCCTCTCCCTCTGTTCTTTAAACTCTCGACTCTTATCCTTTCTGCAGCGGCACCCGTGGGGCGATCAAGATCTTTACCTTCCTGGATCTTTTGATTTGCAGCAGTATCAAGGGTACCGACAAAGTCAGGATCAAGTGAGATCATTTCGGGTTGCAGCTTGTTAAGCAGTTGACCAACTTCACGCTCTTGTCGCTGTTTGACTGTTTCGTACGGGTTGATCTCTAGGGCGTCGTAGTTAGGCTCACCAGCGCCAGGGACGATCAGAGATGAAAACCCTCGGTCCGTACCAACGCCTAAAACATCTTCGAACGGACACCAACGCACGCGCTCTATGTTTGCTCCCTCGCCACCCCACCCAATATATGGACTTTGCACTTTGAGCTGTTCCTCCTGGATGTCGCTGCGGTGTTTTGAGAACAGATCCTTCCAAACAGTAGTTTGCGTTCCCCAACCAACCGCAGTGAGGTTCCTGTCAGAGATAGCCAGAGATGCGCCAGGTCGCCGGAGGTAATATTCGTGAACCGGCTTGAACTTCCGAACGTCCCAAACACTCATCTTCATGTCCTGGCCAGTTGAGACCATGTAACGGCCTTCTCTATCTATGGCCAGAGACCTAACAGGGCCTCTATGGGCAAGCATACGAACCAGAGGAGTGGGGCTGTTCGGTGACCACAGCGAGACGATACCGTTCTGGTGACCGACATGAATGACCGCATTCCATGGATTCTGCCCCATGGCTGTTGGTGTGCCTTGCTTTGTGCTTGTCTGGGATACTAGTCGACCGGTGGAAGTATCCTGCCATTTGACCCATCCAGCGTTTCCAACGGTTGCAAGCAAGAAATGGTATGGTAAGAATTCCATATGCGTGGTCTCGACGTGGCTGTCGAGGTTGTGGATCTCGACTCCTCTATGATCGTAGATGTAGACGTTCCTCTTCTGTGCAACCGCAAAGAATTGGTTGTTGTGAAGCCATTTAGCGTCTCTTACGGTCTCTCCCAATTGCAGTTCTGTATGAAGCTTTCCACTCCTCCAATCCATGGCTGCTACATGTCCTTTCCTCCCAGCAAGGAGTAAGTCTCGTCCATTTCGAGTGTAATCGAAAGTGTATGGTCCGAGATTATCCAACTTGAGCTCGAAGCCCTTCTTGGCCGTCTCGACGCCGACGTTGTCTTTGATGTCCTGCTGCCTTACTTTATACGTTCTCTCCAGCTCGCCGTCAGCCTCCAGAAATCCGGCATCATTCTCCAGAAGAATCTCGGCGTCTTTCGCTTTGAGTGCCGCCTCTTGGTTCCTTTCTTCCAGTGCGCGAAGTGTTCCGCGAGCTTTCCTATCCTTTACAGCCTTCGTTGATATCGCCTTGCCCCTGCCATATTGCCGCTGGGCCTCGAGAGTTCGCTTCTTCTCTAGAGCCTGCTCAGAGTCCAATGGAGCAGTGGGGGACTTTTTGATGGGGCGCTTGTGGACGCGCACATTGCCGCCAGCGGTGACAAGGTCTGTGGTTGGGAGGTCTGCCATTTGCAATTCAGACGAAGCCATATTTACCAGGTCATATTGCAGGCACCTGGATCGCAAAAAAGGCCGCCTTACAAGACGTACATATGCCGAGGTCTCAGAAAAAGTTCGGGCGCAACCTGAATGCGACGCTGGAATCTTGGCATCGTCAGCCACTTAGGTACAGCGGACGGGCGGACGGACCGAGTACCGACGGGCTGATTATGTAAGGACTGACCACTCAACCCTGACAGCGCCTTCCGAGACGAGCTGAACTAGATACCTCCGGCTATCCTGACTGCAACAATGACAGCAAGACTACACTCAACATCGGTTTTCCTTGGACATGGCTTGTTTCTAAGCGATTGGAAAATGCCTATTGATTTTGGATACCTGGACAGCCTTGGATTGATTGGATGACATGGACGGTTGATCCTTACGGGCGCGTGCCTGCCTGAATTGGAGTCCAAGAAACATACTGCATCCCGCTCTACCACGTGGCGCACATGTGATCTCCTTCACGACACAGAATAGAATCAGGTATATCAGACTTCTGACTATATCCTACAATGGCTTCGAATCTACCACCTTTGCGTCCGCCGCCTGGACCGCGCTCTCCGTCCGGCAACGGCTCTCGCTCATCTTTGTCTGGACGGAGTGAATCCTCGCAATCGAATGACAACGACTCTGTGGATTCGTCTCAGCCGATAAACGTCCCTGCGGGTCGGCAACGCTCGCCGTATCTTCAGCAGTTCCAGTCTACCACGCAGAGACGACCATCGACGAGTGGCGGCCCAACCCCGTCTCAGTCGCATAACAACCTCCAGAACTTGTCCAGGCCGGGGATGCGCACGTCGATAGACGGTGCTATCCGCACGGTGTCGCCACTGATGCCGCAAAGTCATGTATTTAGCCATCGTGCCAGACAGCACTCCCAGGGCTTCTTCGAGCCTAGCTTGCCCCATGCAACGGCCAACAATGCGGGTTTGACTGCGAGTCAGATCGCCGCACAAGCCGCCATGCATCAATCATCTACCTCTCCAAACCGAGGGAATACAGAGAGGAAACGAAGTCATCCAGGACTTACGCCCATCAACACTTCTGCGCAGCATGGCTCGCAAGCGCCTAAGCGACCAAGCGATGTTGCATCGCCTCAGATCACTTCGCCTGCACCACTCGTATACTCGAATGGCACTCTTGGCGGAAATAGACTGGCAGCAGCTACAGCTGCTAGTGTTGTCTTTCCTGCTGGCCGCTCTCCCTTACCATCTCCTGGAATGCCTGATAGGCCGCAGCCACAGCCACACTATGTGCAGGCTCAGGCTCAGGCACAGGCTCAGGCACAGGCTCAGGCACAAGCGCAGGCGCAACATCAGCTCCAACTCTCTAGCACTAGCTTATCAGAAAAGGAGCCGAAGACGAAGAGCTCGAAGATGAAGCTCTTCTCGAAGCCGAAGAACCTCACCCTCTCGAAAGAAAAGGAACCTTTGAAGACTTCAGGCGGCATGCAAAGTCCTGGTAAAATGGGCATAGGATCGCATGTCTTACGCAACAATTTTGCCAATGTCTCAACTGCATCACTGGCGGACCCTGCTAGCTCGAGTCAGAGTTCCTTCTATACCAGCACAAATGCTTCCACATCTACCCTCGTCCCAACGACAACTGGCGAAAAAGAAAAGCAACGCCATCATTTCCTGGGTCGTCAAAAGAACAAGTTTAAAGACGACAGTACGAGCGTATTGCCGCTTAGCTCAGCTCATTCGAACAGCCTTGCAACCAACCCAGAAAAGCCACAGCCGCTGTACAACTTTACTCCAGACTCGCCAGGCGGTGCCGGCATCAGCAAATCTGTATCTGGTTTTGATTTACGACATGGTGGCAAGGCGTTGCGAGAGAAACGCAAAGAGGAAAAGGCGGCGGCAAAACTTGACCTGCAACCTGTATTAACCAACACCTCTCTGGCTGGAACCCAGAGCGGTGAGGTATATCCTAGCTCGAGTTTGCACGACAACTCTCTAGGCCCACCGTCTGGGACAGCCGGTGTCTTTGCGCTCCCGGGAGATCAGACACCAGGCATCAATGCGCAGGCCTTTGCCAATATAGGTGCCTCAATGGGCATTCCAGGGATTGGTCCTGATGATGCCTGGCCACTGCTTAAAGCACGGTTACTTAATGTGTTCTCTGGGGAGCAATTGCGAACCCCAATCGAAGACTTCAACCTTCTTGTAAGCGTCCATGTACGAAGGTGCATCCAAAGACACAGCCCTATTGTACTAGTTGAGGACGTGCGGGAGCTGATGCAGACTGGCTTCGGCAGCTTGGCACAAACGCTGAGGACTACACCCGATGACAGATTGGTGTCCAAGCTTGTGGAAATGTGGATTGGGGTGTATGGAGGCATACTTCCATATCTTCAGGCAGTATTTCTTCCCTTGGATCTAGAGTTTAAGGGCAAAGGAGGCATAATGACAGTCAAAGAAGCGCAGGACTTTTGGGGAGTCATGCCAGAATTTCTGAGACGAGATGATGATCGGCCAAATTCAGCTGAAGGAACACACCCAGTTCAGAGACTGGGTGACGATTTGGACGTCCGTCGCATAACCCTTATCACATTCAGAGACACTGTCATTCTACCGCGGCACGAGATTCTCATGGCAATCTTCTCCCGACTGAGCCTTCACAACCTCAACGCCGTTTCACCACAACCCAACTCACGCGCAGGTGACGGTGGTCGGCCACACGCTGTCTCGGATTCTCGTCCCGGCGACAGACCAGGCACTGCTGGAAGTATGTCTCCACACATCAGCTCTTACAATTCGCAGAGCTCTACCCTTCTGGATGCCTCCTCTACCTCATCAGGGCCTGGCCGTCGAAGCCTAGAGAACCGCAGCCGCGCAACATCGAACACCAGTGCGGGATCCTTCGGTACGAGCCTTCCACATGTCAACAGCCCCTCTCTGTACGGTACGCACCCCCACGGACAGGGCCGTGATGCTTCCACAACGCTTCCAACTTCGGCCCCGCACCAAGCTGGAACTTCAAATTCTCCCCAACCAACCATTGCCGACCCTGAAAAGGTGACGGACACTGTGGCTCGTATGCTGCAGTGCTTATATGTTTTGGGCAGCTGTCAAACTGGAGACGTCGGCCAGGGCGTTGTAGAAAGACTGACGGGCGCCCTCAAATACAACTGGCTTGGTAGGGGCAGGACAGGAAGAGATCGGAGGGGTTGGGTAGGTATGAAAGCTGGACTTTCTGCAAGGGCTGGGACTGGACTTGGTGTAGTGGGTGCCTGACTCTGCATTGATGCGGTGGTGTTACGCTTCTTATCTGGACCTTCATGCCTTCCTACCTAGGCACCTATTTTTGATGCGGGTGTTCATTCGTTTGTTAAGGAAACGACACTACCGAGACCCTGAATTGCCACGGCTCTTGGGTAAGAGTCCTCTGACTGAGTTCACAGTGGTGTGGTGGGAACTGTTCTATTTTCTGTATAAATAACGAACATGTATAATGACTTTCATTATCCTATGGGCAAATCCGGTCGACAATTAAGCGTAATATACGAATGATTCAACGACCACATCTTGACAGCTGCATGTCATCGGTTATGTCTACTGTGCTGCCTCCGAAAGTGTCTGTGACTTGTCAGAACATTGGAAATGATCACATCCCATCAATTAGAAACAGCTGAGAAAGCACCTTAAGAAACGCAGCCAAAGTCTGGTTCTGGGATGTTGTAAAAAACATGTTTCCATCAAACCATGGTTCCTCTAAAGAAAATAGCGGGCACCCCGAACGTGTTCGACGATGCAGGTGTTGACCATGATTAAGAGGTAAGTGATTTCTCTTATTTAAAGGGATTGCTCTTGTCCCCTATGCTTATTCCCCTATGGACTCTCACCGTTGCCCAGTCGACAATCTCTCCCTCCAAGAGATAGCACTGACACAGTTGTTGTTTCGATACTCCAACAATGCGCGACAGCTCATTTGACCACGAGATTGGATGGCACGACTCGGCCACCTGGACACCCCAACTTCCCGTTGCGTCGCATTTGGCCAGGGAACGTGGACAAGAACTTCCCCCTCCACATAGTCGTAGTGACCCAAGCCGACACAGGCAGGAGGCAGACAGAACCCCCAGCCGACCACCCAGGAGACAACCTCGAGTGCTATACTTGAACCTGCCGGCACCAGATCATAGGCGGCATGGCTGGGGCAAACACCGCAACAGACCGCTACTCAATTTCCTCCTCCTCGGAACCGTCATCTTGGCCGCCGCTATCAACGTCCCCATCAGCTACAGGGCCAAGTGGACAGGCCTACCAACGCCACCTACCAACGTCGCCTGTGGAGCACTCACGCTGGCCATCTTCCAGCTATTCCTCGAGGTGTACCTCTTCATCGCCACCATGTCCCTCCTTCGGTGTAACTGCCGCACCTGTAGCAGTGTTCCAGTGGGAAAGACATCCAAATTCCTTCTCGTCTGCTACGCCCTGTCTCTGCTCTCGATGAAGGTTTTAGTTATCCTGTGGTGCTTCGGAAAGCTCCAAGGCTTGATGGTTTTTGTTATACAACTCCTCTCAGTCATGTTCATCGAATTCCCCTCTTTGCTCTATTTTATTATGGGCTAGTCGATCGTACTTGTCCTACCACCTAGTCCGATGAAAAGCGCACCGTTCAGACAGGATTCAGTATCGTTTTTGAAGGAATTTTGCGAAGTAGGTAGATAATGAAATAAGAAACTTCGTTAAAAAGTCGGCATATTTCTCTGCATCATCTCTTCTAGCGCTTTTATTGCGGTACGTAGAAGGTCCTTCATGTCTGAAACGTACTCTAGTCTCGTTCAAATGCCGCCTTTGGGAGATTGGATCATAACGTGAGGGCCAACATTCAGGCATCGAGGCACCAAAATACCCTCCTCTGCCAATCTTGGAAGCGGGGAGGGGACGTCAACTGGTGCCTCAGGCATCACAATCATCTTATAGGGCAAAAGTTCGCCAAGACTCGGAATTTGCGGGCGCACTACGCACGCACGCACAAAGCCAAGCCAAGACTTAAGATACACCTTCACTCTTCGCCCGTCTCTAGCGACGACAACTTCAACCTCATCGACAACTCAAGCACCATGTCGCACAGGAAGTTCGAAGCGCCTCGTCACGGCTCGCTGGCATTCTTGCCACGCAAGAGAGCTTCGCGCCACAGAGGAAAGGTGAAGAGGTACGACTATCGCAAACGCCATCTTCAACATATATCAGCCATTGGTTGATGAAGGGAATTTTTTTACTGACACCGACACTCTCCAAATAGCTTTCCTAAGGATGACCCAAAGAAGGCCGTCCACCTTACTGCCGCTCTCGGCTACAAGGCTGGTATGACCACTATCGTTCGCGACCTGGACCGTCCAGGCGCGAAGCTTCACAAGAAGGAGATCGTCGAGGCCGCAACGGTCATCGAAACTCCTCCGGTACGAGACTCGGCGCCAATACCGTATATGGCATGCGCTGATCCGTACATCCTTACAGATGATTGTCGTTGGCCTGGTTGGCTACATCGAGACTCCCCGTGGTCTTCGCTCCCTCACCTCTGTGTGGGCTGAGCACTTGAGCGATGAGGTGAAGAGGCGCTTCTACAAGAACTGGTACAAGAGCAAGAAGAAGGCCTTCACCAAGTACGCCAAGAAGCACAGCGAGAACTCCGGCCAGGAGATCACCCGCGACCTCGAGCGCATCAAGAAGTACGCCACCGTCGTCCGTGTCCTCGCCCACTCCCAAATCTCCAAGACTCCTCTCAAGCAGAAGAAGGCCCACCTTATGGAGATCCAGGTGAACGGCGGCAGCATTGCCGACAAGGTCGAGTTCGCCCAGGGCCTCTTCGAGAAGCCTTTCACCATCGATTCCATCTTCGAGCAGGATGAGGTCATCGATGTCATTGCCGTCACCAAGGGTCACGGTTACGAGGGTGTCACTGGCAGATGGGGCACCAAGAAGCTGCCTCGCAAGACCCACAAGGGTCTCCGCAAGGTCGCTTGTATCGGTGCCTGGCACCCTAACCACGTGCAATGGACTGTTGCACGTGCTGGTCAGAAGGGTTACCACCACCGTACCTCCGTCAACCACAAGATCTACCGTGTCGGTAAGGGTGACGATGAGGGCAACGCCTCGACCGACTACGATGTCAGCAAGAAGAGGATCACACCGTAAGTTTGAATCCGCGCGTACTCACACACAATGACAAGTCTAGCAGTTCACTGACAAACTATTACAGTCTCGGCGGCTTCGTTCACTACGGAAACGTCAACAACGACTTCCTTCTGCTCAAGGGTTCCGTCCCTGGTGTCAAGAAGAGAGTCGTCACTCTCCGTAAGAGCTTGTTCGTCCACACTTCTCGCCGTGCTCTTGAGAAGGTTGACCTCAAGTGGATTGACACCTCATCCAACTTCGGTCACGGTGTGTACCAGACTCCTGCCGAGAAGAAGCAGATCGTCGGTACCCTCAAGAAGGACCTCGTCGTTCAGGCATAGATCCAAAACATCTAAAAGACTTGTTCGAAATTCCCAAGACAATTCCTGTTTCTTACTATTGTGAAAAGCGTGGCGGGGCGTTCTGCATACGTCAGATGTCTCTCTTCAAGTATCTGTACGAAGGGAGATTTCATATGTGACAAATTGAGATGATGACACCTTTTGACGACACTCCATATCGCTCTTCCGTTGCCCAATTTCGTTGTTTGATCAATTCGTAGTTGCTTTCGGTCTACGGTAACGGTGATGTTGTACCATGTTGCAACTTGTTGTGAAATATTTTTTGGCCGCCTAGAAAATACACTGCATCTTAGAGCAGCTACCTTGGCCCATACAGGTTGAACTCAGCGTGGTTTGCACCCGCTGGAGGGAACAGAAAGATAGGTTGGTGACTGCCTGTTAGCATACCCTACGATGCGCTCAATATATACACCATGCGACTAGACTGCAAATCGGGTAGTAGGTCAAGAATCAGCATTGATCAGTGACATAATAGAAGCTCAATCTCGGATTTACAAGGCCTGATAAATACATCCTGGAGCACAATTGTTGTGCTGCACCATACCGTGCTGTCGCATTGTTGTCGGCCGGCCGGTGTTTGGCTTGCAAGGCGCCATTGATCAGACCTTCTAGTGGTCACTGTTGCCCTTGCGGTAGAGCCTCAGGGTACCGTCCTTGAAGATCTTGTTGATGAGGGAGTAGCCGGCGGCGGCCACGGCAACGACAAGCACGAAACCCAGAGGGAGAAGCTCAACGGGGATCTTTTTCAGGGTTCGGATGCGCTGGGAGATCGTGTGGGCTGGTGGGAGAAATATGCGTCAGTTCTGGGTATCTTTCCGCTCTTCTTCTAGCTCTCATTCTAGCTCTCATGGTTGTTCTTTCAGAATAGCAAGCTGAGCGCATTGCTGTCATTGGGGATATAGCGGACGTCCATACCGGAATGTTCCTCTTTCTGTTTTGTCAACACATCTACTGTCAGCTTTCTGGTCTTGATATGGCTGGCTCTTGAACCTTTGTATCGCTGGTGTCTGAGAATCATACCGGCACTGGTGACCTCATCTTGGGAGAGGCTTGGAGCCTGATGGTCCTGATCGGCTGCTGCATGGTCTGGCTGCGCAGCATTGGGGTGGCGCGCTGGCGGAACATGGCGGCCATGTCGGCGGTGGCCCTCGGCTGCTGGGCGCGCAGGACACTGGTGGCCCTTGGGAGGACTCTCGTGGCGGACTGCATGGTGGTCGAGCGGTTAAGCTGTCGTGTTGTAGAGTGGAGAGGTTCGAGGTGGCTGTTGTTCGCTGTCTAAGGACTGCCTCCTTCTAGACCCATAGCCAACCTCCATTGAGGAGCAACTCGAAGCTGGAGGTGAGCTGAGGCTTGGCATGCAGGCACGGGCCAATCTGACCTCTCTGAGCAGTCAATCTGCTCCCGGCAGTTGCCGTAGTCTTGGCGACGTCCTTCTCGGAGCTTTGGTTTGCTTCCCTGACCTCACCGTTGCTGGGACGTCTTGACTATCGCGATTGAGCATATCGAGCTGTTCTTCTTAAGCAAAATCCCAGTTCTTCAAACCACAACTGCCACCATGTCCGACGACGGCGAGGAGAGGGTGACCATGCCATTCAAGTTCGTTACAGGTAAGCAATCGATGCGCTGCCGCCCCAACAGATAATGCGCTCGACAACATAGCTGACAGTGTTTTGTAGCCGGTACGTTTAGACCCAATGCCACCGCCGAGAATCAAACAGAGCTTGCGGAATAAAAAGAGCTAGGAATTGAGCGTTTGAGGTGTAACGAGATGGAGGAGGAACCGCACACAACTACGACGACTAACCACCACACCCGCTCGAATCCAGGCTTCGATGCCCGCTTCCCGAACCAGAACCAGACCAAGCACTGTTGGCAGAACTATGTCGACTACCACAAGTGCATTCTCGCCAAGGGTGAGGACTTCAAGCCTTGCCGCCAGGTGCGTGTGTCCCGTTTCCGGAAGGTTTTCAGAGATCATGAAACCCGTCCGTTCTTATTCGCAAAGGCCGTCCACTGATCCAAGTTCTTGAATCGTTTCCAGTTCTACATCGCCTACCGTTCGCTGTGCCCAAACTCCTGGGCCGAAAGATGGGACGACCAGAGGGAGAACGGCAACTTCCCCGCTCGGCTGGACCAGTAAATCTTGCGCGCTTTCGTCAACTCGAAGATACATGCCATGTGAAGGCTGAGTAAGATGGATTTGTTCGTGTAAGGAAGATAGTTGGCAGTTGGAAGTCTTCGCAACCGAAATGTACAAATACCGTCGCGTCTGAATGCTGCTCAACCTCTTTGTTCCTACTTATCCAAGTTCCGTCTAGCTGTACTCCCAGCAACCCTTTATTTTCTGTGAATGAACTGGACTCCAGGTTGTGTACTCTGCCTACCCCCAGCTCAAAATCCAACACGCGAGACTGGAACCAAGTCCAATGGGTAATTACGTGCGGGATCCAGACGTTCATTTTCAGCTTCTGCCCAGCGAGCTGAGTGGAAACGGAGCACGGCTGTCCTACATCTGCGTTGTATTCAAGATCTGTCAGATTTCCGCTTCGGACGTCCATTCAAGCTTGACGCCATCAGCAGCTTGGACAGCATACACTTGCTCAAGGGCATTGATGCCATCCCTACAATGCGGTGGGTTTTGGCTGGGACGAGGATTTCGGTCTCACTGGTTGTTTACTCCCAAACTTAGAGGGTGTCGACCTGAATATTGCAAGTGAGACGGAGGCTCGGTTGTTCTACCACGCTTACCCTCTCAAACCCCTACATATGCAGCACAAATATTGAAATTCATTCAACACAAAGAGGCTACGAGAGATTGCTCTATAAAGGACGCTATGCTGACTATGCGACAAGGTGAGGAGCAAAGTCTCTTTGTTTTTCCAGATAATCCCAAAGCAAAGGGATGCGGACCAACCCCTTCGATACTCAGACAAACAGGTTTCCGATGACCAATGACCGCTCTCGCCTTCACGCGGAAGGACTGGTTATCACGACAGTGTTGGCATATGACGAAGTATCCAAGCCACACAGACGCTTGATCCATACGATCTTTTCAACGAGATTTAAAAGGCGAGGTTGCACCTCGGAATCCGCTGTGAACCCGTCTATGGACATCGTGTGGCCATGACGCCCATGGTTTTGCAAGGACTCGCACAGGATCTCCGCCTCGGCCCTCACGCCCCGTCGACGAACACGGTTGGCTGCGCGCTGAGTCACACCTATACCGGCGTCGTGCTCCTGCATGTCCTCAATCAGGTCAATGGCAGCCTCGCGGATGGAGAAGCGAGCCGAACGTCTGGTCGCCTCAGCCTTCTCGAGTTTCCGACGCCGTTGGTAGAGGCGTCTCTTCTCGCGCTGGTGAGCACTTTTGCCCTTGCCTTTCTGTGCCATAGACTGCTGTGATTGTTGGTCCGGCGGCTGGGATAGCTCTTCTTGCACTTTTGTAAGCAGATGGTCATTGTTTTCTGATGCCCCTGTCCGTTCCTGTTCGGCACCCTCGTCGTCTCTGTAGGCAGCGTAATCGAAGTCGTCATCGGTGTTGATTGCAGTGAAATCACCCTTCTGACTGAGGTAGTACTTCAAATGATCAAGATCTCCATTGAAAGACAGCCGCTGGTCTTTGTACAGCGCCATGACTCTACATTCAACTCCTGACGAGCTAGAAGGATGCCAAAGGTCATCGTTCGGCCACTTCAGTGCTAATTCAAGCCATTCATCGCGAGAACAAGGGTCGAAAGTAAATACTGGCACTTTGTCGGCGAAGCTGTCGTTGCCATCGCCCTCGTCGTCCTCAACTTCAAGCAGCAACAAGGCATACTTCTCCCCAGATATAATTTCAGGCTCGTTTATTAGCTCTTCCATCAAGTTGGTATATGCTTTAAGAAGCGAGTGCATACGGACCAGAGGTCTGCCGGCTCTTAGCTCTCGCACGTCGACTGCCTCGACTTGGTAGCCCCAGAGCTCAAAGCGCTGTCGTAGGCCGTAAGGTTCTTTCAAAACAAGCGACGGCGGAAGAGATGGTGTCTTCAGCGTGTGGGATGACGTGGTGGAGGCGCTTTCATCTTCATTTGCTTGCCCTGTGGTGGAGCTGGGAAGGCCTTCATTCCCATTGTCATCCTCGTTTTCGTTTCCATGTTTCTCGTCATCGTCGCCATCACTTTCTCCGTCATCTTCTTCGTTTTCATCGTCGTCATCGTCATCGCTGATATCTTCCTGACCATCGCTATCACTGTCACTGTGATCCTCATCGATCTCCATGTATTCAGAGCAGAAAAGCTGGACATGGGCTTCGTTTTTGTGCACATCATGGTGCACACGGCCGAGGATATCGAAGCCGGGCTTCATCTCTCTCAGGGGCGCCCAGAGCCAATCCAAGTGACTCACAGCTTCCAGTCGGCACTCGTGCAACAGCCACTCACCCAAGCCCAGGTAGCGTAAGTCCTCGCGCCAGACATCACAGCGGCGATGCAAAATCAACTGGAACTCCGACAGCGAGCCTAGGATTGTTGGATCGATCTCAATACTCTCGCATCTTTGCGTTCTTGCATTGTCTCGATCTCCACCATGGCCATGTCCATCATAGTAAGTGCGTCCCATGGCCAGGTGGATCTGCTTCGGAAGTATGGCGTCCTTTGTGTGTGACGGCTCGAAGTGGCGTTGATCCTATCTGTAGACGCAGATAGATCGCTTAACTGATTGAATGATGTCCAGTCAGAGGTGGAGGTGGATATATCTATCCAAACTGTTAGTTTCTAGTGGATTGCCGCGCCGAGAGTAATACGGACAATCGAGTGAGGCAGGCGAGCCGTGAACGATCGGTCCAGAAGCAGGAAGTATGAAGAAGGCGATGATGTCGAACGTTCTCACGAAGCGAGAAGTGGGTTTTAAGATCGACGAGTGTTGCTCCGCGGTTCTTCATTGTGGTCGACGTTTTATGGAGCTCACCTTTGCTTCAATACGAACACCCGAGGCAGCGAAATGCTCCAATATGTGTGAATCTTAATCAGGTCTGATGTGAGATACTGAATGAAAAGAGGCTTGTATGAATCCACACGATTGGAATACCATCAATGGCGTCAATGAAGTACAATACGGACACAATGGCATAGTGAATTGCGCAAGAGGACGTGGATGCTGTTGCTCTACCTCCCGATCGAGGAATATCTTACAGATTGGACAAACAAGCAACAGGACGCCCTAGGGAGTTCTCAGGAAAGTCACAAGGTGCAGCAAATGCATTGCATTCACATGATCATTCGTCAGCAAAGTACAATAAGATAAATCGTTTCAGCAATCTGGGGTATCTGACTAGGTGGTTAAACATGCAGGCATTTGCGGTCGGGTAGGTGTGAATAAAGCATCGCTATCATAAACATCGAGAAGAGATTTTCACATGGTGCATTTTACTTCAATGCAAGCACCTCTCTTATCACCGTGATTTGCCGTTGATCTGTGAAGTTTTCGTTAAGATCCAGCCAGCTCCAGAAACGTTGAATTCATGTATCATGTATGATGAGCAAGCGCCAGTGCCGGCACCGGCGCCAATGCATCATATACTGCAAGACATGAGCTGTCATACCGGTATGGAAACCTGTTGATCTGGCGGCTCAAGCGTCCAAATCGACTACTCAAAGCGTGCATCGCCCATACCAACGAGATCAGTCATGCCTTCCCAAAGTTCTTGCCACGCTGATCGCAGAAGAGGTTGTGGTTCTTCATCCTGTCCTTGCGCCGGCTCATCGTCGTTCTCATCATCTTGGTCTTCATCTCCATCCAAGTCTGCCTCGTTCAGAACTGAGACGGTATCGCTGTCCTGGCGAGTGTCAGGCTTGTGCTTTGAATCCTCGTCATTTGGGCCTGATTCATTTTGAAAGGCTGAATCTGGCTTTGCATATTTTCCCTCGAACTCTGCTTCCTCAGGTTCTTCCATCACTGTGTCATGAATAAGTCCGTTAGTACCCTGGTCGTTGATTCTACTGATGGTGATAGTCTGCACACGTCGTCCAGAATCCTTTTTGATCGTGTTCAATCGCCAGTATCCGGTCTCGTTTCCTTTCATTTTTGAATCAGGTGACTGGACCAAACTTTCGTCGGCCTTATCTGATATCCCATACTTGCGTCTTCTCTGTCTGAATCGAGCACTGACATCAGTCCAGTCAGATCGCCAGCGATCCATTTCTTCCAAGGTAATGTCATTTTGTCGTCGCTTTTCACTATCAACGGTAGAGGCCTGGTCGCGATCGGAAACATCAACTTGCAAGGCCTTTAGTTGCAGTTTGAGAAAGAGCAATTCGCTGTGATCGAAACCCAGATCAGACCTCAATGCTTCATTCTCAGATCGGAGCTCCAACAGCTGTCGGTCACGCTCCTCTAGCTGCATGGCATGCATACCATTCAAATCTTTGAGGTCTTGGTGTCTTTGTCGAAGCTGTTTCTGCGCTGCTGTGACCGCCTTCAGCACCTTGCGCGCGTCATGTAGGAGTTTATCGTGGTCAATCGCACCTTGAACTTCGTCTTGTACTTGTGACTCTTCCAAGTTCCCTGTGGCACTGTCGTGCTTTGAGTCTGGGGTAGGACTGTGAGGTGGACTCTCGGTCGAACCATCCATGCCGGTGAATGGCAAGGCAGGTACCCAGTGTTTACCATTGGGACTACCTTCTCTCGGGATGTCATCGCCATCCATGAAAAGACCGCTGTCTCCCATATCAATGGGGTGGCGAGCTTGAGAGTGTAATGACATCAGCTCCAACTCCACCTCGTTGATTTTCCTCTCCACGACGTATAGCGCCTCCGACCCACTGTCACCGCGCATCAATTGCGACTGCAGCTTCGACATCCGCACCAGAAGAGCCTGGATTTGCCTGGCATTTTCGTCTTGAAGGTCAAGTGAATGCGCGACGGCTTCCTGAGGGAGTGAACGAGAGTCTGAGAAGTAATCCGAGAACGGGGAGTCATACATGAGGCTTGAGCTCCTCATTCGAGGGCTTTTAGCGGGAGTGACAGGCGCAGCGACGCGAGATGAGCCATTGGCATCCATGTTATCGCGCGTGTAGCTTGCAAAGCGGCCCAATGGGCTTCGAACGTTTCCAGACGCGCCGTCAGGATCTGACGGGCTGAACACGTTTTTTCTCGCGTCGCAATACGATTGGACTCGACGGTGAGCGGCGCGCTTCTCGGTAGTCAAGACTGGTCCGACAGAGACGGTAGCGGCAGGCTTCGGACGCGACGAAGTGCTGGTCGCGCGTTCTCGCTGATGATATTTCGAACTGGGACCCGGAAAATGCCAGCCGGACGAGGAAGTCGCCCCAGTCCCGCGATCATACAGCTCCGAACGCAGGGTGGACTCGAAGTCGTGAGGCGAGGAGGTCCTGGAGGGAGTGCGCAAGGGTGTGAGCGGCGACGGCGACGAGACAGAAGCTGGCATGCTGTGAAAGCGAAAGACTCCCCCACCCACACACACGAGGAGGGGAGAGGTAGAGCTATAGAATGGTTGGCATGAGAAGACGTGTGTAATGACTGACGTATGTAACGGTACCTAGGAGCAACGGTAATGGGACTGTGTGATTCGTTGTGGTCGTTGTGGTCGTCGTCGTTGGGCGGTGATGCTGTTGCTGGTACGGTGGTATGGTGACCGGTGACCTGAGGTGAAGCGGGCCTAGGTAGGAAAGTTACGGTACACACGGCAGCTAGCTGGGTACAAGACGCAGGTGGCTGGGAGGGTTTATCTGCTGGGGCTGGCGCCTAAGGCAGCAATATCTCACTCCTAAGGCAGCGAATCACAGCCCGGGAGACCTTCCAGTTGGAATGCAGGTGCGCAACAGCCCTGGAGCTCTGACGATGCGGCTCGGCCAATGCCGTCATGCCGCTCCCGCCAGCTGCCGCTGCCGCCGCCGCCGCCGCCGCTTACTCAGGCGCGCCAATCGTGTGGATGGTGGGGACGAATTGTCGACATTATCGATTATCGCTTCCTGGCTGACGGGTAATACGACGGGACACCAACTTGTTCTGACTCGACTGTACCAACGCCAGACCTCCTCCTTTCAGGGCGCATGCTGTTGTTGGGGAGCCTGTTTGTGTTCCTGACAAGTCCTCGTCCGGTCCCTTGATAATAAAGCGCTCCAGCACAGGCTCATCGACCTGCCTGCATTATGTTCTCCAACGTATGACTGGCCATTGAGACTCATCCCAGAACTATCGGCACTGCCATTGTCGTTCCCGTTGCCGTTGCTGACAACATTCTGCCCTGTAGACAGCAGTCCAACCCTCATTAGACGAGGTCCGCTCCATACTCAAGAAGGCAGAATCGCATCCGGACCCGCCCAACCTCGTCCCTCTGGTCGCATCGATCTCGTCCGAATTCCTTACGCCCTCGTCCATCTACCTCAAGGTTGCCGCCCACAGCCAGAGCAAGCTATCGTTCTTGTTCGAGACGGCGGCAACAACCGAGACGATCGGGAGGTACTCGTTCATAGGTGCTGACCCGCGCAAGACGCTTGTGTCGGGACCAAAACATGGTCTGGAAGCAGATCCGCTACCACGCCTGGATGCTGAACTCAGTCAGTACCGGGTTGCTAGCATACCTAGCTTGAGGCTACCGCCGATGACTGGCGGCGCAATAGGATACGTTGGCTACGATTGCGTGCGGTACTTCGAGCCGAAGACGGCGCGGGATATGAAAGATGTCCTGGGTGTGCCGGAGAGCTTGTTCATGCTCTTCGACACCATCATCGCTGTCGATCATTTCTTCCAGAAGGTCATGGTGATTACATATCTGCACGTACCGGCAGCGACCGCATCACCGGTAGCGCTGGAAGAGGCATATGAGGCCGGAAGGTCAACGATTGCCCACCTGCTACGGGTACTGAAGAGCAGGGAAACGCCGCTGCCACCACAGGGTGCCGTCGACCTGTCGCAGAAATATACCAGCAACATTGGGCAACCCGGGTATGAGGCGCACGTACGGACGCTGAAGGAGCACATCACATCGGGCGACATCATCCAAGCCGTGCCCAGCCAACGCATCGCCAGACCGACTGATCTTCATCCTTTCAACATCTACCGCCACCTGCGCACCGTCAACCCCAGCCCGTATCTCTTCTTCCTCGACTGCGCCGACTTCCAGATTGTGGGAGCCAGCCCTGAGCTGCTGGTACGTGCAGACGCTGGCCACGTGATCACACACCCGATTGCCGGCACTGTAAAGCGAGGCTCGACGCCAGCCGAGGACCAGGCACTTGCAGACAGCCTGAGGGCGAGCATCAAGGACAGAGCCGAGCATGTGATGCTGGTGGACCTGGCGCGTAACGACATCAACCGGGTGTGCGACCCGTTGACAACGCGGGTGGAGCGGCTGATGGTGGTGCAGAAGTTCAGCCACGTGCAGCACCTGGTGTCGGAAGTGTCCGGGAAGCTGCGTCCCGGCAAGAGCCGATTCGATGCCTTCCGGTCAATCTTCCCTGCCGGCACGGTATCGGGTGCGCCCAAGGTGCGTGCCATGGAGCTAATCGCGGAGCTGGAGGGCGAGAAGAGAGGCGTGTATGCGGGCGCGGTTGGCTACTTCGGCCTGGCCACAGTTGATGTCGACTCGGGTGAGCAGGTCGAGGGCGCTATGGACACGTGCATTGCCCTGCGTACCATGCTGGTCAAGGACGGCATCGCCTATCTTCAAGCCGGCGGCGGCATTGTCTTCGACTCGGACGAGACGGACGAGTACGAGGAGACCATGAACAAGGCGGCGGCCAACATGCGCTGCATCGAACAGGCCGAGAGGTTGCATTGGGAGGAGCAGCAGGAGGAGGCCGCCAGCCAAACCGTGCTGCCGAATGGGATTGCAGGTGAAGAAGTCCGGACGGCCAAGGTCGAGATTGGAGGTGCCTGAAGTTACAGGACTATAGAATTACATTTGTGCATACTTGCCTCCCCTCCAGCAACAGACTGCAGGGTGCGTTCTCATATCACTGTTCCTTTTTTTTTTTCCCCCCTTTCCATTTCACCGCTGTTAACTCACGCAGTCATATTTGCAGGATCAATCTCCATTTCTCAATGGGAGAGGTGTGTAAGGGAATTATGCATGTCTACTTCCGGCCAACCCGTTGGAAGCAGGTTGATAGTAGAAACGAGCATAGTACCACGGAATTATTTCAGATACGTAGGAGGCGAGTAGCCTGCCTACTGACATAATTCTCAAGTTATCTGGACAAACCTAAACTATCATGTTCAGTAAGATTTTCAAGGAACGGCCTCGCCTCTAGAGGAGAACTGATCCATGACAGCTTCCTCCCCTCCAGCTTTACCAGTCGTGCAGTCGTAGAGTCGTATGAAGCACTTGATCTTCATTCAGAGTCAGCATCAGAATCAGAATCCGACTCAGCCACTTGCAGATCATCGTCGACCTTAGCAGCAGTCTTCGACTTGAAGAAAGCCGCGATGCGGTCGGCCGTGTCATCCTCAACTCGAGGTTTTGTCTGTGATGCTACCATTAGCCATGGACGTCTCGTTGGAATTGTGTCACATCATCTTCAAGGAGAGACTCACAGAAGGGACTTTTGGGAAGCCACACGCATGTAGCTTACCAGCGCTGCATCCTTGGCGAGAACCACCCACGTAAGAGCTGGGAACGGCCGAAGCGAAACTTGGGCTGGTGGCAGTGCTGTACAAAGACATGGCGCTCATGGGACCAGCGATGGTTCCACCCATGCGAGAAGAAGGCTGACAAGGTGAAGCATGAGCATTTCAGTTCTCAACGGGCTTTTCTCTTCTTGCAATTCACAAGGAGAATACTTACCCCTCGCCATTCAGAAGAACCCTCGCCCTCGTAATCCGATTCCGAACCGTCAGTGGTGTAGTCGTCATCCTCGTCATCGCTGTCCTGGTGGAAGGGCTCCATGTTGTTGATCTCGTCTTGACACTTCCAGCATAAAGCATCATGCGGATTCCTCGCCTGTGTCTTGGAAAAGCGAGCCCTGGGCAAGTGCTTCTTGCACCCTGCGCACTGCAGCTCGACCCGTGGACCATTTGGCGTGCAGGAGGTGCAAGGGATCAGCCCAGCACTGGCAGGCTCAAACCTCCTGTCAGTCGCCATATGATCCAGCAGATCATTCTTTTTCTTCTCGCTAAACGAATGTGGCGTCTTGACTATTTCGCACTGGACACATTTAATCCTTTTCGCCACCGAGGCAGTCAGTCATGGTCACGAAGTGGAGACAGCCTCGTTTGCACTGACCTGTCTGGGACCGAACTGGGATACTTCCTGAAGGGGCTTGATCAGACCCACGGTGTAAGGACAATCGATTTGGTGTAAGCTCGACTCACCGGTATTGCAGATCACGGTTGGTGGCACGAGGCATTGCGAAGATCTGAGACGTCAAAAGCTCTCACCTGGACTCTCAGTACTTGAACAGCAGTAGATGTAAATGATGAAGACAAGAAGCTTCCATTCCAAGGAATGAAGGAGACTCCCTTTTAAAAGCCGTCGCGTGAAGCAGGCACCAGTCACCTCAACGACCGCCCACGTGTCAAAGTGTAATCTTCGTGTCACGAGCGCGAGGTTGGGATAACCCAGGACTATAGGAGGAAGGTACTGTCAAGCTGCAAGTACCCACGGGGACGGTGGTATAAGAGGCAGACTATTTGGTAGGTCCACCAAAAGGCTCTCTCAGGTTACATTTTCTGACAATCGGGAGAGCACATGATCTTGACAGTTTCCCTAGTCTGCACCTTGCATTTCTTCATAGGTGCACCTCCCATCTCCTTCGATCAACATACGGGAGAGAACGTTACCCTCCTCGCGGAAGAATTTGGTGGGCTACACCAGAAGAACAAGCTGCTTCCAGCGCTGATGAATGTCCTCATAGTAGTATCTGAGTGTTAAATCGAGGCAGGTCAAGAAGGCAAGCCTCGAATGGCATGTCTCTAGAGGCATTGGACAATGTTTGACGCCCGCATCTTTGGTCTAAGTCGTTGGCAGGTATCCTACCTTAGGTAGCTTTATGCTCGGTATCGCTGCTACAATAGCGCCAAGACCTAATGCGACCTGCTTCATGCCGGCTGCCCACCTGGTTGCAATTTGATTAGTCGGTGGCGAGGGCAGACGGGAGAGCATATTGATTCATGTTACGCGCGACAACAGAGTCTGCTTAACACGGATGTGTCCCACCTGTGGATGGTCAGAGGAAACCCGCACCCGCCCAGGTGAGACGGGCAACAAGTGCGCGCCTCGAGCTGTAGCGTTAAGCACTCAAGCCACCAAGGTATGGATAGCCCTGTGAGACTCGGGAGTCAGCCATACCGAATGGATCATGACAGATGAGACAATAAAATAATAAAGGGACAGCATAGGCCATAACGGAACGGAGCGGATGCGAATAGAAGAGCGAAGATTTGATTTGAGAATCGCCGTACGATCCCTTGTGTGCCAATAATGTCCATCTTCGAGATAAATTAAAAAGCAGGCAAGATGAACTCGACCCTCATCGAAAGCCACCAATCCTGAAAGCCAAGGCAGCAACGGCAGTCATTAGAACCGGTAATCGTATCAATGCCATGAAGTCCATGTCTATCCGAATGAAGAGAAGTAGGCTGAATGGGCGTAATGGTACAAATTGTCACATTTTGGAGGGTTTAAAATTGTACAGGATGATGATAGGATTGCGGATAGTTAATCAGCTTTCTGGGCTGGCTCGCATCGGCGCCCCAGTATTGTCTTTCCCACGGGCAAATGTGCTGAGCTTTTGCGCCTCGCGCCTCGAAGGTCGCTGGGGTCCCTTCTCGTTTCAATGGTGTTGTCTTCCTTCGTGCAGAGCGTCTTCATCGCACGCAGCCGCGGACAAGCGTCTACTTGGTCTCGTTGCGCAAAAAGGTGATCAGGTCGTTCCTGTCCTTGCCCTTCTTGAGACCACCGAAGGCCATCTTGGTACCTGGGATGTACTTCTTTGGGTTCTCGAGGTACTCGAACTGGAAGTGGCAAGCCAGTCAGAAATCACTTCCTCCGTCATTGTCATCACTTGAATGATATCGTCCTTACCAGAGTGTCCTCCTTCCAGGTGATGCCCTTCTGCTTGTTGGCGTCTGAGTATGCGAAGCCCTCGACCTCACCGGTCTTACGGCCGAACAGGCCGTGAAGGTTGGGGCCGATCTTGTTACCCTCACCCTCCTTCAGGTTGTGGCACTGGGCACATCTGGTCTTTGGCAGTGTCAGCGTCTCGTTGTCGCAGATCTGGCTGGCGGTGGCGTTGGCTTTTGCGAACTCATACCTTGAAGAGGTTGGCACCCTTGCCGGCATCGCCTGTGAGGGTTGTCAGCTCCAGCTTCTTCTCTCATGTATCACCAGCTTTTTCGGGTGGCCGCGGCAACAGCGCATTGAATTTGGGCGGCACAGATCAGTGGAGATATCCTGATTCAGAAGGCCCAGAGGTCATCCGACCCCAATTCTTCGCAATGCAGCTGCTGCGCGCAGGATCCGCCTGTGCCAGTCGGTGGCTATTTGCGAAAATAGAGAAGTCAACATACCATCAGCGAAGCTATCCTTGCCCATTGTGTCTGAGGTTGATGGGGTGAGTTGAGGTAATTAGGAGGAGATGATGATAGATGAGTTGAAGAGGCGCTTGGCGATGAGTATTGGAGAATGTAGGAATGGAGATAAACAGGATGACAAGACGAACAGGAGGAAAAAGTTGGCTTTGAGGCGAACACACCTGGGCAGGGGAGACGACCGACTGGGAGCTCTGACATTGGCCACACTCTGATTGGCCCGGGTGAAGACGGGGCGGAGGTCATTCCCGCGCCATGAGATGCGGCGGTTTTCGGCAGGTTCCGCCTCCCAACGCCGAAACCTCGCAATGTTTTGAGCTGGAAAGGCAGATACCTCCCTATATAGGTAGGCAATGTGGAATGAAACAAATCCTTAGGGTAATTTATACCAGGCCGCCCTCACTTCATCCAGCTACCTAGGTATTCTCGTCTGCTACAGAGCCCAGTAGTTGATGATCACTCACGGTATCTATGCTATTCCACCTGCATCCCATATTTCGCTGCTCAGGATCAGCCTTTGAAGCGTCATATTGACAGAGCCAAGAACCTTGGAAGAGATAGGCCTCACGATCCCGTCATGACGTATTGGATAGACCTACCTAGGTAGTCTAATGCCACTTGGACTCCACCGTCGCATTCTCTCACCCCATCAATCTCCCGCTCGCCGAAATGAAGGCCGCGCTTATGTGTGTTGCCAACTTAACCATCCTGCTTATCCATGAGTGATCTGGTTCCAGGCCGCCCAGTTAGAACCTCACTGATGGACGGTAAACAACGCAAAACCTGGCTGGTCGTGGGAGCCTCTCGCGGCATCGGTCATGAGTTTGCACGTCAGGCTATGTCCAGAGGTGACAATGCCATAGTCACTGTGAGGAAACCAGACGATCAGACCGCGGCCGCGCTGTGGCCTGGATTGGAAAAGAGATGTTCAGTGCTCGAGTGTGACGTCCTAAGCGAGCAATCTATCGACGTATGTTGACCGAGCCTGATTAAGTGACCACAGCTGAGGATCACATGCCGTAGAAATTCGTAAACGATGTCGTACGGACGAGTGGCAGTGTACTCATTGACCATGTTGTCTTGAATGCCGGGGTGCTGAAATATCCAAATGTATGGGCTTAAAGTCCGTTCTCGTATCTCGTCCCGTACAGACTACTTACCATGTGTAGAGAGCTACAGAAATGTATGGGAACCTCGACTCTTGAAACACGATGGAAATCTATGCTCACCAGTCAGTTCATACGATGACTTCGCCTTCCATCTTCACACCAACACAATAGGTCCCATCATCTGTGCACAGCGTCTGCTCAAGGCAGGTGTTCCAATGGGCAACATCACCTTCATATCAAGCGATTCCGGCTCGGCTGCTCAATTCCGAGAGTTTGAAGATGGTTTTGCGGCGTATGGCGCTTCGAAGGCAGCACTCAACCAGATGTTACGCCACATGGCGGCAGAGCTGAAGCGCAAAGGCGATCACACGATCCTCCTGGCATTGCATCCAGGCGAGGTAAAAACGGACATGGCGGATGTCGACCTTGGCTGGGAAGTCGAGGGTCAGATGACACCGCAGCAGAGTGTCTCCTCGTGCATCAAGGTGATCGAGACTAAGGGTCTCGATGATACGGGAACCTTCTGGACCTGGGAGGACAAAGTGAGTTCTTTACTTTCTTTTCCGGGCCCAAACGCCCTTTGGGGCAAATGGTCGGATGTGAAGGAGACTAATCGGTTGCAGCAATATCCATGGTGAAACAATTGTGGCCTTTGTTTGCTAGTTGTCAACATCGATCTGCATTCATGCCCATCATGCGGCCTGGTCTGACCGGACCGTTGGTCTTATAGGTATAGTACTATGCAGGAAGACTAGCAAGGCGCCCTTCGTCTACATTCATCCAACCAGAACGAACCCGACTGATGGAAATGACCGCCGATGAGTGTCTCGATGTGGAACGACGCGTGGTCTAGCAGTGGAGAACCATCCAGCTGGCATGCGTCTGGACCGGAACACGACAGGAGGCCCACCGTTGATACGGTTCGCATGTATCGCATCGTGGCAGGACCCATCAAAGCTATTTGTACGTACCAAAACCCAGAAGGATGGGATGCTGATTCCATGGCTGGCTCATACTATCCGTCCAACCTTTCTTCTTTCAAAAATGCGCTCTACCTCTTGACGTCTTTGGCACCTGCACGCGATCCAGGCTTCGCAATCGAGGCAACACGACAGCTGGATGAACACTTTGTCGCACCGCTCTATGCTGGTACGCCATTCACACATGCGTGGGTTCGGTGGGGACAGCGAACCGAAGCTGGCTGCACGAGCGGGTCTATTGATATATAGGCAGGTAGCCGATAGCGTAATGGTGATCAGTCCAAGGACTCATGCTGAACACAGCATCACTATCGTTGTCGGATGTGGAGCCTGGTTTTGTGTTGAAGACAAGGACGGCGACAGGTAGGCACGGCAGACTGTCACCAGGCTGCTGCAGTAGATGAACCATCCTTTCGGTTTGGGGTCTGCTCATCACAACTCTGTTTTTTCGCGATCCTATCCTGTAGTCCAGGCATGGATCCTCCTGGCATGCAACCCAAGGTCTGCTCTACTCTGCTCGATGATCTTGAGCAAAGGCATTCTAGCGGTGGGGATGTCTTGCGTGTATTTCCTCAAGTGGTAAAGACAGGTCAGCAGTGCCAATCTCTGTTCTGCCATTATCATCGCTGGCGTCGTCCCGGTCGTCGTTTGTGGCATTTCCATCTTCCTCGTTCTCCACTTCAATCTCAATACACATACACTCATTCTAGATCCCTCTCAGTTCAACACCCTATTCTGCTGCGGTTGTCGTCGCTGCCTAACGGTGCACCACAGGAGGGCAATGTTTGTCGACTCCTGTATCAAGAGCCTAAATCCGTGATCGTAACGCTGCACCACCTGCAACGACTACTGCACGGCGTTGCTTGAACGGTAATGCAGAGCGTACGCATAGCGGCCAAGGTGCAGCACCTCGCATTTTGTCACTGTACTTACTGACGAACGTAAGTCCCTCATTGACTGATGGAGATGTGCTAGATCGCCTTGTCGATGGACTTCGCTTTTCTTTTTCCCCATAGGCCAGATCGAGGTGCCTTACATTGAGGATCAGCAGCATTGTGCTGGACACTTCACTGACCGCTCTTTTTGAAGCTCGACACCATTGGCTATCCGTCTTGAGGTTGAGCTCGCTATGGAGAAGACGAAGAGGGCGTCGGCTGGCGGATGAAATGCAGATGATGTTTGGGCGTATGTTTCGATACCGATCCACCACAACCCCTCGTCTGTCTTACGGTCCACCTCGACGCACGACTCGACCTCTTTTACTACCTATTCTGCTCCGTGTCTTGTCTGTTCCATCGGCCATCTTGGATGCGTCGGAATTCATTCCATCGCCAAGTCGGAACCGGAAAATGCAATTCTCGTAAATGACCTGCTTGGAATCTGGGCCTGGTGGCCGCCACAAGCTGCATGAGGCGAAGCATCCCATCCGCCACCTCCAACTCCACCACAATCCGCCCGTCTCTCTTGCATGAGACTCCCGATGTGTTTTGCTCTCGCCTTCCCCACCTGCGCCAATTACGCCAGCCTCATCGTGTGCATATGCGTGCATGCGTGCGTGCGTGCGCGGAGGCGTAAGCGTCTGCCCTGTACGTCTGCGTCTGCGTCTGCGTCTGCGTCTGCGTCTTGCATATGCCTGGAGCATGGCTCGTCCGCATGAGCCTGAGCAATGTACATCACAACCCTGCACTGCGTCGTACTGTGCTGTGCTCTGCTGTGCCACTAAACACCGTCGTGGATCACTCCACCAGTCGGTAGGGATACATTCGTTTCCCTTGCGTTCATCCGCCTCTCGTCTCATTGAACGTGTGGGTTAGTGCTGGCGATCATTGATATCGTCCCTATCTCCACCACTGTCTCTCCATCCTCCACCATCCTTTCATTCTCTTCCACCCCTTCCTGTCTCTACTGTGGACGGTGATAAGTGGCACAAGTGCAAGGACATGTTGTGATGGCCAATCCACAATCTTTCAAATCCCATGGTGGTTCACGGTCCACCTTGAATCCGCACGACTTACCCGTGGCTGCAAGGTATAGCCTACCTATCCATTTACTTCGAGGTCAGAAGCATGACGTGATACTTGGTGCTAACCTCAACTACGGAGTCAGGTCCAGACAGACATATCATGGACTGTCTACAAAAGAACGTAATAACCAGTATACCAATTCATCGTATTCTACGCGATCAGCTTCTTCTCGGTCTAGGTCTGCAGGTGACAGCTCTGACGAAAGGCGGAACTGGCCGCCTAGCCCAATTGTTGAAGATGCTGCGACTTCCATCTCGAAAGAGATCGGATCCAGCCAGACTTTGACGGAACTAGACCAGGAAGACGCTATCATCGAGAGAGGAAGCATTGACCAAGAGCCACTCATTCAAGTCGTAGCTCCAGATCAGCCTCTGGAAGAAAACAAACCTCAGTCACATGTTGAGCATTTCGATGAAATCCATGATGAAATCAAAGACGACATCAGCGACATGAGGAACAGTGACAGTGGCCTTCTGACACCACCAACCAGCGAGGATGAAAAGCAAAAACGAGGCAGAAAACGCACATCTAGACTGCAGACGAATGGAACGACATCTGTACCAGAGATCTCACATAGACTTCCTTCCCCGTACTCATTTACCAAACAAACCTCTGATCTTAACACGGCTGAGACCTCAGACAAGACGCTTCTACCCTTAGAGCCGAAGCCTCGATCACCCCAGCCTTTGAAGGAGGTGGCATTCTCTTCAGAAAAAGATACCGCACCAGAAAGGCGCAAGTCTGATCGCAGACCGCCCCCTGGAAATCTTAGCAGTGACTACTTTTCTCTTGCAAAGACTTCGTATGGGAGCCGTCAGAGTACTCCCGTAACAACGCCGTCGAGGGAGTTCCGTCCAGCACCAGAGAAAGTTCTACGATCGCCTAATAAATCAAGAGCTGAACCATTGTCCCCCGTTCCAACTCACGGTGGTGACTATTTCTCTATCCCACGGTCATCAGCTCGATCTGATAGGCCTACCACACGTGGTCCTAGCCTATCAAAACCACAGTCACCGTCTGCAAAGGCACCATCCACACCCATTATACAAACCTCTGTGGTGGATTTTGCTCCTCCACCTTCGAGCGCTGCTTCTGCCCGTAGACCGACGGTCGAGTCCAGGCGTCATACAGATGTCACAAATAGCCTACCCAGACCTCAGCTGAATAGGGGAAACCAACTACCTCCTCTCGTCATATCAAGGCTGTCTGATGAGAAAGAAATCCGTTCACGATATTCAGCCTCTGCAAACACAACGCCATCACAAGAGTACTCGATTTCGCCGCCCTATCCAACGTCACCAAACTTACAATCTGCCTCATATAAGAGGTCGTCAGGTCTGTTGCCGTCTGCATTGCCGAAGGTTTCTGCCGGCGTTCTTCAAGAGTCACAAAACTCCGTCAGTTCCGTCGATAGACCGGACTCGCGGCTAAGCACGGCTGATAGTACATCACCTTCTTCTTCCGTCCCAGGGACTCCTCGTCTTCCACAAACAGACTTCGACTGGACGATACTTTTGACCGCTGACGCAAATAAGAAAAGTAAATACGCACAACGCCAGACTGAAAACCAACGCGTTGGATCTAGACCAGAGGCTTTCAGGGCTTCTACTCAAACTGGTCTCAATCCTCCTTCGTCGCCTCACCCTTCACAATCCATCAAATACTCCTATGCCGAAGCTGACAAACGCGCAACTGCTGTGTCATCTGCTGGAAGCAACAGTCCGTCATCTGGGGCACAGACCGCACACGCAATAAAACCACCTCAAGAGAAAAAGGTTGATCAGGTTGCACCATTGCGGACTCCTCCAGTCAGGCCATCATTGGTGAAACGTCATTCAGCCGCGCCGACGGCGGCAATCGAACACCGCTCGCCAGTGGAAGCTCGATGGCCGCCTGAAGCCAGGACGCTGACGCCTGAAATCAAGCGGGAGATCACCAAGCTATTCAACAAAGGCTTTCCTGACTGCAGCCGACCAAATCCCGTGGTCGGTCATGATGACTGGTACACTGTGATAGGTGCTCCGAGTCTTGATATCTGCCCAGACTGCTTTGATAGTCTATTTGAAAGAACTATATATCGGCCAGCATTTCGACGTTCACCGCCTCGAAACCTACAGGCAAAGGTCCAGTGTGCCTTTGGATCGCCCTGGATCAGGCTCGCATGGCTGCTCACATTGGAACGTCAGCGTACTGACCTGACGCTTCTCCGTGAGATGGCCGAGGTTGACGAGAACATAGAACATTGTCCAGGCTCGTATGAGGGCTCACGGGCTTGGTACACTCTGCGTGATCCAGAAGGGTACTACGTGCGTGATCTTTTTGTCTGCCACAATGATGTCCGCAAGATCGAACGTCTTCTTCCAACCCTTTCAGGTCTTTTTGTGCGCCTGTCAACTCGTTCGCCAATAGAGCGGAGGTCGTGTGCCATGCGTGCAGGTGCGAACAGGTTTCCCATCTATATGAAGGCCTTGCTGACGATGCATGATAAGGCAGCAGAGAGCACCTCTGCCACTTCGCCTTCTCCTCGCCAACTCGACCGCATGCCGTTCATCGAGCTGGTCGAGCGCAAGCTACGCCTACGAGAATGCACCCGCGACAACCTCCTATTAGGCGAGAGGTGGCACATCATTCCAGAGGGTCCCCACTTCACCGTCTGCCCAGACTGTTATGACACCGTGGTCGAGCCAGAGGTGCGGAAAGGCAAGCAACTCGCTCTACGTCTAACCCGCACTTCCAGGTTGCTGCCATTGGAGAGTCAGGCTGGCACAAGCTGTCAGCTCTATTCGCCGCGTATGCGATCTGTCTTCAAGAACGCGGTCGATGCCGAAGACGCCAATTACTTGCTGCGCAAGTCAAGGGACAGGAGGGACAATGAGTTGAGACTGCAGGAGAGGTACCTTGATGTCTCGCGCAAGTCGAGACGGTCTAGCTCTGGCAGCGCCGTCAGTGGTCGTGCCATCGATGATGACGGTGATGCAAGATATTTCGACCGCGAGCTGCAGCGCATCACGGAAGAGTGGCGAGACAAGTGGGAGTGATGCTCCAGCTCTCGATGCCGCTGTCAATCTGAAACCACTGTTTTGTCACTCTCTCGAAAGCTGATCACGAAAAGTAAAGGCTGTTTGTAACGTTCATGAATGATGAATATGAATTTGACATGAACCTTGGCTCTTATTTGGCCTCACTCTTTCAAAGTGTATGAATGTTGTCTTTCGGGTCCAGCAAGCTATCTTATGCAGTACAACACCACGCATCCTGTAGAACCAACGACGTGATAAATGTGCCGCACCGTTGACACTATTGACGTTGACAGCGCTCGACTTGTACTACATTTGAATGCTGGTAGCTTCGATATACTTTACGGTTCGAATATCCGCTTTCAATCTCGGCACGGTGGCGCTCTTTTTGACGCTCACAATTCCAGCTATATGTTGGACATTACGGGCGCACTGCAATTTAAATACTGGACGACTCCTACGACAATTCGCCTGCATCACCCAAAGCATCTGTGGCGCTGTGAAACTCTCCAGCGTAGACATCGATGAGGCTTGACATAAGATTACATGACCATAGCCAAAACAACATCACGCTTCCTATCGATGAGATTCTCGGTTGGTGGGGAAAGCTACTCCCGAACGGTGCTGACCTCTCCTAGTTCCCGCAGTCTTGCAGACAGCCCCTCATATAGTACATTTTAGTGAAGATCCAAAGGAATGCTAAGGGGAGGGGAGGTCAAGGTGGGAGTGGAATCGATGCGGTAGTTCCCTGCAGATGAAGTCGGTAGTGGTTACAGCCCTCCTGAGGTCGCCCATTCGGATTCATCAGAGGCCAATGTCCTGCTGCGCCTGAGGCATCCAGCAACCGTCCCTCCCACCACCGTACAGTAGGTAATAACTCGTAAACGCTCAGGGCACGTCGCTATCCCTTGTAGACGTGCGCAGATCTGTGACTATAAATACCTCCTAATATACCTAGGTGATGATATAGCACGGTGGATCTAATTGGGCACATGAACTGCTTCCAGATGGAGCCAACTAAATTTGATCTACCATTGTATTGTAATGAGCCGCGTCCCAAACGGCTAGACTGATACTGTACTGTACTGTACTGTAGCTGTAGCTGCAGCCATGCTACCTCCGGAGGTATGTTGTAGGCGATCGCATAGGTAGGCAGGTATTCTCCTGTGCTGCTATTCTACACTGGCACACCCTGCTCCAGCAGCTTCGGGACACGAAGTCCCTACAGAGAGGTCTTTCGGGAGCGTATCTTCCATACCTTTCGTCTGGACTCGGACCAGAGAGCACGTCGATGCTTGATTTCCCGGTGCAGCTGAACGAATACCCTCGCTGGACTTACACTCGTTTACATGGTACGACGGCATAAGTTGGAAAACCCGACCTGCGGAAACGAACGATCGTCTGCGGCTCTTGGCCTTCGATTCTTGAATACCGCAACCACCTACCCAAGAGCCCTCACCTATGCTCAGCTAAACGACCCGTAACCTCATCCTTCCATACGCGGCAATGCCTTGGAAACCGCTTTCCAGCGTCGCATTCGCAATCGCGACATATCCTTTCAGTGCTAGTAAGCCGGACGACCTTCCGCTACAGATTGGAGACCATCTCTATGTGATTGAGCAGGGTGGAAAGACTGGCGAGTGGTATAGGGGCTACTTGGTCACACCTCCTTCTCTCCTGGCTGGCCTCACGCATACGCCGGGTCAGCAATTGGAGCACCGTGTCTTTTCTGGTATCTTCCCTCGGAATTGTGTAGAAGTGCGTGAGTTTCTAGGCGACAACAAAATCCACAGGAAAGGAGGGAGAGATGGACAAGGACGCACCGCGGATGGGACTGGATCTGACGGGAATGATGAGCTTGAGGAGAATCGTATCGAACGGAGGAAGAGTCAGCGTGCCGCTTCACGACGGCTCAGTCGTGCGTTAAGCAGGAGTCAGAATCAACGCGAGGCTGCCACTCGCTCACGCACAACACAACTTGACCGTGCCGAGTCGGTTCCTCGAGATCCCCTAGCCCCAAAGCCAACAGCTCCAGTTCCGCTTCTTCGTGTCGGCGATGAGACCGGTCAAAGTGCCGACGAGCCTTTGGTGGACGAGATCGCTTCTTGTCTGCGTGAGTGGCATGATGCCCGTTTGCACGCAGTGCTGCTGGAGCGTGGCTACGAACAGCTTCAGAAGGTGCAGGAGTTGATCAAGAAGCTCGACACCAGCAGGAAGCAGTTGATGCATGATGTGATGACCACAAAGGAACTCGACACTTTGCGTGAGGACACTGTCTGGGACCTAGTCAGGGGGAACAAGCTTCTCAATGACGATGTCATTGTACGGTCCCCTACCGAGAGGGGTCGCATCCTTACTGCAGAAGACTCCATTATCGAAATGACCAAATTGCAGGCCAACATGTCCATTCTTGATCGCCCACCGAAACCGCCGGCAGACAAGTCGCTGTTGCATCACATCTTGGTCGACGTCAAAACACTAGTGTGCGAGTCAGAAGTTCCTGCAACTCTTCAGATTTGTCTTTTTCAGAAGGTTGGAGATGCGCCACCTTTGCCTCTGACCGAAAACTACGCCATACCCGTGCCCCTGCCCACCGATGTCGCAGTTGCCCCAGAGGATCAGCCTAAGACGCTGTTCGTCAATATCAGTTCCTCGGATGTGGGCATCAATGCGCCCACTACAACAATTTTTCTCATCTTTAAGCTGCTGAGAGATGAGCCCATCCGTGAAGCTCCTATGCATAATACGAACCAAGCCAGCACAGCTTTCCCAAAGAATAACAGTGTGTCTAAAGGCAATCTGACTGCAAGACGCAGTTATTTTGGAAGTATGCGGAAATCAGGAGAAAGGAGCCATTCGAGAGGTCCGAGTCGATCAGAAAGGCCGCTTACCGCCCAAAGCACCCGTTCAGGGGACGAAAGTCGAGCTAGTACATCAAACAGTGAGCCAGCAGCCAGCGGTGAAATCAAGATGGTGAAGCGAGTCGTAGGAGTCGGAGGTATAGATATTGGCTACCTTGCACGCGAGGAATCGCATTTCGAACGTCGAGTCTCCCTCTGGACGCCCGCTGCTTCGGTTGACCTTGATCGATCTGATGAAGGCGAAGACTGGCAGGAGATCATTCGTGAACTCTCAAACTCATCGACCGGATATTCTCGCCTTGGTAGTGTAAAGCGATTCGAAGTTTTCTGCAAAGCCTTTGCATCGGCCGATCTTGATGGTTTGATCCGGGTGACGCCCACGTTACTGCACAATGTTGCTCTCACCAACAAACTCGGCTTCTCTGGTACGCCCAAGGAACGACGAAGTGATATCTACCTCACACTCTCTGAGCCAGTCATACCACGCAATGCAACCCTGGCCCATGCCATGTTCAGCAGCATGCCTCTGTCCCAACGTGTAAACAGCTCTCTTGCAAATCTGCAGCTTACTTTGGAGGTGAGGAAAGCCAATGGTGAAAGAATCGAAGATTGCATATATACAGCATCAAATCACGAAGGCCACACCGCTTGGCGTACCACTGGCATCGGAAGTGGAGAGGGCTGGAATCAGACGATTCGACTGGAAGTTCCACCAGACGATGTGCCAGGCTCTCACGTTGTTATGTCCATTGCCGACAGTCCCAACTTTCCTTTTGCCTTGGCATGGGTCCCTTTGTGGGAGGCTGACGCTTTCTTACGAGACGGGGAGCACCAGGCTGTCCTCTACGTCTATGATCAACACAGTTCGGCGATCGTAGGCGGAAGAGGCGCGTATCTAGATCTTCCACCCTGGCTAAAGAGGAGTGATCCGGCCGCCGCTGCGAACATGAGTGTCAAGCTGCGCACATACCTTTGCAGTACACAGTACTCCCAGGATCCTACTATTCTTGGTCTTCTCGAATGGCGCGCTTTGTCAAGCTCAAAGGTGAAGGATCTATTGGAACGCTTCTCCTTCGTACCCGAGGTTGAGATAGTGAAACTTCTTGAAGAAGTGTTCGAATCTCTCTTTGGAATCCTTCATGATTACACTGACAACGAAGCCTATGAAGACCTCATCTTCATCAATTTCGTCTACGTTTTTACCATCACTAAAGACAAACGCTTTGATCTGCCCAACGTCATCGAGGCTTATGCTCCCACAAGACACAGGTGGCCACGTGCCAGTCAATCCCTACTCAAATCATTTAACAGATTATTGTCAAATCCCCTTGATACTGAAGCTGGTCGGAAATTAAGGGCGACCTTGAAAGTGGGCGACTTCATCCTCAAGCTGATCGTTGAAACAAAGAAGGAGCCCACGGCTGGAGGCTTCGCCGTGATGAATGGGGAACGGCACATTACGTTCAAGCAGGATATACAAAAGCTTTTCGTCGCTGTCATGGCCCTGATGCGCAATCCTCTCCCTGTCCTTCTCGGCACACAGACGCTTGTGGTCCAACGATTCCATACTTGGCTCCCTGAGCTTACTACGTTTCTATCCCCAGAAGAGGTGTTGGATATTGCTACCGACTTGTTGGACGCTTGTGCCCACGCCCAAGGCCAAATGATCTTACATCGCCTTCTTCTCATCCTCAACATCAGCCGTATCGATGTCTTCAAGACAGGCAAGGTGAGAGATCAGCTGGTAGCCACAACTTTCCGTTGGTTGAATCCATACTGGGGCGAAACAACAGAGATCACAGAACAATGGCGAGCTCAAGTAAGGCTGTGCTGCAGCATCGTCGCGACTCAAATGTCGGAGCTTAAGGAGGAATCCTGCCAATACGTACCGAAGCTTGTTGAATCATATCGCATCCTGCAACAAGCTGTGAGGGTGCCCAAAAAAGCATTCAGCCTACTCTTCCCAACAAGTCTACCTTTCCCTTCTAAACGCACGACACACGAGGTTGAAGTTGAAGAGGCAATGCTCGAGCTTTCAGCCCTATTAGCCGCAGCCCTTGCATCGGAAAAGCCTCTCTATTTTGATGCTAACGTGGTCGACATCCCCGGCATTTTGCTGCATGCGCTAAGGGTCGGGCAAAGCATCCTCAACCATGAAGCCTTTCCTGTGTCCTGGTCAAGCTTGTTGGTCAGCCACCATCGTCTTGGCATCTCTGCTCTTGAGCGTATCAGTGAACTGCTACTTGATTCCCTCCCTGACGCCGGTTTTGCCCCTGATGCAGACGCCGCTTTCGAATTCGACACAGAATTATGGCGTGCATTTTTCGAAACACTCTTCGATGCTGTCTCTTCGCCCGCCCTGGCAATGGAGACGTTTCCTGAGCAGAAACGTCGAGCAATTTGGAAGGTTGCCGGTGACGTTCGTGAACATGGGGCACAGCTTCTCAAGAAGACTTGGGAGGCGATAGGCTGGGAGCAGGGAGAAGACGAGCGAGCCTTATATGGGTTCGATCGAATGGGTGGATATCAAGTTCAGTTCGTTCCGGAGCTCATCGCACCAATCGTTGGCTTGTGTCTCAGTGTTCATGCAAGCCTTCGGAACGTCGCTATCCAGGTACTACGGTCAATGATCATCAGTGCGTGGGAGATCGATCAAGATTTGAACGTTGTTCAACAGGCAATGATCGAGTGTCTGGATAAGCTGTGTCGCACGCGTCCAATCACTGAGAATGTTCTACAGAAGGCATTCATCGAAGAGCTGCTGGATCAGTTCGCACCATTGAAACAAAGTGTCGAGGATAGCCTCTATATCGCTGTGGTGGAAATGTTCCGCAGAATCGAAGAACTCCTAAGCATGCTTGCAACGGTACACCGGGAGCTGCCTGTTTCATCAAGTAGCAAACCTGAGCTTGCTGGCAATGATATTGCCAAGATAGTGGACACCCTACGTCTCATGCAGTTCTTGAGGGATGTGCACAGTGACGAAGCTTACATCAGGTATGTCCACCAGCTTGCGGACTTACAATCTTCGGCTGGCTTCCATACCGAGGCTGGACTTGCCCTGCAGCTTCACGCTGAAAAGTATCCTTGGGATTCCGATGCACAAGTTGAGGCAATGAACGACCCTCCGTTACCGGCGCAGAGGATGTTGGAACGTAAAGAAGCACTTTACTTTCAAATGATTCAACATTTCGAGCGAGGCTACTGCTGGAAGCGAGCTCTCGATGCGTACAAGGAATTGGCATACCAATACGAGACTAACCTCTTCGATTTCACAAAACTTGCACGGACGCAACGTGCTATGGCTGGCCTATACGACAGGATTGCCAAGGGTCAATCCGTTCCATCGAAGTACTTCCGCGTTGCTTACAAGGGACTCGGCTTCCCATCAAATCTGAGAGACAAGGAATTCATCTACCAAGGGTTGTCGACTGACCGGCTGTCGACCTTTGAAGAGCGTTTGCAACAGATGCATCCAGCTGCACAGATCCTCCGCGCCGGACAGGAGCTACAAGAAATGGAGGGTCAGTACTTGCAGGTCTTTGGGGCTGGTCTCCATCGAGATCTTGAGCACACTGTCTACCAGCGCACCAAAGTTGGCCAGACCGTTCGTGACTATTTCTTAATCTCAACGCCGAAGAAGTTCACTAGCACCACCCGTAACATCCGTGACGATGTTCCTCTTACTGAGCAGGAAGTTGAAAAAACCGTCTATACTACTCTCGAACAGTTCCCAACCATCTTGAGACGCAGTGAGATCATAAAAACCGAGATAACCGTCTTGAGACCATTGGAAGCCGCTGTGGAGCGTACTACGCGGAAAACACTCGAATTGCAAACGCTGGAGAAGCGTATCAAAGGTGGTGACAGTGACGCAATCAACGTGCTATCGGAACAGCTTTTGATGGCTGTCGACCCAAGTTCGCAGAGCAGTCCGGCCCGGTACCGTGTCCTACTGCCTTCATCGGAAACGCGGGATGATAAGTCCATTGAAGCTGACCTCAGCTTGCTACCGGAAGAAGAGGAACAGCTGTCACCCATACAGTCGGCTCTCAAAGTCAGCTTGCTCGACCACGCCCTTGCCATCCGGCGTTGTCTCGGTCTGTACAAACGCTCGGCGCACCTCGCCACGAAAGCCCAGCTCCTCCCAAGATTTGAAACGACCTTTGAGCCAGAACTGCGAGCCCTCTATCCAAACGGCAATGCACCTGATGACCTTGAGGGGGTGGATGAGGAGGAGCTATGGCATGATTCAGATGGTGTCCCTCGTGCAGACAGTAATGCGCTTGGTAATGGCGCTGGCCCACTAGGCATCACCGCACAAGGCACACCGGACAGACGAGAGGGTGGCCAGCAGGATGGTGCAGATGCGCAGCCTGTCCGACCGACTCGGCGCAAGTCTCTCAACCTTTTCAGACGCGGCTCTTCCGCGTCCCTCGCAGACAACGATGACGGTAACACAAACGGAAGGTCCTCTCGTCAAGAGTCTAGGCCTCGCGGCTCCAGCAGGACTCGACGACTAAGTCTGTTCCGCTCAGAATCCAAGCGTGATAGGATCAACGACGACGGTGGAGACATGGGCGGCATCGTGAGCAGACAGGCATCCACTGACAACCTCCGCCATCGTGAAAGCAACATAAACCTGAAGAAGAGACTGAGTGCCCTTAACCCAGGCAAGACAGAGCAGTTCAGCAACATGGGTGGTGCTTTTGTCTAAGCGCATCACATTACATATCGGCCATGGCGTCGATGGTCAGCGTTTCAGTTGGCGCCATTGTATACTAATGCTATTTCCATCATTGATGGGACCATCATGTGCTTCTACTACTTGTCGCGATATATACCCCTATTTTTTTCGTATCTCGCTTGTGTTATCTTGGTCGCTTTGTACTATCAGCTTCTGTGCTGTGTAATGATATACATATCTCTACAAACCTTCAGCGCTCTTCAATATCTCGTAGTCAACGTAGCTCGCGCGGCGATCCACGCTCATAATGTACCCCGGTAGAAACCTTTCACTTGGGTTGCCAATCGGTATCTCCTATCTCCTTCATCCGAGCCTTAAAGCCGTGAGTATATAGTGCAGACTTGCGGACCTCGGATATCATACGATGATTTCAATGGCCAGAGGTCGATCGCATCTGTGGACCTCGGGATATCCGACAGTCTCACAGTCGATCTCCAACGACGCGTCCATCTTCGCTTACAATATATCAACTGCTGTTAAGACTTCACATGATTATCAATATGAATGTATGTTTTTCTGTAGACGAGTGTTCTTCAATGTAAATAGCGATGATCGTTGCGCTGCATTCTCCCACAATCACAATTGTATTCGTCCGAACTTTCAAAACGTACTCGTCGTGTGCAAATCGCCGCATCCAATCGCAATGGGCTCAGAACGTTACCCGCTGGCAACCAAGGGCGTGTTCCGCAATTTGCCGACCTTCGACCCTTCGATCAAGGGCCTCACTGCGGTGATCACGGGTGCAAATGGCATCTCTGGATTCCACACCATGCGTGTGCTCCTGGAGTCGCCAGAGCGTTGGTCGAAAGTCTACGCCGTCTCGAGGAGACCACCCCCAGATGACATGATGGCACTGCTGTCCGAGAGCCAGCGGTCCAGAGTGCGGCATGTTGCCTCCGACTTTCTCAGCGAGCCTAATGCCATTGCAGATCAGTTGAAAGCCAATGGCGTCGACAACGTTGATTATGTTTTCTTCTATAGCTACGCCCAACCGCGTCCCAAACCTGGAGCTCCGATCTGGAGTAACTCTGAAGAGCTTGTTGAGGTCAATAGTAAGTCACGAAGATATATAAAAAAAAAAGTCTCGTCAGTTTAGAACTTCCCATTGATGCAATTTCTAGCTTCTTTGCTTCTCAATTTTCTGGATGCGCTGCAGGTTGCTAAAATTACACCAAAGCGTGTTTTATTGCAGACTGGAGCAAAGAATTACGGTGTACATCTCGGCCCAGCGCGGACGCCTTTTGTTGAGAGCGATCCTAGGGTGACGATTGAACCGAATGTAGGTGGTCCTGAATAAGAATGGACAGTACCTTATCACTGATAGTCATGTCCAGTTCTACTACCCCCAGGAAGACGCCCTGTTTCAATATTCAAAGCAGACGGGGACACCTTGGAACATCGTTTGTCCTGCATGGATCATTGGTGCTGTCAGCAATGCGGCAATGAATTCACTATACCCTCTTGCAGTCTACGCGGCGGTTCAGCAGCACAAAGGCGAGCTGATGAACTTTCCGGGCGATATGACTGCTTGGTTGGGAGTGCGAGAGCATTCAAGCGCGAAGCTGACAGGCTATCTTTCCGAATGGGCCGTACTGGAAGAGAAATGTGCGAATCAAAAGTTCAATGCTACGGATGGCTGTCCATTGCCGAACAACCGCCTCTGGCCTGAGTTGGCGAGATGGTATGGTTGTAAAGGATCGCAAAACCGCCCAGAGCAAGACCCACAAAAGAGTGTGACTGTTACACTGGGTAGTTCTCCTCCTCCTCTTGGATATGGGGGTCCTGCAAAAGTGGGCTACGCCTGGACGTTGCCGCAGTGGGCTGCGGATCCGCTGAATCGGAAGGCCTGGGAAGAAATCATGCGGAAACACAACCTCACCCAGAATCCTTTTGATGACATTGAGGGCTATTTCCCTTTCGCTGATGTGAATGCATGGGGTTCCCCGTTGCAACTGTCAAACAACAAGGTCAGGTATTTTGGCTTCAATGGCCATGTGGATACTTTGGAGAGCCTGTTCTCTGCGTTCAAGGAATTGAATACACTAGGTATGCTACCGCCGCCTGTGGTCGACAAACCAAGGCCACTGGTTTGAAAAATCCGAAATCCGAACACAAAAGTCATTACTATGATTCAAGAGCTCGGTGACCGGTCTCCGCCAAGGCGCAGACTGCATTGAAAACAAACTTGGGAATCTCATCCTGTTGGAGTCGCTCGTTGATGGCACCTGATCCTCCATGTCTTCTTCCCAATCGATCAGGGTGCCAACGCGCCACCTCGAGTTTCAGGATACGAGCTAGTTCACGTATCTGGAACAACGTCGCCCTTCTATCATCGAATCCTATCTGAATCTGGCCTTGCTCATTTGAGTATCGTGGCTTGAGGCCGACTGCTTCCAGGAAGAATATCTGAACGTTGATATGTACGTGAGCCTCAGCATTTCTTCTGCCAACTTTTTGCCAGTCGTACGTTGCTAGGAAGGTGTTTGGCTTCAACAATCCATCGATAGTGAGGCTTTTACATGGAAACGGAATGTCGGGGTCTTCCGGGGACAATCGCTCCCATCGTTTATTGTATTGGGCATATAGCTTATCAGGCTTGCTGGGAGATCTACCTTTTGATTTGTAAGGTCTATAGCGATCTCGGTGGCCCGAATCTGTGAGTTTCGTTTCCTTGATGGTGGGAGTTTTGCCGTAGTCTGTGATGGGGTCGTCTATTGGATCGGCATGATCGATCGCATATGCAAAATCGTTAGAAGGAGGGTGCGGCGTCGAACTACGATCAATTGATGACCCATTAGGGTGACGGATATGGTTATCCTGTAGTACTAGGGGGATCCCTTCAGTATTCAAACAAATTCGATTTGCATCGAATGCATTGGCAAGTACAAGCCTAGCCAGCTCTCTCAGACATATGGCGGATCGAGGCTCACACAGCAATGGCGGACGCCAACTCAAAGGCTGGATCGAAAATCTCAGCCAGCGCATCGGAAGGTTCGTAGAAACTACCATGCCACTGTATGATTCAAGCGGGAGGGCGTCTAACATCGATTTTTTCGCTAGCCTCTGTCTTTGCAGGAGATCTGGCAGTCCTTGCAGCCCTTGCAAATCTGGTAGCTCTGTTGTCGAGCACGCTCGCGAGATTTCTACCAATAGTTTCTCATGTGTGCTCGAGAACTCGTGCAAGGCATAGCTCAACTCAGATTCGAGTCGCTCCACTGTATCTTCGAGATGGCGAAGTCGAGAAGTCGTGGCATTCGACCTATCGAACACCTCCGGAATTGGTTCTGTTTTAGCATCAAGTCTCTTACAGCAAAGCTCAATTCTAGCTCTCGCATCGTCCAGATGTTGAAGCATGGCTTCGGTGTCAGATGTCTGACCTTCTGCAATGTTGAGATAGGGAATTGACTCCGGGTTCGTGACTATCGCGGTATCTGGAATGGCCAGTTGTTCCGTTGCTTTGCTATCAAGTAGCTTCGCCTTCCAACGAGACAGCCTGGATTGGGGTACTTGGCTGGCTTTGTTGTACCTGCTTGACTGGGTTCTAGGAGAAGCAGCTATATCTTCTTCGCTGCTGGAGAAGTCGCTGCATGCTAAGACATCTGACTGATGCCCATATCCACCACCAGACATGGTGTTTCCTTGTTTGCTGTTGATGATTGGAATGGGAGACGCGGGCCGTTTTTGAATATGTCTAGTAGAACTCTCTCCATAGTGTGGGACGGATAGGATATGGCCCTGAGGGTAAACGCGGACCGTAGCTGGAGGACGCCAGTGATAGGCTCTCCCGATCCTATTAGAGTCGCCAAGAGAAGCCAACCCGTTCCCATAGCCGTGTATTGGAAAGGGCGAGAAAGACATGAGCGGCAATGCTTGCAGCCCAAGGCCAGACGCACCTTTAACGTAGGATCAGTGTCTCGACTAGCCGCTCTAGACCTGAGACAAGACGGCCAGAAGCCTACAATAAGGACAAGCAATGGGTGTTGCGAGTGTTAAATGCTTTAGAATTGTGAGACAAAAGTAGTTGGCAATTGTTTCCAGGTCAAAACTAGATGGCAACACAAAACGGAGGAAAAGTTTGCTTGTGATAGTCCAATGGGAAAGCAAGGCCACTGCGGTGTTGTTTGCCATCGTTCTTGTGTTATAAATCGACCCGGCAAAACCACATTGATTCGATGTATGGCACGTTACACATGTAGGTATCCAACCCAGACGAGACAAGAGAGGCACAATGAATCAGCATGCATACAAAAGCGTTTGCCAATTTAGCGCATAGATTCGAGGGTAACACATTCGCTGGCGCAGAGGGTAACGTACAGGACTGAAAGTATTGGATGTGGTGAGTATGCCATTACCATCATCACTAGCAGTCAGTTGCCCTGGTGTCTTGCTATCTCATGTCATCTTTCCTCGAGCCCAAATTGTGTGTCCAAGCATGAATGCACGCTTCTGCTCTCCAAGTGAAATACCAAGACATCCCGCTTGCTCTATCGTTCCTTGTGGTTTGTCCGAAGCTTCCAAGCAGATGGTGTAGCCTGAACTCATGAAACTGCTTCACCTGAAGCAGGCAGCAATGGATTCAAGATCCGAGAAGGTATATCCTGCAAAGCCTTGCCTCTTCATGATTTGTTTAATCACAGCGTTGGCGCGAGAGACCAATTCGAAGACGCGGCTTCCATTCCTGAATTCATTGGTATCGCATAGTACGCGCTTACGGTGCACACCCAACTTCACTGTCAGTTGTACTTCTCGATCCAGGCCATCACGAAGTCGACGGACATAGAGGTGGAAGCGACGTACTGTCGTGTGACTCCCGGCGGAGATACTCCCTATCCAAGTCGGCCCGTGGAGGACAAGTCTCCCACAGCCTGAGAAAGAGTGACTGGACTGTTTCTCACGGAAGTACACTACTCCTCCCATCAAGCTCTGACCGAGGAAGACACTGTTGATCTCAGCCGCAAGTTGCGGAAAAGCATGAGCAAGGTTGGGTTGGTCTGTTAGAGGGCGACCCGATTGGCCTCCATAGATGCAACAGTAGTGATAGATGCGATTGCGTAGCTCTGCTGGGAGTCTTTGCAGATAACAACGAGATTGAGAGCGCAGGTTGGCATCGTTGTGAGCTCCAACAGTTCTTGAGGTGAGAGGGGTGAAGTCGGTGACCCTGACCTTTGGAGCTCGTTGTTTTCGAGAAGCCATTGTTGTTTGATGAGTGTTTCTTTAGACTTTAGAGTCACAAAGTCTCCAGCCTCGATAGCTTGTTATTGGAAGATTTTGAGACGGGTCGTTGACGGATCAGAAAGCAGTCAAAAGGGTCCAGTAAGCGCGTGTCTTATAAAGCGCAAACCGAGTCTTTCACGTGTCAATCATTCGCTTTCACCGTCGCTTCCACTTTCATCTCCAGACTCATCTTCGTCGCTGCTTACGAAAGCATCGATATCAATAGCAGGAGCATCATTCAGGTGATTTTTCCGTGCCCATTGCTTGACATGTGACCTATCTACAACCACATGTCCAGAATTAGTGGGCGTCTCGTCATAGCAACCCATCTCCCTCAACGCAGAGACAAGATCTTCCGGAAGGATCCAAGTCTCCTCGCTGATCTCCTTGAGCGTGAGCTTACGTTCATCTGAATTCAGGATGAACTTCGCGAGTTCTGCACTCCAGTATTTGATGTAGCCCTTCCTACCGGTGGTACTCAACGGTCGTTCCGGCCCACCGAACCTCCCTTCTCGCTTACCGAGATAGTAAGACGCCGCCATCAGGATCTGGCCGAGCCCACGACGTTGCCACGGAGGGAATGTGATTATGCATGCGACATTATTGTTGTCCCAACTCATCTTCTCCTTGCTGAAGAATCCCACAATCTGTCCACTTGGGGGAATGGCGTGATTCTCGGAAGACGGCTGCTGTACGAGAAGGTAGTAGAGGAAAGTGCTGACGTCGAAGAACACGGATTTTGTGTCGAGGAAGAGCTTGGCGAAGAGGGAGAGGTTCTGCGCAAAGAGCCTAGCCTCCTCACCATCGACTTGGTGAATCGCATAGCCGTCTTTCTCGTAAATCACGTCGCCTGGTGGTGGGCCTTTCTGGAGGTCGCAAACTTTCTATTTGGGAAGTTGAGGTTAGCCATTTGTCCTTTTCGTGAGCCAGCATGGCGTTGTCTTTTCGATAAACTCACACAATGAGCGCTGAACTTCATTATCTCGTGTGTGTATTTGAAGCACCACTGGCAGACATAAAGCCAATCGACTTTCTTCCCACCCACCAGATCTTCCGGGTAGAAGGACGGATACCATGGCTTGATGTGCAAGTTGCCCAACACCACGTTCGATACGTTTGGCTGCATTGAAGCGCCGGCAATGCCTCCAGGTTTATCCATTGTTTCGTGCTGGCTCGATTGAGCGGAGGATGCATCGGGCATCACTATAGCCATGACCGTGACACAGCAGCATATTTGGATGGGGCTGTTTGTGGTCGCACGTTCAGCCCGGAAAGAACTGATACTATGTGCGACTGGATTGGCTTGGACTCGGACTATCTATGCGATGCCCCTTCCCACTATAAGGGGAATTGTATGAGACGAGGACAATGCATGAAGTTCGACGATACGAATACGATAACATAACACCCAGGACGGAACGTGCCGTAGGGTCCGAAAAGCTTGATCTTTATTGGGGCTTTATTTGTGTCAATGCCATCAACAACGCGTCTTGCACTATGGAGCAACGTGATGAACATGTCAACCTCATTTCCGATACTTTTTCCTTGTTCGTGAAATTCTAGTCACTGTGGCTTGGCCTTGATTTCCGCTGGTCCGTGACTGTATATCGTCCTTCACTTTACCTCTTGCAATGGCAATACGTAACATATGCGGTCTGGCGTGGTAGATTGGCCGAGTCTTGGGTGTGCATGTGTCGGTTCTCTAGAGGCTTAGAATTTTACTAATGGGTGAACACTTCGAAATTGCAATGTGTGGATGGTAGCTTAGAATGAGAGTGCGTTTCCATCTTGTGGAATGTTTTCTGGAGATCCATATCTCCCTGGCACGGCTTTAGTCTTGTCGTAACGACTGTGGCATTGTGACATTCCATACTCCATTGACAAGCTCTTGACGGACCCAAAACCGATATGGCCATTATTTTGTCTTGCTTACAGGATGTGAAGAGAGAAGGAGACATATGCAACAGAGTAATAAATACCGCTTAATCATGCTGGTCAAATTTTATGCCTCGGCATCACACCTATAGCACATTCTCGGTCCTGATTGCTAGCCACATGATGTATAGGATCGTACAGATTCATTGCGTTGCTGGGGAAGCCGTCGTCGACTTGCTGAATCCCATCTCCAGTTGCATGGTTGTAGAAGAACCAAAACACCAGTCGAAAACAATACTGGCAAAAAGAATTTCTCACTGCAGGACAAGCAAGCACAAGTCCAAACCCACTCAAAACATATCACTTCCAAGCAAACTCCATTGTCTCCCCATACAAGCCTATACAGTGTAGAAGATCCAGCTTCTACAGCTGCCGGTACTAGGTGTCGTTTGCCTATCGCTAGAATGATCGCATCCAACAATATGGAGATCAGGTACAGAGAGGGTGCCTCAGGTCGAAGCACGGGGAATAGAAGAACTTCGACGTCGTTAAATCATCTCCTGGAGGGAGCGTCTGACATGCCATAGATAGAAGTTGGCCTTGACATGATGGGCGATGGTGGCGGAACGGCAGGGACATCTTGTTGAACGACTTTGAGATAGAGCTCGTTCCTCGGTCTTGTAGCTGAGATCTTGAAGGCTCGGTGGATGTCGTCAGTCGAGAAGGAATTGTTCCGGCCAATCTGGCCCTGGTGGCTTGGCATTGGCATAACGGTAGTCATTGTTGGTGATAGGTAAGGCGGGTTTCGGTTTGAGCACACAGGGACTTGATAGTGGATATCAACACTGTCCAGGCGCGGCGGTAATTATAGAGAAGAGTTGATTGCAGGTTCTTCGTGAAGTTCCGGGTGAACTGATAATAGGCTCCGTCGATCGGCCGGGTATAAAGGATGTGTTACGCGATTGATTGACCCGATGGCGAACCGTCGTCGTTGGCTGCTGTGAGAGACGAAGCACTTGAGAATTGGTCAAAGCAAAGAAGCAGCTTGGGATCGAAGGTGCGGATGTAGGGTATTATAGTCAAATGAAACGACTTAGAGAAGGGGGAAGACGGAACGGATAGGGTGGGAGTGCAGAAAACTTAAGTACAGTAACTACGGTCCATCGAGTCGCTGTGCATTACATGATGTGCTTGCATACCTTACACGCTCGAGAGGAACATGCCTGACACCCTTGGAGACGCAGGGTGGGTGAAGGCTAAGACCCAACATGGGAAGGATGAACTGGACAGGGCATGTACCGTGGTTGTTGGTGTAGTCGAGATAATTCAGGTAGGTATGATCGCACACAGCGCTCTCTCCTGCTGGATACCACGTCACGAGAGACACACCAGAACCCACGCACCACGCCAGCATGAAGGTTCCATACCATTTGCGCCACCAGATCAACCGTGAGTCCGGCAGAAGCATCGACCAACGGCCGGGCCGCGTAAGTGGCAGGTATGGAGTAGATTGAGGGTGTCCCGGGCTGGAGGAACAGACCCGAACGTTGAAAGGTTTTCAATCGTAGCGTCCCTGCGTGAGACACTTCGCACATGCAACCCCAGCTCGACTCCACCAAACCTCCAGAACCCCATCTTCATCCCCGGCCTCATCCCTACGCCGGCAAGGTAGAACTGTCGGGGGTAAGGTGACAATACCCAGCCAGGGTAGGCAAGCGAGGGAACGGGGAGAGACGAAGGATGAATGCGCTGCAGACTGACTGCAGCGAGACATGTGAGTGAGACCAGGATCGACTGCCGAACATTTCAGGTCCTGCTGCACCTGTACAATACCTCACCCGCCCACCATTTTGGAGCAGCGGCGGAATGGAGAATAGGGAAAGCCTACTCGAGACAGATGCTCCATCTCGATTCTCACACAAGCCTTGGACATGGAGATGTGACGACATCCCTTGTTCTGCGGTGTTTCATCTCTTCGTCCCGGCCGAGAGAAGCCACAGATGAAAACGTCGTCTCACCTGGCACAGGAACGGGGTTGGTGACAACAACATCAAGCATGCGCGGCAAGCTTCTTCTCCATGGGGAATCCGTACACGTTTAGATCGATTTCGGGAAGCCTCAACTTCCTCATCCACTTCCAACCCCTGCCATCGACTGTCCGTCTCGCAGTCCGGCAGGGCCTTCTTGGCTCGTCACCACATACTGCCGACGGCGGTGCATTAATGGCAGTCGTCGTGATGCATGTAGGACAAAGTGAAGATCAAAGGCGTTATTCCAGCCAACAAACCGATTGCTGCATACCTACCTAGTTACCGTGCTGCCACGACTGGCAATCCCATGCAAGGAGTTTCTTCCTTCCCATCTTTCCTTGATGGCTTGGCTGTATTATTCTACCATTACCATCTTCTACTTTATCGAGCTCTTACACGCGTGGTCTATTCAGCCGACGAAAACTAGTCAAGTACGTACATCACGACTGTGACAGGCTGGCCGACCGCATGCCGACAGGTACTTCATGGCGATTTTCAATCATTACGGCAGAAATCATGTGTACTTCAGACGGTACCAATGTAGCAGTAGCCGATGCCAACACTTCACCGCTAGATACGACTGTCTTGTCGAAGTCAGGTCCAGGCAATGAGCTACTGGAGAGTCCTTAGGGGAGGGCGGCCATGACAACGACAGGGCAGCCGTTCTACGAACCCCTGTTCCCAAGCTGGCATTCAAGCCACGATTCCTTCTTAATGGTCTTGTCGCGGCCCAAAAACAAACACTTCGAAGACATGCCCATCCAGGGTCTGAAAGCCGAGGTACATCACTGGGAAGCTGGTTGAGACTATTTCATTTCCATGTACGGGCTTCCGTCCCCTGTCTGACCACGTTGAGCATGCAGGGAGCCCGGAGGCTCAGGACTGTATGTGGTGTACTTTGTTATATCTACTGTGCAGGAGCGGACATTTTGGAAGACCTGCTGTCGGGACAGACAAGCACAAACAGTACGAGCCAGCAGAGCAAACCAGCTGAACCCAGAGCCCCTTTCCTCAATTCATCCCACGCCCGAGAAAGCAGTCTTAGACGAGTATTGTCGTTGTCCAATGCCGTAAAGGGGTCCGATAGCGTAGGATGCAGGATCGGCTTCAACTCGATTTTGCAATCTCACATAAGAGTAGATACCTACTCAAACCATCCCACAGGACGCAGCGAACGGCAGCAACGTAATCGTCCTCTGGTTTTAGGACATGGGAATATAGTTTTGCACTTCGTACTACCCAAGACCGCCACAATCCCTTGGAATTCCAGGTTTCTCCAGGTTTTCATATCATGTCATCGTACTACACCAATTCCCTGACCAGGAGGCATCGCGATATGATGCTATTCTCAGTTTCCATCAATGCATTATTACGCAGGGAAGAGACTTTAATTGGTGGTAAAAGCGCTCCCGCCGTCGCGGATCAAGCTTTCACGATCTAACCCCCTCTTCCGCGATACTCCCTTGCGCATTGCGTCCGTCCGCGCGGATCATGCTTCCCCGAGACTACTGGCAAGTGACACCAACAATACGGGCCACACTATTCCAGTTACATGTACATCAACGAGATCTGCTCAGGGAGGTGGCTTGATGTTTGGGGATTTGTGCAAACAACAGTAGCTGATACTGAATACATTCCGCTGATATTTCGGCGCCGAGCCCACTCCCGAAGTCGTGTTACCGTCAAACTTCCCAGGGTCGCATTTACAGGGAGATGCATCTCGCTTGTATTTCGGCGACACTTTGATACTTGACGTAAACTTGAGGCTGAATTGGAGAGAGAAATATAGCGAAAGCACTGTCTTAGATTGCACAGAAAAGGGTGGTCTGCCAACTGCCGACATCCTCACCTTCCCAGTGCTGGCGTTGGCGCTGGGGAGCACATTAGATAAAGTGAGGCTGGAATCATGCTGCAATGGCTGTACCCACGAGAATCTTGACTTGATTGGCCTTGTCTGGATTACTAGTTTCTACGAATCGTTGGCTTGTTGATCCAGTGGGTGACACCTGTGAATTGACATGTATGTACCTTCATTATGCTGTTGGCGATCCTGCGGACTTGAACCTTCGTGGGTTGCTTCTCACCGGTAAATAAGCAGACAGTAGACGTCTCATGCTGTGATTGAAGATGGTGCGCATATGCGGCATGGCTTTGGCTTCCCACTGCGACGGGACTCGATCTGTACATAACTCTACATTGCTGACAGATGCACCTCCTTTTCTGGGTGCCGTGGGCCGAGCGGTGCTCAGAGAATGGCAACCACTGCATTGTTCGGCAGCGGCAGTAGGAGAGTTGCATTTGTCGCGGTGCTTGGACCGTCATGCTTGAGATCCTTTACCATATTGAAACGCGATGCTACGTTCCAATGGCGGGTCGAAGTGTTGGGGGTGAGTGAACAAGGTGGGGAAAGGGGGGAATTCGGCCATCAAGTCGATTTACGCGTTGTTAAGACCGACGTTGCACAAGTCTGTCTGTAGATGAGGGGCTTGGGGTTAGGTGGTGTGGTGGGGGCAAAGTTTTCTTTTTCTTTGACTATGTTTGCTGAGCTGAAAACATATCGAATAGCAACGGCTCGATGGTGGCGAGTCTTGTCTATCCTGTTACACATTTCAGCTGGCCGGGCAAATTTGGAAGAAAGCTTCGATATGACAGACTTTATTATATCGATTCCCTTGGCGTCATTCTGGAGGAAGGTGGAGTACAAAAGCGGAGAATAACGGGAGAAAGGAATGCAACTTCAACGATCAGAGACCGATCGTGAGAACGACTCCAATCTGAAGGCTTGGTAGTCGGTTATCTGGCATTCGGTCGTTGCGTCGACCCACGAAAATGCTGTTGCATCAAGCTTTGATCTGTGCAGCTCAAGGCCTATCAGTGACCGAGGGACAGTATGCAGAGGCATCGGATGTTCTCTCGATCTACGCAGGCCAAGCTATAGCTTCTCATCATACTGCCACTCGGCAAAGAGGTTGGCAAAAGTGGTGTTGCAACCCTCTCAATCCAATTATCGCGGCATTCTCTAGATTTGGTCCATCGGGTAGAAGCCAAGCATTTATGTTCCTGGCGGGTTGGCTTGTCGCCGTTATTTGATAGTATCGAGCGGTGCGGGTACTGTATGTGGATAGTAATCGCCAGGGTTCATATCGAGACGACGATCGGCCGGATCATGCGATCCTCCATTGGTTTGAATGCGTAGGTAACGAACAGGGCTCAAGATTCTCCTGATATTTTGTCTTTGGCCACTGGCATTACTTTATTTACCCGCAAGACGTTTGCGATTGATGTCATTGCAGTATTGCACGATGCGCTTCGCAATCAGTTATATCTGCTCTTTGTCGATTGTCTGATCCAATCCTCAACCAGCTTGTAGTATGGAATGTAGATGATATCGAGCTTGTGCAGAAATACAGAGCCGATAAGAAGTATGAAGATAGTGACAATCGACAGAACGACCTTGATGTCCGGCTCCATCTCTTCGGGAGAAAATGAGGTTGGGATCACATCATCCATGGGCTTCACCTTCTTTGGCCGCGACTTCGGCTTTTGCTCTTGCGCCTGCACCTTGGGTTGGCCTTTCCCTTTGCCCTTGCGCTGGTGAACCTCGCCTGCCATGGCTATGTATGCTGAGGAATCTCGGTGTTGATGGAATGGATCAAATGAGGAGATATGCGATGAATTCGAAGCTTCGAAGCTGAGGCCGAGTAATCACAATTTCGCGCTTTTCAATCTGTATGAACAGAGGCAGCATTCGAAACTTGAAGCAGTATGGGAAGTCGTGAACATAATATGCTCTCGTCCCCTTGGCGCATCAATATGAGGATGATAAGAGGTGTCGTTGTATCATGACTCGTGTGGTTTATTAAGCGCCTGACCTACCGCTTGTCTCCTTTTTTCCAAGATAGGAAGTTAGTATGCAAAAACGGTTAGGGGAGCTTGGCATTAAACGGGCTTCAGCTGCTTCCATAATCACAACTACGACTGTACCTAAGTCAAACCTCCTTATGGATGGCATCGTCAATGCTGGACGAGCGACGGCGTCGACACCATTCACATTTGCACTTGATCTTCTGTGATGCAAGACAAGAAAAATAGCTGAAAGTCTGCGTGAGTGAGTTGTCTGTAATGAACCATAGCTTTCTGTGGGAGGCAAGTAGGGTGGTATTTCAAATGTACTCTTTGATTTATGTAGAAGCAGAGAACTCCTGACTTTGTAACGGCACGAGAATGAGACAGCCTGCGAGCCTATGCCCACATGAGAGGACCGACTTCATTATCGACTAGTGATATGTCGAATTTTCGTTTCGTCGACGTTCAGACACAAGACAACAGGCAGGAGAGAAGGCACATCGCAAGGGAGCGATATGACCACAAGGCACGGCGGCACGCCATGTTGGCGCAGCGTCGTAGCAATGCCATATCGAAACTGCCTGGTGTTCCACAGCATGGTTATGCGGTGATAGAATTCGATATGGCGCCTGAAGCCAATATCTCAGAAAGAAGACCTCGAAACACAGAAGATGGTCACGTAAAGAACTCATTTGCTTCCACGAAAACACCGGATTACGAACCATCGACAGCTGCCGATATGCTAGGGGACAGTTCGGGCACCTTGACAGGTGCGCTATTTGGGACACAGAATCAACATTCCTCTAGCTCCAGATCAAAGATCAGAGATGATAGTAATGTCGCGCCAACCTCATCGTCAAATCCGTATTGGGAAGTTAGACCCTTGCCTGGTTTAGACAGTTGGACTTCGAGCGTGCCATTCGTTGCAAGCCTTGGGATACCTACGACACCACAGGACAGCTTTCTTCTGGAACACTGTAAGTCGTGCCTTCTACAGCTGCAAGCCCGGTCATTGACCCTGTTGTAGTGCTCAACCACAGCCAGCCGAATTTAAAGAAGTTTCGGGAGACCTGGATGCCGATACTATTCGTGGACGACGCGTGTGTACATGAGACACTGGCGGTGTCTGCGGTGCATATGCAGGAGTTCTATATTGGAAACGAGGTCGTGGCAAAGAAGCTGCAGAGCCTCGTATTTTTCCACCGTAGCGCCGCTCTCTCATCGATCAATAGCCGTCTGCATAATGTCAGCATTGCCACGTCCGACCAGACGATAGCCGCCATCATCTGGTTTGCCTGCAATGGAGGTCTATACGACGATTGGGCGGTTCACATGGCGGGTCTAAAGCGCATAATCGAATTGCGTGGTGGCATCGAGACTCTTCAGGGCAACCATTTTCTACAACTGATGCTGCTCCGTGTCGACATAGGCGGTGCAGCAGTATGGGACACAAGACCGTTCTTCCCAATTCCGGAACTAGAAGGTTTCTCACTCCCCACCGACCTCCCGCCTCTACCAGACAGTGTCGCCGCGCACATATGTCAGTTGGAGCAGGCGGTATCGACTTACAAGGATGTCCTTGGGACGATCGGGATTATCATCCAAATCATCCAAGCGGTTGGACAAAGCATAGAGAAAGATCAATCGTATTGGGAGGATCGTACTGAGTACCTAGGAACGGGAACGTGCCTTGGACCACTTGCCCATCAACTCCTCTCAAATCGATGTCCGGATCCGTTTCTGGACAACACAACGAGGGGGCATGAGATCTTGCGGCTATCAGCGCTGCTTCTAATGGTCGGGCTGAGACGACACATTGGACTTCAGCCGTGTCCGTTCCAGATCTGGGTGGATCGACTGGTCCAGGTATGCGACAGAGACAGTCCGAAAGCATGCGAGGTAGATCCGCTCTTGGCTACAAGCTTGGCTGCTATCCTGATGATTGGCTACATGAGCAGCCAACGTCAGGTAGACAAGAGATTCTTTTTCCGAACTTTGGTCTCTTCGCCCATGCTTCACGAAGCCTTGAAATATCTACTATGCCGGCCTTGGAATAAGTTTCTAGGTATCATGTTTGGGCAGGCCTTGGGAGAACTGCGGTTGCAGTTGAACGAGTGGAAGAGGCAACAGAGCCATTAGAGAAGTGTTTTCTGAACAATGATACGGTGGTAGCACTGTCAGTCAGCTAGATTGTACGATGATAAGATCGATTGCTAGCAATGAGAATCTCAGCCTCGGCCGATCAATAATTCCGTCCCGAGACAGAAACGCATGCCTGAGGCAGGAGCAGCGTCATCCGTGGAAGTGTGGGTGAGTCACTATGATGCATCGCTCTGATTGGCTGAGCGCGTAAGTCCGTCCAATGCCCGAGAGTAATCCCTCCGGCCAAGGAATGACACCTTCCTAGTTGGGTAAGATACCGGGACACGGCAGAGTCAGCTGCCGGAAGGGTAAGGGTGCCTGAGGCTGTGAAGCAGATGAAAGAAGGCTCAGCCTCAGGCAGCATACGGCACGGCAGGGCTGACGACCCCCCACCCCGCCGAGGCTGAGAGCTCTCCAATGCCCCCGATGGTATTTGAACCTCCCACTTCCCTCTTGTCCCGGCGTCAAGAGTGAGCCATCATCTCTCACACCCTCCTTCGTCTGGGTCACCCGCCCAGCACACGCTCCGTTGTCATCCCCGTCTTCGACAACCTCAAGTAACCTCCCGCCCTCCCCACGAGGGCGACTTAACGTGAAGGAATGGCTGCCGCATCTGCCTCAAGCGCCGCCGCGGCGATCCAGACCGGAGTCTACGCCTACTGGCGACCTCGGTCTATGCAACTCAACAGCGAACCATAGTGGTAATGGTCTCGCCGACGCTGCCTTCAATGGTACATTTTCTCTGGAAAGCAATGCCTCCAACTTGCTCTCGCTCTCCCCTGTCCCTTCTTGGAACCTCGACTGGTCTCGTGGTGACGGAAACGCCAACACGACCTCGAAGCACAACAATGACCTGACTGGGGTTGAAGCGGCTCTCTTTGGAGTCGATTGCTGGTCTCGTGACAGCCACGCTGTGTTGGACGATTTCTCGACCAATATGGCGGGCCATATCTTTTCATCTTCTGCCCCTGTGGATGTGGGCGTGTCCGGTGCGGCTGGTGTCTGTTCCTCTGTGAATCTGGGGATAGATCTGGGTTCGACCACTGATCTTTCTCCTGGCATGAATATTACCACTTCGGCCTCTCCATCCTTCGCGTTGGACGCTCCAACCTCTTCTAACGATGAGGCTGTGGCCTCCATGCTTTGGGATGGGCTTGTAGGCTTGGATTGGTTCCCTACCGTAACCGACACTGGCGATGCCTCTTTGGCACCCACATCCACAGAGCCTACGACTTCTTCTACACAAAGGCGTAAGATAGCGCCTAAAGCTCCTTCTTCTCAGTCTTCGTCATCTAGCCCACGGCAACCTTCTTTTTACCCACCAAGTCTTACGACACAGGACTCTCCATCCTCGTCTTCTCTGGATTCTTTTTCTTTATCTGCTTGTCCGAATATCGCTCCTGTATCGGACGGTCCAAGTTCTCTGCCAACTACTGCAATTTCTGAACAGGATTCGCGCAAACGGAAACGCGAGCGTAATACTGAAGCCGCTCGTCGGTATCGTCAGCGACGCGTAGATCAGGTTACTGATTTGGAAGAACAGCTGGCTGCAATGACCAAGGAACGAGATGCTCTCAAACTCAGACTTATCAAGGCCGAGGCTCAGACGGAAGTCTTCAAAGCGCTAGCTGAGAAGAAGTCGACGTGAGACTTTTTGTTTTTTTTGGTTGTCTATGTTAGTTGTTCAAAATAAAAACAAAACGGTCATTAAGATTGCATCTGAGTCTCAAAACTATGTCACTTCAAGTAGCAGTTTCCTGAACCTCCAAGCCATGCGAAGTTCAGGTACCTCCCGGTACATCGTGAAGCGAAACTTGATCACTGATTCGTCTGCCAACACCGTGCGAGTGGCGGTGATCTTCTTGTAGTAAACGGAGTAGCACTTACGTTGTATATCCAACGATTGATTCGATCCTGCTGTAGTCTCCAGCTGGGGATGCACACCTTCTGTATGCAGTGGTGGGTGCACCACAAAGCCCTGAAATCGGATCAAGCTTCTTATTAATGACGGCCAGTTTCCGAATACCCAGCTTGGCACCTGCCTTTTTTCAACAACATGATAGGTACAGCAAGTGTACACTCTCCTCTGATTAGAGTTGGAGAAGAAAGTAAAGGATATATTTTCCATTGCACGTCCTTCCCATTTGACCGTCTCGATCTACATCTGCTTACAGATCCACTGCAACATAATTCCCACTCTCGATATGTATCAAGCCCACAAAACACATTCATCGCTCGTTTTGGACGCGCTGAGATGGAACGAGATGAAACGTTCAGGACCGTTAGCATCAAGATTGCTCTCTCCGCATCGACCGGTCAGGTCTCTGTGTGATCGCCAGAACTGAGCTCCTCCTCCTCCCCTGTTTCCGGCCCCTGGGCAGACGGAGCCAGCTGCAGATATTCAGATCGTTCAGTCTGGCTTGCCTTGAACCGTCGGCTGGACTCTTCAAGCAGCTGCGCCTGTGTTTTCGTCGCTAAATCAGCGAATCCGCCTTCTAGCATGTTGCCTGCGGCCCTCTTCATATCTCCACGAGACAATCTTGGTCGACTCCTCTTCCTGGTGGGCCTCGCCATATCCGCCATTGCCCGCTGGAGCGCTTCAGACGGTGGCGTGTATTCAGGGTCCCACGTTGACCTGTCTTGCAACACTGGCTTTGGTGGGGGCGCCTCCCCCTCGACATGGTTTTTCATTGCTTGGCGGTACTCGTAATTCGACATAAACCATTGCTTTTTTCGACGTTCGTCCTCGGCCGTAATCGTAATGGTTTCTGGGCTTGCTCTGTTCTTCTCCTTCGTCGCCTCTTTCGTTCTTGCGCTTCTCGTCCTCTTTTCAACTCTCGCGTTCGTCTTCTGCTGGTGATTGTGGGAGATTGCTTTTGAAGACGATGTTGTTGGAGGCGAACTTCTGGCGTGTTCGCTGGACGATGTTTCCGGGGAGACGGGCAGCTCCAAAGGCGAGGTGGTTGCTGTAGCAGCAGAGGTTGCAGCTGCAGCTGTTGGAGTCTTCTTGGTACCAGTCATTGGTGGAAGACAGAGACCATTCTGCATGGGATATCGGCCTCGGACAGATCGGCATTCATTGAGATCAGGAGTTGAGTTGGGCACTGAAGGTGCATTGTCGGTGGCCACAGGGGTTGCAGCTTTGCTGCTGATGCCAGTCATAGGTGGAAGGCAGAGAACATTCTTCGAGGTGAGAAACCTTTTAACAGGCTGACTGCCCCCTGAACTCATCGTGTTGGCTTTATTGTTGGTCTGTTGCAACCGTTAGAATCACCTGTTGCCAGGGGGACATATGAAGAACCTCTGAGCTAGCCTGGCTAGTATCGAGGTCAAGAACGGTGTCTACTTACTATGAGAGATGAAGTAGTAATATGAGGTCAATAGAGCGTTGGTGATAAAGACTTCTACTTGGTTGGTGAAGTTGCCGTCTGAAAAGACAAAGGTTGAAGAAAATGTGCACCACAAGCTGTACGGGGTCGCAAAACGAGAGGACGACAGACATGGCCGGATCTGCAGTGTCTTATATCCCTAAAAAACACGAGTTGATGCAGTTGTTGATCAATACAAAATTCTGTTGGGCCGAAAGGAGCATGTTTCCAAAGGTAGAGCCAAGTGCCGTTTGTTTGGACACGAGATCAATAGTCGCACCCAAGTGATAAGTTTGGAGCGTCCACGGATATAAATGATAGCTCGTCCCTCTAAGAAGGAGGGGGGTAATCAGATGACCATGATGCCTTCCCAGCTTTTGAGTTCGATGGCTGACAATCAAGATGAAAGTCACCTACGAAACATCTAAACAGCCAACAGGCGGATTCAGCATGGGATATCGGACTGCTAAGGTGATGGCAGGGAAGGACTCGTCGCCGGTGTGTCCGCGTCCCGCGAGATCTGTCGCCCCCAAGTACCTGGGCTGAAGGAGGGGCGTTGGGTGTCGCGAAGCAAAGGTGACTGAGCCTGCTCCATGGTTCAGCAGAAAATATAGGTAGCCAGGTAATCTCGCTGAATCGCCTCACCGTTTACCAGTGAACGAGTTGCTGTCACCTGTTCAGATAAAAACGGGACGGAAAGACGGGTTGGCCGGCATGCTCCTTCGATATATCTGTCGAGATGCTCGACCATAGGCGATGGCAAAGCGACAACTCCGTGTCAGCGGCAGGCGAGGCGCGGCAGCATCTCCAGTCGAGTTGCAGGAGGCATCGGTGACGGCAGCTGCATCGAGGAGGTCGTCACCCCAAGCAGAGCAAAAGCACCACACGTGACCACAGCAACAGGACCGTATGTGATGGTGGACCCGATGTGATGATGGACCGTATATGATGGTGGACCCTATGTGATGGTGGACCCTATGTGATGATGGACCATGGGTGATGGTGGACCTGTCTGCGGGACCGATAAGCCACCCAAATCATTCGTAATGAGAATACGACATCTACACTTGGGCAGAGTAGGTAGTCATTAGTAACACTATCAGAACATGAGTGCGTGCTGGAATGACCAAGACTTTTGTGTCTAGAATTTCCCATTCTACTATGAACAGCGATCTAAGTACCTATCTAGATACCAAGATAACCGCAAAGCAGGGGAAGATGATAACATGGCATCTCACTCCGTCGTCCAGGCCGATAGCTCCGCTATGGCGAGGCTCGAAGGCTTTTGGTGTCATTGAACCTCGCCATCTTGAGACGAGGAAAGGTAAAGTCGGGAGAAGCCATAGTCGTTAGAAACCTTCGCAGATTTACTCCAGGGACCAGTTTGTTGGCTGCCCTCACGGAGGTAATGCCGTGTGATTGCTCACTTCAGGTTCCATACGGTATCCGATGGTTCCCCGCATCGTCCATAGATCCGACCGTTGGGCCATAGGTAATTCTTGCAACCTTGGTGGAATGCTGCTGGCGTCGTCGTTTCCCCGGAGATATCAACTGCAACGCTTGGAGCTTCTTCCTGCTTCAGTCGCCGGGATGGTCCGCCAGCAGTCAATCATGTTCCGGTGCCCTTCTTCTTTGACTTCTTGTCCTTTTTCCTCTTACTTCTGTCTCTTTTCTTGAGGCTCTGCATGCCTGCCTTGCAGACCTCGGCATATCGGCCGAAGAAAGCCTCCAGCTCATTTGGTTGAACCACGGTGCTTAATTTGACCTTCCCGCCTGTTTGCTTGCGATCCACCGATTGGGAGTTGCCATCGGTCGCGCGTACGATGATTGGAAGTGGTGATGCGGGCTGCGCAAGATCGCCAAGGGGATCTTCCTTGCTGCTTACAGGCGCCGAAGGTTGGTCGTAGGTTACTGTGGAAGGAGTCTTAGTCCTGTACATTCCGCTTTCGAGGTATTTGAGGCTAATGCAAAGCAGAATCTACGGTCTTACATCGCTTCTGAGTGAGGTGGACTGAGCCATGGCCCTTCTTTTGAACCTGTTCTATTAGGGAGGCCAAATCGGCGAGGAACTGGGATTGCGGGCGGCTTGTCAGTATCTATCAGTTACGGCTGCTTCACATAACCATCGACGGACCTCCTCATTGCTCTTATGTGCGTTTGCCATAACTGTGGACTACTTTATAGAAAGAAGACTGCCTATTTGGGCTAAAGGTGAGGTCGCAAGCAAAGTGTATTAATATATCATTCGCGAGTACCAGTATGCGGGAAAAGTGGGGCAAGGACTTTTGGAACCGATAATCCGGGGGAGTTTTTCTGAGGGATTCCAAGGTCGCTTGTTGAAGGGTCAAAGTCTGGTATAACTTTCAACACAACACCTATGACGTCTCTTCGTCCAATGATTCGGTCCCAATAGTATGAGTAGAAGTGCGGCATTTTCAGGGCCGAAGCTGCCCAAAACCCTTCTTGACCAGGTGCAAAAGGGCGGCGATGGCATTGGAAAGGGTAGGAGAGGAAATCTATCTCGAAAAGATCGCCGCAAAGCTGAAAGAAAGGAGAAGAAAGTGGGAAGCCGGACCTTTCGGCAGGATACTCGGCGACAAGATCATAGGCTAGATCGCGAGGATGCAGACGACAGTGAGGACGAAGGAGAGCAATCCCTAGACGAGGCTGTCGCGCAGCCTCCGAAAGCGCAAGCCGTTGCGTCGACTCGGGAGAAGCAAGAAAGCAAGACTGCTGATCCTGTGAAGTCTATACTTAAACAATCGAAGAAGAAGGAGCCTGCGAAACACGAGGATGACGATTCGTCGGTGGACGAAGTCACATCGTCCAACATCTCTCGCGGTGCTGCACTGCGAGGACTACGTGACGACGACGACGAGATATCAGCGCTAGAAAAGCGATTAGGCATCAAGGGCAAGAGTAAGGGCGGTGCTGTGACCCAGGACGAGCTCGACTTTCTGGTCAGAGGCTCCGACAGCGAGGATGACCTCGAGTTTGGGAAAGATGGACAGGCAAAGAAGAGGAAACGGGCTGAAGATTCGAAATGGTTGAGGGACAAGAGATTGAAAGCTACTGGTCTTCGGGAAGAGACAGAGGAGGAGTCAGATGACGAGGAAGAGCTTCCTGACGTGGACGACGTATCAGGTGATGAAAGCGACTATGACGATGACGATAATGACGACGACGATCTCGCAAACCCCTTCTCGGAAGATGATGAACTATCTGACGAAGATTTTGGTGGCTTCAGTGACGACGATGAAGAAGAAACAACAGCACCTGCGAAAAAGAAGGAACGAGAGAATCCCTATGTCGCACCCGTACCGAAGGGCGCAGAACCGACAAGCGGTAAATACGTTCCACCCTCTTTACGCGCGGCCCCAGCATCAGACGACGAAGCGCTCAAGCTTCTGCGGCGTCAAGTCCAAGGCCAATTGAACAGGCTCTCAGAAGCCAACATTCTGTCGATTCTCCAAGCTATCGAAGGCTTCTACAAGAACAACCCGAGACAGTATGTGACATCGACCCTGATTGATCTCCTTCACAATCTGATTGCAGATCCTTCAACTCTCAACGAGAACTTTCTCATCCTGCATGCTGGATTTGCTGCTGCGCTTTTCAAGGTCTTAGGGACAGATTTCGGTGCTCAATTGCTGGAGCGCCTCGTTAAGGCATTTGACCAACACCACTCTTCGTCATCGGAAAATGGAAAGCAGGCGCTGAATATTGCCGCTTTCCTGGCAAACCTTTATAATCTCCAACTAACAAGCTGTGCCTTAATCTTTGACTACATCCGTCTCCTACTGCAGCCGCCACCTGAAAGTTCGCTCTCGGAAACCAATACTGAACTACTATTGCGTATCATCCGTACATCAGGACCACAGCTCAGACAGGATGACCCGTCATCCCTTAAAGACATCGTCTTGCTACTCCAGCGGAACGTCTCTCAGGTTGGAGAGGAAAATTTGTCGGTGCGCACAAAATTCATGATCGAGACAATCAATAATTTGAAGAACAATCGGGTCAAGGCTGGCGGTGCTGGTGCCTCTCAGGTTGCTTCCGAGCACACCACCCGTATGAAAAAGACTCTAGGCTCCCTCAATTCCCGCGCTAAGACAACCGAGCCTCTACGTATCGGGCTGGGAGATATCAGAGATGGCGAGAAAAAGGGCAAGTGGTGGCTTGTAGGCGCTAGCTGGAGGGACAACCTCGCGACCGACCATCCACCAGACCTGTCGGCTTCAGATGGGCAGAAAAGTGGGAATGTGGCCGGAGACGATGATGGTGTGGGCGACTCGATAGACATCCTCAGTCTGGCTCGCTCCCAGGGGATGAACACAGACATCCGCCGCGCCGTCTTCAGCACGCTCCTCTCAGCTTCAGATTTCTCCGATGCGTACGCTTCAATACTGAAACTGCGGCTTAATTCAAAACAAGATTTAGAGATCCCTCGGGTTTTGCTGCATTGCGCTGGTGCAGAGGAGGTCTACAATCCTTACTATACCATCGTAGCCAGGAAATTGTGTCAAGGTAGTAAGCGCGTGGCTAAGGCCTTCAGGTTCGCCATCCTTAGCGTGTTGAGAAGCATGGGCGAGACCACTGACGGCCTCGATGGAAATGTTTCTGACGACGAGGACGATGGCATCAACGGCCAGAAAATGGGCCTGAAAAAGGTTGTCAACTTGGCCAAGCTGTACGGCTCCCTAGTTGCTGATGCCGACATACCTATCACCATCCTCAAGACGCTCGACTTCACGTCATTGCAACCCAAGACGCAGACATTCGTCGAGATCCTAATCATCACGATATTTGTGGAGCTAAACAAAAGGGCTGCTGATCGCTCGGCGTTCGAGGCAAAAGTGCAGACGGTATTTCTTGCAGCTGCTACAGTGGAAGGTGACCTCATCCAAGGACTGAGATACTTCCTCCAGACAGTTGTACAGGCGACCGATCTTGCAGGTGGCAAGACAGAAAAGAAGGCTGTGAAGCGAGGCTGCAAGATTGCGGATGGAGCCCTCAGGCAGGCCGAGCAAGAGGGCGCTGGTCTACCCGGGTCTGATGATAGCGAAAGTGGGGAAGACTTCGATTGAGATATCCAAACTTTCGATCCAGACAAGTGGAGATACCGCTTGGACAATGGCCAGAATTACGTAGCGAACGTTTATAATAGCGCATCATTTAAATCCATTAGTCCCCCTACTGAATTGCATCGTTCAGGTTTAGATCTACTTCAATCCAACTCCAGAAAGGGATGCCGAAGCGCATCCGCAGCTGTCAACCTCTCACTGCTCTCGAACCTCACAAGACGGCTGACAAGATGTGTAGCTCCAGGACTGGCATCCGACAGGATTTTGTCCCAGCTCTTCCCTGGAAACATGGTAAACGACATCTTGCCCCAATCAGGAAGAGTCTTCGCCTCTGGCCAGTTATTCTCGTCTGGCGTGCCGAGCGTCTCGAACTGGCTTCGTATCAGGGCGAGCTCACTCCCGATATCACCAGCATCAAATAGGGTTTGCTGACCCAGACATGCAATCTGTGCAGCGACGCAACCAGCCGCCCACATATCGAGTGGAGGGCCGTATTTAGAACTTCCGAAAAGGAGCTCTGGGGGTCGGTAGCAGGTCGTGCCGACCTCGTGGTGTTTGGAATCCGCCGGTTCGGAAGATGGATCGGTCGGTGACCAGGCCGTGCCAAAGTCGGAAAGGTAAGCCATCTCTCGACCTGTACGCGCCGAGGCTGGTGAGATCAGAACGTTGGAAGGCTTGACATCTCTATGCAGGATCCCTTGATTGTGGAGGTGGGCAAGACCGGAGAATATGTCTCTCAGTATTGATTTGCGCCGAGGATATGCTGTGATTGAGTTTGCCCGTAGGAGACTACTCAAGTCTTGTGGCATGAAGGGGAATACCAGGACGAAGCGGCCGCCAGGTTGTTCAAAAGTATCCAACAGAGGCATGATGTTAGGATGAGACGCCGCTGCTTGGAGAATTCTTGCCTCTCGGATAGAGTCATGTGGAGCAGTCATCATTGCCGGCGTGGTAACCTTGAGGGCTACCGCTTTATTGGCCCTGACAGTTGCCGGAGGCTCATCACCGCTCGAATCAGGTGATGTTGCTACGAAAACCGCAGAGAACAGACCATCTTTGTAGTGAGAGACATTGGTGAATCGTCCCATGGTGGTGGATGTGATTGGTAGATTGGGGAGTTGGTCGTTTTCATCCTCTATACCGTCCTGACCACCAGAGTGTCCCTCCGATTGCAATAATGCTTGCACTTCTTCAGTAATGAGTCTTTCATATTCGACCTGGATATAGGTCAGTTTGTGCAACTGAAAAGGATGTTGAAAACTGTACAAGAGAATCTGCCGTCTTCCTTGATTTCTCTTCACACTTTTTCGAGAACACAGAAGCTTCTGTTGCCGAACATGCTGGATATGCTGTCTTATATGCCTTGACTCTATTTGGGTGTCAATGTGCTGCAATAAGAGACCGTCAATGTCGCAATGATAAGGCACTCACTTGCATTTTAGAAGTAGCTTCTATCCGATCTGAGAAGCTCAAGCTTTTCCGCCAATCGATTTCCATTCCCATGATCAAGATGATAGGTCGAAAGAATCAGGCTAGATTCATTGCAACTCACCTTCATCCTTTACGACCATTTCAATACCGACCTGATGTCAATCAAAAGTGCACTAACGTGCCTGAGGATGCCCATCCCATTCTGGAATATTCGGAATACATGATGTAAACTTCGCAGTGACGCATGCTCTCGTAGCCTAGAGCTCAGACGCGGCTTAAGCTCACGTCGGACACAGCAACACATTAGAACAGCGTAAGATCATCAACCAAGCACGCATCCACGACTCTCATATTGTCAACGATAACGAACCCTGTCCTTATATCTCGAGAAAATTCCCAAGCTCCGTTGAAGGGAAGACCGAAGAAGCCTACACGATATGGATGCGCTAGTTTCACAATACTCCCGGCCACAGGAACAGCTGGATAGCCATGACGACGACGAATTCCAAGGCCAGGATCTCGATACCACGCTCACACCGGCCTTGAGCCTCAAGTTCGCCTTACCTCCCGTTGCTCAGCAGTCATCATGGCTACGCGCGATGACGGACGACCACAGCAACCCTCAGTGCCCGATCAAAATCGCACACGGTACGACTACATTGGCCTTCAGATTCCAGGGTGGAATCGTCGTGTGCACAGATTCGCGTGCTACTGCAGGGAATTGGATTGCCAGTCAGACGGTGAAGAAGGTCATCGAAATCAATAGCTGTTTACTGGGGACAATGGCTGGTGGTGCTGCTGTGAGTTTACTTGAGAATGGATATCTGAAGAGCGGGAATTGGTCATCATCAAGAGAATGTGATGTCTTTGTCGAAATACGTGGTTGCTGATCAAAATGGCTCGATAGGACTGCCAATACTGGCTGGCATATCTCGGCATGCAGTGTCGTCTTCACGAACTTCGAAACAAGAGGCGCATCACGGTGGCAGCCGCATCTAAGATCCTTGCCAACCTGGTGTACTCATACAAGGGGATGGGTCTGTCAATGGGAACCATGTGTGCAGGTGTAACGCCGTCTGAAGGGCCCGCGCTTTACTACATTGACAGTGACGGTACCCGCCTGGCTGGTAACCTCTTCTGTGTCGGCAGTGGTCAGACATTCGCCTATGGTGTGTTGGATGCTGAGTACCGATACGACATGACAGATAGCGAGGCGTTGGAGCTGGGCAAGAGGAGCATTCTGGCCGCGACCCACAGAGATGCATTCTCAGGAGGCTACATCAACATGTACCATGTGAAGGAGGATGGATGGGAGAAGCTGGGCTTCTTCGACACAAACCCGATCTTCTGGGAGACCAAACTAGAGAAGGGTGAGTTCAGCAATGTGCAGGCTAAGCTCACATCTGATGACAAGGTTATCTGAGGATGGATGAGATAAACAATTGTGAGAGGCTCACATCAACTGGCCTGAATCGTTTGAAAACGCGAGCGGTCGACTGTCGAATCCACCAGTAGGCAGTGCCTCAGCACTAGTGGTGCATATAGGCGGTACCTACCTTCTATGATGCGTGAATTCAAGAATACATTATACCTCTTAGCGGTAGAGAGTAACACGGCTTTGTACCCATTGTTTCCATTATGTCAACCTCATATGTGGACAAAGCTTGGACATGTTTGCGGCGTATCTATCTGCTATAAATGTCAGGCAAAACTCGAACTTAAACAAGTCTGCGATGTCATAAGTCTAGTAGCAAATCTGGTTGCTGGTTAGGTGCAAAGTACCCTAAGGAGGGAACCAGAGTTCTACACAAAAATCAATGCCCAAGCAGTCCATCGCCTCGCGATCTACCCTCCCATCCTCACATACCACCGTAGTCCCGATTGTAGAGCTCATGAACCCAGGCTGTATTCGCCGTAATCATCGACGGAGAGTCAGAGAGCGGCTAGGGCAACGGGAATGCTAGATACTCCGTCCGTACTATGCTGGCCATCGTGCAGAAATCCCGTATGGACCGGTGCGAGCATCGATGGAGGCCATGCCATGCCACGATGCGCCACGCCGCCGCGCCGCTCCACGGCACGATATGATCTCCCAACATTGTAGAACTGCAGGACGATCCACAAGAAAGCGCCTTGGCTTGCTCGGCCTAAAACCTCATTGCTGATACAGCTAGTGCACAGCCAGTGCACAGCGAATGAACGGCATTCGCCACAGGCAAGGACTGGCTTTCAGGCATAGGCACGCCACTTTCGCGATGCCAGATACACTTGTTCATGTCGCAAGACCACTGGGAGGATGTCAGGCCTGTAAGTTAGGTAGGTAGCCAAGGCTAGGCGAGCGCGGACCGGGACGTGGGAAATCTGCACCCCACTTTGAAGGATGTATTACCCATATTATTACCCGTATTACCATAGGGTAGGGGTAGGTAAGAAACCCACCGGTACTGTCGCATGTGCAATATGCAGCCCCTTTTCCTTTCTTTGACCACCAGGACTCCAATGTCATTTTTGTTCCCCTCCAAAGTATGCGAGTAATGAAGCGTTCCCTGCTTCCTCGTCGAATGGGAGCCAATATTGCGTTTTCCATACGCAGGGGTGCTCCCCTAGGGGGTGATAAGAGTGCGTCTTGCAGGATGGCATGCCAATTACACGGCATTGCAACCCGTGGCGCTGAGCATCCGGCCATCACCCAAAGATCCTAAAATGGACGCCTTGTAGTGTACCTTCAGCCCGTCGGATGTGATATGTCGGCGATTATTAGCATCGTACTCTGCTGCCCATCTTGTTCTACTAGTCCAGTTCTACTAGTCCAGTCCAGTCCAGCCCAGTCCAGTCCAGTGCCTACTTGATATATCAGATGGCCCGCATCGGTCCTCTCGACGGCCGCCATAATTAGACATTCTTGGTGATATCTTGAGGCATCTGCAAGCCAACTCGATAGCTGGCTGAACCCTCCCGGACATGATTCAGCTAAATCAGCGCGGTCGCCAAATCACTATCGGCAGCGCGATCGCTTTACTGGTAGTTTTGATCATTTTGTTGTTGGAAAATGTTCGTTCGTATTGTGTTCAGTTGAGAGTCGAGATCAAATGGAGACGCTGACTTCACTACCTACCATGACAGGCACGACCTAGGATAGATGGTGACAGCCTATTAGACAGCAGCTACACAAGCAATGATGAGGGCATTGCCAGACAGCTTCACATACTCCTACCTGCAAACAAGCCAGATGTCAATCTTTGCAAGACGCTTATGACATCTGCTATGCTGGATTATCCTGCACCAATTGTAATCGGGTGGAACCAAACCGCAGATACTTGTAGGGTTCATTCGCTGTTACCAAGCTAGATGGCGCTGGCAGTGCTGATCATGTAACCTTCAGATTACCTCCTGGGAGGCGGCTCCCATGCCACCAAGATCACGGGCACTCTCGCCTACCTCCAAACGCTCGATTCTTCTCAGGATGATGATCTCGTTGTCATGATGGATGCATATGGTATGTTGGTCCCATGCGAGATGTGAAATCGACAGTAAACTTACAACTGCATCTACTAGACATCTGGTGGCAGCTCTCGCCAGCAACATTGTCATCGAGATATTATTCGATTAACCGTGCTGCAAACGAGCGACTCAAGAAGCGCCTCGGAAAGGCCGCAGAGATCGAGCATCTCTCACAGAGAATCATCTTCGGTGCAGGCAAACGTTGCGCCCCAAATCAACTACACACGACCGCATGCTATCCAATCCCAGACTCGCCCCTACCTGAGGACCTCTACGGGACGAATACTGATACTATTATGGGTCGCAACCCATGGTATAGCACTCGTCAACGCTTCCTCAACTCAGGATTCATCATGGGACCAGCAAAGGACATGCGTGCAATGTTTGCGCGGGCTCAGGAAAAAGTTGACACGCTGCCCACTTATAGCGAGTGGGACAATGGCAGCGGTGGCTCGGATTTCATGTACCACGGAAGCGATCAAAGTGTGTTCGCGACCATGTTTGGCGAGCAAGAATTCCAGCGCGAGGTAATGCGGCGCAAGCATCTCGGCTACATTGCACAGGCAACCGACCAGCCCAGGAAGACACAAATCGAGGGTACGGTGGTCGATGATTCCCTGAATCCCAGCTTCACCCACGAGCCCTTAGAGGCAAAGGAAGGACAGCCGGACGAGTTCGGCATCGGCCTGGATTATTTCTCAGAGCTCATCCACCAGACGGTGAATTCCGAGACTGACGCCGCTTTCCTCGTCTACAACTTCACCCAAGCGGAACCAGAGGGTGTGGAAGAGCAGACAGGCGAAAGGGGTCTTTTCGACTGTGCTGTCCGTGTCGACGCTTCTGCAGAGTTACCGACCGACATCACTTCCACAGTCAACACTCTAGGAATGGCGTGGGACGAGATTCCTCTCTATACACATCTTTGTCTCAACACCATCCCACCCATGATCCACCACAACGGCGATAAGAACGCGCGTGAGGATCTATGGCCTATGATGTGGTTACAGCCTCATGCAAGAGACATGATGCAGAAGGTCTTGGGCAATAATCCTGACAAAGCCAGCGGCACCAACGCAGCAAACGGTGAGAGGCTGAGCTGGAATGACTTGTGTCCCAGTGAGTGGGAATATGAGTTGTTTAGAGATGTTCCAGCTCCGCCTGAGGTCGAAGTGGAAGGACAGCCAGTGTGAGGACTGTCGTACAGGCACGTACTTTAACGAGATTGCTTGCATTTATATTATTAAACCACTTGTCCATCGAGACAAGTCGGTTGGAGATCGACTCACATCACGTGATATGCTCGGCGGATTTAATCAGATTTTCGCACGTGACGGCAGCGGAACGATCAGATAAGGCCGAGATCCGACCTTTGACCAAATACGGCAAGAAAGAGCGAGCAATCAGGGTAAAGCTCGCCTCTTATCTCCGACGGCCCTGCAGAAAAGCACAAGTATCGCCGACCTCGAAGTACCTAGGTACCTTTAGGTAGGTAGGTAAAGCGGGACCGTGAGCTGCAGCTGCTCGCCAAGTTCTTTTCTCCCTCCCCGATCGCTTTACATCATCCCGTCCAACCTACCTCATCGCTATCAACCTCAGTTCTTCTTCTTCTTCTCCTCTCCATTGAACCACCAACGCTCGTACCTATAATCCCAACGTCTGTATCTACACTCTATTTGAGGAAATCATCCAGAGTAATCAGCGTGCTCGATATTGATCTGCGTACCACATCAACGCCAATCGCAAGTCTAATTGTCCAAATTCCGCCACCACAACCGCTTTTCAAGATGTTCAAGCGCGTGATCGCTTCTGTGCCAGCGCAGACCGGCAGGACCCTCGCCAGTGCAGCCAGGCCATCGTTCTCACCAGTGCTCAGGAACGCAACAGCCGCGTCAGCGGGCGCGATCAGACCTCAACAGCAGCTACAGCAGAGGAGGAGCTACCACGAGAAGGTTCTGGATCACTACAACAACCCACGCAATGTGGGCAGCATGAACAAAGCCGATGTGGACGTGGGAACCGGCCTCGTTGGTGCGCCGGCTTGCGGCGATGTGATGAAGCTGCAGATCAAGGTTGACCCCAACGACAACACCATCTCGGATGTTAAGTTCAAGACTTTCGGCTGTGGTTCCGCCATCGCCAGCTCCAGCTATCTCACCCAGCTTGTGCGTGGCATGACCCTCGAGCAGGCCAGCAGGATCAAGAACACCGAGATCGCGAAGGAACTATGCCTCCCACCCGTCAAATGTAAGTTTATATCGCTCCCCTCCCACGGGACTTGAGTGTTATCCTTTCGAAGCGCATAGAAGACTGACCGTTCGGTGACTTTAGTGCACTGCTCCATGCTTGCTGAGGACGCCATCAAGTCGGCTATCAGCAACTACTACACCAAGAACCCCAAGGCTCGCCAGACTGACCTCGGTGGCACCGGCGCTCCTCTCCCCAAGATTGAGATCGAGAAGGTCACCGCCGGTGCGGCTACCGCATAAATGAGGCGATGCGGCACGCCAGGTGTTTTTGTTTGTGGGCATGCCCGTCACGATTGTAACATTTTGTGAAGTTGAAGTCAAATCGGCCATGCATAGCGAGAAGGGGGAGAGGGATGTTGGAGTGGTAACTCGGCTACGAGTCTGTTATCGGTTCCCGTTTTGATGAAGAATGATACCAGTGTGGGAGAAAGATGACGGGAGAATACTCGTTACAGTGGTTGGGAAGAGGGAGGTGAGACGCGATCCTGGCCTTCGGTCATGATATCATCGTCCACTTCTCCCTTTCACCCAAAGCACCTTGAACTTTCGTTGACTAGCGACATTTTCCACTCGACCTATTTTCATGTCGAAGGAGTTCTGGGGGTGTTACTTTTGAAGGGAGACGCCAAGGGTTTTTTGGTTTAGGTTGGCTCCATCAGATAAGGATGAAAGCTCATGGTTCCCATTGACCATCTGCACCTGTGTTCTTCCATGCAGTCTCGCCACGAGAATGTATTGTACATACCTTTATTGTACGTACGCATCATTGGGTGCGTGGATGCAAAATATGCGATATCAACCAATATACCAACACACGGAAAACCTTGCAAATGTCAAAAGATGCCTCAGATCACAAATCATTCATTCGAGTGCAGGATGGGTGGGTGGCAACGTTGAGCTGGAATACGCCGGTCCGGAGATCTGATTCTAGCTACCTACCTAGGTACCTAGCTGGATCGTCCCCGCCAGCCACGCGTAGGTATGCCCTGCACTGTCTGCTCATAGACGTTGCGCAAGGTCACCTAGAGAGATTTATGTGTACCGAAAGTGTAGAAAGTTTAACTGCAGACTGTAGAATGTTGACGAGCTGAGGAGGTCCGCTTCTGGTCATTTCGTCTCGTCCTTCTACCCTCCCATCTCGCTTAGGATACGGACTGCTGAGCGTATTCGAAAGGCTGCAACGCCATGTAGCCAATCCGGACATGTTCATGCGCAGCACAGCATTCTGCAGGCTGATGCTGTGAGCCCTGGAGTTGCATATCGATATTGACGAGTATGGATGTCACAAATAGCCACCGCCACTGATCCTTGTCGTGATGACAGCCGAACCGCATCCGCTCGAGGCAAGACGCCTATTGTCTCGAACCGATCGTACAAACAGTATAAGTCTTGAACTCCAGACTCTCCTGAAAAGGGTATGAATCATTCTGAAGGCGAGCAATACGCAATCTGCTCTCGTTCAAGGGGAGAGAGACATATAACATTACCAGATCTTAGGTGGGCACTGAGAGGGTTACACCTAAACCGCACAAAGGTCGAGCGAATCCTACCAGAGTTTTTGGTCAGCTATTCGTTGATAGACATCAAGCCGGAGGAAACTGATGGCCGATTGTAGTAGACAATGAGAGTAAAAGACGGATTCAGTGGCTCTGGTCGAATCCAGACAATGCTTTGAAGCTCAAAGAGGTGCCAGAAGCGCCACCTGATGGCTCTGCCGAGCACACGAGGTTGTTGTCTCGTTTATGTCTGAGAGAGACGATTTCCCTCGTTGCGTTTTAGTATAAAGAAGCCTATTGTCCAACGCTCTCATGCGAGCCTAGACAAGTAATCTGCCGTTGGCCAGATCCTCTCGACTCTTTGATGAGCTCATGAGGCGGCTGAGGGTGATAGTCAGTCTTTCAGACCACACTGCCCTCATCCCACTGTCAGAGCCTAACGCCAGATACGCCACCTTGCAGCTTATGCTTTGGCGGAATGTGTTTGGTTATGTTGGCGATATTGAGGTTCAATCAAAGCCTTGCGCATTTGTTGTCTACTATACTCTATTGTGATTGTGGAACTATATACAAATTACCAAGGTCTTGAAACATGCATTGCTGATACACTTCTATGCTTAAATCAATACGTATATGCTTCCCGTCATCGCTATGCCGCTTGTCGTGAATGCCTGAGGAATGTTTGTGGTTGCTTGCTGTAAAACAAAAAAACTGGACGAAAATCGATCGAATAAAAGAGACAACGGACGACTTGAAGATTTGCCATCATGCTCGCAGTGTTATGTGGCGCCTCTGTGACAATGACGTCTGCCGATTCAGAAGCGTTCGAGATCAATGAGACGAAAATGGCAGAACAAGGTGGATTGATGGCGTTCAGGTTCACTTCTTTTGCACCCAAAATCCATTCGACGTATCGAACCAAAAGCTTTTCCGCTGCTGCTGAGCGCTGCCTTTGGCATGGGTGGATTCGTTGTCGGTGGGTGGCAAGGCAGGGACTTCCCAGACCCTCTCCTCGAGCATCAACTCGACGGGTTCCGCAGCCAGCAGGTAGGGATTCTCAATGATGGAGTGGGTATAGCAACCGCCGAATTTGGCACTGAACTCGTCGTCGACGGCCTTGCGCATGAGGGTGATACGTTTTGGTTGATGATTGAAGTGATCAACAATGGATGCATTGGCCCCTTTCTTGGTCGAAACCGTTGCTTCTCTGTTGGGTAGCCGGCCCCATACTTTCGCAGATTGATTCTGTCGGTGTCGAGCATGCTCGCGGTAGGTCAACGCTGCTATGCCGAGGAGGGATAGCAGCGTTGCCACTGCGCAGATGGTGAGGATCACAACCAGTGTCGTTCTCGAAATGGCTATCTCGCCTGGTAAGAGGGTTGTCGATGGGGTCTCAATGCTTTCCTTTGCTGACGATGAGCTATCGCGAGGGAAATTTTGGATTTGCCGGAAGCGCGTTGGTGGCATTGCCTCTTAAGGTAAACAGTGACCAGCCTTTCTCACAACGGGTACGTCGAACTGAACGATTGTGGGGTTTAGCGATCGTTGGCTTTAATAACACAAGAAACGAGTGGAATGTAGATGCTGAACGATTCGAATGGAAGAGTAAAGGACCGCACCAGATATAATGTTATCACTAGTATGGCCATCCCAGAGAAACAGTTCTACATTCTGGAGCGATGAGCGATCATATACTAGGCCTCATCACCTAACATGAGGGTGCGGCACAGTCAATGCCGCAAAGGACATAAATAAATAAGATGAAACCGGATGTTGAAGCAGTAGAGCAGTCTTTAGAGCCGAAACAAGCGCGACACGGCTCATAGTTCATCGTCCATCGTTAGCAGGTACATCACGACTGGTCGTCGAGTTGCTCTTCATGCTCGAAGGCTGGAGAATTGATGTTGCCGCCAGAGAGGGCGCTTAGAGGTTGGAGCGAAGGTGGGTCCAGGACGGAGGATCCAGAATAGAAGCATGACCCCATACGCCCATGAAGGTAAGCAGGATGGTCACGACAACGAATTCGTTAGGATCTGTAGTAGGTCATGGGCACGAATGCTCAAACAGTGGCAATCGTAACCACCATCGATGACCAGACTGGAGTCCAGGGTATTTCTTCGATGTATACAGTCTGCAACCGAGACTGAGACTCGGCTGAAGTCCGAATTGATGAGCACCCACTAGTGCGCCGCAACAAGTACCCAATGGGAGACGAGGCCGGTAGGAAATGGGAGGCACATAGTCACATATCATCGCCGGACGGATTGCCACCTCCTCAAGCACTTACTCATTGTTAGCGAACAGACACTGTAAGCCGTCGAGGGAGGTGCAGACAGGTGGAAAGGTACCTGTGTATGAGTGTATGAGTGTATGAGTGTACGGGTGTATGACGGGTGTGAGCGCATCGTCACGCCTCGGCGATGTCCCAAGTTCATCAGGTGTGTCCCGAGGTCGGGTACTGCACCAACGCTGCCTGCCTGAGGTGTCCAAGGCTTTGTCAGGCATCCTCACAATTGCAGCCTTAGCACCTCAGGCGTCAGTGCCAAGCCGAGACAGACTGGCATCCATTCCACCTTGTCTTGCCTCCAGGGCTCCTCACTGTCGCGAAGGTCACGATGACTCTTGCAGCCGTCCACAGTGGCGTCCAGTATACCTGCGTACAGGCGTGTGTTCACTGCTTCAAACAGCAGTACAAGGCGAAGGAGGATCGGCCGCCAGGAGAAGCGCCGTGAAAGATGGCCACGCATTGTTGCACCCATTGCTTGAATCAGTCAAATTAAGGATTGCCATTAGGGAGCAGACCCTCGAATGCGGCCTGGCGGGATGTGGACTTAGCATATGTCTGTTATGCGCTAGCCGTTGTTGGCACTCATCCCAAATAAACCGTATCGGTACCTTATCCACAGCATCAGGCCGCTGCCAAGCCCAAGGGGTTCAGGCCGTCTTTATGTCGGATCCCTCCAAACCTCTTGCGACAGTCGCAGATACGGAAATGATGTGATATCTATAAGGATCAAGAGAATCACCCATTCTCGTTCCGCCGCCGTCCCTCAATCCTTCTACCTGGGAGACTTGGTCTTCAAATATTGCGGCCTTCCGCTCCCATGCCGATTCCACGGTAGTCCGCTTCGCTGCTCGTCTGGCCGCAATGTCCCTGTTTCGTCAATACTTCCCTGGCCAACTATCAGGCCCAAAAGCTGCAGTTGGGTCCTTGAGCGGTTTGGTTACTTCGAAGCTTGCAAAGGTCATCATCAGTAGTCTGATCCTGCTGAGTGTGCTGTTCGGTCTCAATTCATTCCTCCACCCGAACCATACGGACAATCGTCCAGCCAGTCCGGCCGTTGCATATGGTGCTGACCCGGCACTGGTTGGCCTTAACCCAAACAAAGCCGAGCAGACGAAAGGCGACCAAAGCAGAGGTCGTCTACACCTCCTCATACCTGCCACCAGCTCCAATCATGACTTGTGCAAACTGGTCCTCTCGTCCACCATCCTCGACTACCCAACACCGATCTTCATAAACTATGGTCAGCCTGAGGCGCCCAACCCTTACGTGCAGCATCTGGCAAAAGTGGAGGGTATATTGCGTTGGCTGGATCAGCAGGAGGAGAGCGAAGAATATGGCCACGATCTGGTACTTATCCTAGATGGATATGACCTTTGGTTCCAGCTGAGGGCGGATGTGCTCATCAAGCGCTACTTCGAGATGAACAGGAGGGCAAACCAGCGTGTCATCGATACATATGGTCGTGTGTTGTTTGATTCGCATGACATGCGTCAGACCATCATCTTCGGACCGGACAAAATCTGTTGGCCTATTGACTTCCGCAGGCCAGCCTGTTGGGCTGTGCCAGAAGCCGATCTCCCACCTTACGCATTCGGCCCGGATACCTCTAGTGGACGAGAGACTTCCAACATGCCGCGTTGGCTCAACTCTGGCACCATCATAGGCCCTCTACAAGATCTAAAGCTGTTGTTTAGAGCAACCCTCGATCGCATCCATTCGCATCATGTCACGGATTCGGATCAGTTCTATTTCGCAGAGCTCTTTGGTGAACAGGAGTATGCTCGATTAAGCAGAATGCCGGAGTTGAGAGAGACCTACAAAGCGAGGATGTATCGTGAGGAAGACTATGGCGATGCGCAATCGCTCAGTGAAAAGGTCCCTACTGAACCCACATTCGAACCGGATCAAAAGGTGGAGTACCATGTTGGAATCGACTATGCATCAACCGCTTTCCAGACGCTTGCATTCTGGAAGCAATACCTTACCTGGATGCGACCCATAGATTCACTGCCTATGCCACACGAGCAAGGAGCATTGTATCTCCAAGATCGACCTGCGCCTTACTCGCCGTATACATTCATCCTGCCAGACGATATCAAAGACTCGCCACGTCCCTTCAGCGCCATCACATCCGCTCCCAACTATACAAGCAACCAGACGGACCTCAGCTGGGAGGAGGTCGAGCTGCATTACAACACCGTTACTGGCGAGGCGCCAGTGGTCATTCACTACACTGGTGAGAAGGGGTTCAGGGAGATCTGGTGGCAGAGGATGTGGTTCCAGTCGCAAGCCGAGAGCCTCCGTCTCGCAGCACAGTCGAAATCCTCTAAGTTGATTGCGGCAACCCCCATACAAGGCATCACCTGGGAGAAGGCCGAGACTGCAGACTCGGCGGATTTCATCAAAGGTGGTGTCGGTGGAGGTTGGACCGACACTGGAGCATGGTATAGCTGGAAGGCGCTCTGCAAGCCCTATGAGAGCGAGATCTACGCAGTGGCGGATGACGAGTACTACCATCCTACGAAGCCGCCCGGCAGTGGGGATGAGCAGGGCTAGGCGAACATCGCTGCGTTGCATGTTTTGGCATTCATGAATTTGTATAGCATTATAGTCTTGGGTCGCATTCACCTGCATAGCGATGAGATGAGAAGTTGTGTAGTGCTCGATAAACGAGATGCTAGCACGACCATACATACCTACCTACCCACCTACCTACCCAGGTACCTTACCTTTATTGTATATGACGGGGATAATGGTGAAAAATCTGTAACAGAGGTACCTAATTAATAAAATCAGATCGACCTCCGTCCCTCCGGCTCAATCCCTCTCGACGGCCCCGCCAAGCCGTTTAGATACCGGATATCCGGCCTGTGCTGCAGACTGCCAGCAAACGGGGGAGCTGCCCAGCGCGGTGCTGTCTACGCTGGGGCCGACCACAAGCCACTAAAGTCGCGTGCGACTCCACATGTGAGACGAGGGCTGTCATGTTGCGACCTCAGTCTGGAGATTTGCGCCCCCTTTAACGGCGGTCTATCTGCATTCTTGTCCGAACCCTAGACGGCATACGGCACCCTGGACAGTTGGGGGTGAAGGATCCATTCTATCACGGTAGATGCTGGTCTCTATTGGCATCCATTACTCGTAATCCCATCCTACCCTGCAATCCCTTGGAGTGGACCATCCCGAGCCCTTGGCACGAGACATCAGCTCTCAATCCTAGTTGATTTGTTAACGGAAACATTGGTCTGGTCTGGTCTGGCCTGGCCCTTCTGCGCGCTTTCTTCATTCTACGCCTCGCTTTCTGATGGGTATGGAACTTTGGAGATGAATGGACATCCTAGGGAGCCCGATGCCACGCAACTCCACCTGTTGGGAGCGAGTGAAGACAACGATCATGACGGTGCGGTGAGGAATGCTGGCAGTGGCAATGGCAGTGGCAATGGCAGCCGCAGCAACTACACGTTCATGTTTGGCGGCGGTGATGATGACGCCGCCGCCGCCACGACCGGTCTGAAGGGGTTGTTGGCCTCACAGGGAAGGATCGTGTTTGCCTTCTTCTTGACCTTATTTGTGGCTATGTATTATATCGCTTCGGTAAGTCGGCATAATCTCGAAAGACCATGAGAACATACGGACCCAGGACTGACAGACGCCCCAAGCCAGTGCCTCCAGTGGTGTCAGACGGACTCCTTGGAACGACCAACACTACATCGGGATCGTCAGGGCGAAAACCTGCCGACTTCCATTTCTTAATTTCAACTGGCAACTCAGATCTGAACCTTTGTAGATTGCTTCTGTCTGCTGGTGTGGCTGGCTTTCCTACTCCTTTCCTAGTCAATTGGGAGCAAAAGACTTTTGCATCAGCTGCGGCAGAAGATGCGGCGAGGATTAGTGAAGTGAACGGATTTCTCAGAGGTCTAGACGAGTCTCACGATGAAGATCTAGTTCTGATGGTGGATGGTGCGGATTCCTGGATGCAGCTACGACCGCAGGTTCTCATCGACCGCTTCTTTGCCATCAATGCACATGCCAACGAGCTGATTCTCAACCAGCTCGGTGCTGATATTGTGGAGCAGAAGGGAATCAAGCAGGAGATCGTTTTCGGCAGCAAAACCAGCTGCGCTCCCTGGACGGCCGGAGATCCGGCTTGCTACAGCGTGCCTGAGAGTATAGCCGTACTTGCGCCCACGAAAGACGGTAATAGTGCGCCTTCGAAGCCAAAGTACCTCGATGACCGCACATTCATAGGCACGGTCAAGGCATTGAAGAAGCTCTTTGCCTACGCTATTATCTACGATAACTCTGCGAATCCCGGACCACTTCTTCCCCACATCTTCGGCGAGCAAGCGCTCTACCGCGAACTCATCCATCGCGACGCTGCCTCGTACATCAAGAAACTCAGCGGTAGCGGTTTCCGTACTGATTTCAACCAGTCCCACCTGGACCAAGTCAGCGAGAAGGCCACTCTGCAACCCTATGGCTCGCTTGACTTCGGCATCGGCCTGGATTATGCGTCCGCTATATCTACCCCTCCGTCAAACGAGGAAGAGGGCGAAGGCAACGCGATGAGAACGGCATGGCTGGTACTGAACGACACTGCATCGGTCAATGCTGTCCAGGATGCTCGTGGCATCCGAAGCAACCGGCGGCAATTGCGAGCGATCCAGTCCGATGTCGCCACCTCCTTGCCGCCCTTCTGGACCTTCACCTACGAATCTTCCTTGCCACGCTGGCGAGCTTGGGACGAGGTCAGCTTGTTGACGGATGTCTTTACAGGCGTGACGCCAGCGGTAATCCGGCCTGGAAAGGCCAACCAGCAGCAGAAGCGAGATGGTCTTGATGCTGACCTGACCTTGGAGAAGAAGGATGAGAGCAGCGATCCCTGGTCCCTGCTGTGGTCACATCCCCACATACGTTTCCTCTACGATGCTTTCATCTACTCGCCGATTCTGCCCATCGCAGTCTCTGGGCCTCCATCCACATCTACGACTGGCGGGCACCAATTTCAGAAACAATCCGAGAGCAATAGGAAGGAGTACTGGCCACCGGAGATCTGGAAGGGCGGCGCGAGAGCGGCTGGTGTCGACGCGATCGGCATGCCAGACGGCTGGCAGCGCTTCGACTTTCTATGTGCGCCCTTTGCCAACGACCTGTTCCGTGACGATAGGGGTGCCTGGATCCTACCCGAGAACCATTAAGCTCATTTACCGTTTTTGACTTTGGAATCGGAAGAAGGCATTCCACCAGTTCTGTAGATGTAAACACTTATTATTCAACCTTTCATTGTCTCTATACCTGTTGAATTCGATCGCAACTTTCCAAATCGTTCATACAAGTTTGCCGTCCTCATTCAGGCCTACCTCGCAGACCCGCCACGTGGTGGTCTCAGATGGTCGAAAACGCCGGACTGTCGCTGTAAACCCACACCTCAACGCTCACAGGCTCAGATTCGGCCTCTCCGAACCGATAAACTTAGACCCAGACATCTGACCACACTCACACCAAAGCGAGGCATTTCTCCGCATGCAGCTAGGCCTCCTCGGCGCTCGCGCAGAGCTTCCCAACGACGTGATCCCGTGTCTCATTGGGCTTCTCCTGTAGGCAGCCGATGCTTCCCGCAGACATGAGCTTCTGCAGCGTGCGCTACGGGACAATCCACGTCGGCACGTTTCAGCGCCTGATGTAGGTAGCTGATGTTTGGAGATGGAGGATAACGTGACGCCGTGACGTTCGAGAAGAGATTGCCGTGGGTTTGCTTCTTCAGCGTGCATGCCATTAGACGCCACTGCGCCACTACCGAGAAAGCTGTGCGGAAGAGGATATAATATTTCGCGAAGCACAGGCGCATTCGTGGATTATATACTCACAGTATGAAGGGGAGGTTTGGACCTATAGCTAACTGAGCAAGATTCTCAGTGGAGTGATATTAACAATGAGCAATTAGGCCACATGTCAACAAAGGACTTTTAACTACAGAACATCAAGGTTCCTGTGTTTGTGTTCTAATTCCACACTCGTTGTATACGGTATCTTGATTGTTATCTGGGAAAGACTCCTTCGCGTGCCGCGGGCGTAACTCACTCATCATTTGGAGTACTGATTCCGAAGTCGTAGCTAGAGTAATCTGGGTTTGACTCCCGAAACCTTGGGAGAAATTCCTCACACCTTTACAGCCGTACTCGCGTTTTGATTGCGCGATTGGTATCGACGTCCGCCGGCGGCGTTAGCCATTGTGTGTAGGAACTTGGACTTATGTAGGAAGCCCTTTGCCATGAACAAATCGGCGAACACGTGACATCTACTATGTCAACCTTCTCTGGAATTTGTCCCATGTCTGGACATGAACAACAGGTTATGTCGAAAAGTGGAGGTGCTTTGGAATGACAGCGGGTTGTGAGTCAGCTCTGAGTATGGAGCTGTCGGCACAAACGAATTCCCCTCACCCTTTAGGTCCGTCGCGGTAGCCATGACCCTATCGTTCCCGGAATGTCACCATGAAACATCCATCTCTTGTAACGGTACGCAGTCTACCTCTGCTCATCGTGGCCGTTGGATATGACCCATCATCGGTTGTCCGAGGTGCTGCTGTTGCGGTTGCGGTTGCTGCTGTGGTCCTGGTCCGTACATTTGTCTCTTAGCATCACCACCTAAGTCGCCAGGACCACCAGAGATATCTGAGATACCTCTCCGGTGTTGGAGATGATGTTGTTGCTGTTGTTGTTGCTGAGCTTGATGTTGCCCTACAGACCCACCTCGTTGACCCTGGCCTGGCGGAAACAATTGATTTTGGCCTTGTTGTTGTTGTTGTTGTTGTTGTTGTTGTTGTTGTTGTTGTTGTTGTTGTTGTTGTTGTTGTTGTTGCTGTTGTTGTTGTGGTTGGAGGGAGAAAGGTGGAGGACCGGCGCTGTTGTGAACTGCCTGCAGGTATGGATCATCGGTGTGATTGCTGGACGGCGAGACACCTATGTTGTTTGGAGAGTGCCATCCACTGACAGTGGCGGGAGATGCGATTGGAGAATCTTCACCTTTCAGACTGCGCCGAGAGGAATTACCAGCACCTGGAGGAGGTGGGCCCATTTCAATTGAGACCGGATGCTTCTTTAAGTGACCGAGATACTTCTCGAGCATGTTGAGAAGACCTTCCTTAGTAAAAGGTTTGGGTAGGACGTCATTCATACCTGGACAAGATCGTTAGAGAGCCACTGGCAAAGTACACTTCCAACCTCACAACTTACCATGCTGGAAGTACATTGATATATCATCGCTTCTGATGTTGGAAGTCATTGCGATGATTGGCGTGTTGTCAAACTGTCGGATCAAGTGTGTGGCGGATACACCGTCCAAATTAGGCATTATGATGTCCATCAATACAAGGTCATACTTTGCCCCCGAGTTCAACTTATTCACGGCTTCCAGACCGTCAAGAGCACTATCGATCTGACAGTGAAAGGCGTAGAGAAATTTACTACCTATCCTCCTACAAGTTTGGTCGTCTTCGACAAGCAAGATCTGAGGAGGTCTTATCCAACCTGGATCCATTGTCGTGCTCTTCTTCCGTCCATCACTAGCCTGGTTGTTCTGAGGGGGATAAGCAGCTTCGGATTGCTTAGGTGGCATCGGGTAAGGGATGTTGTTGATGTGTTCGCTGTACATGGGATCAATCCCCTGGGTCGTACCAATTGGATAAACCAAGTTCTCAAGCTCAGAATATGAGAGATTTGAAGATGTTGCGGATTGCGGACCACTGTTTCTGTTTCTGACAGCAGTCAAATCTGGTGGAGGAGTTGTGAGGGCGGCGTTCATGCGTAAGCGAGCCTCGCTCAATTGTTCGAGATTGTGTGGATTGATAATCGTATCGGCATTTACCTCGCTGAGCAATTTCGAGGCGTGTTGAAGAGGCGATGCAGGAACATCTTCTTCGGGTAGACGCATATTCGAAGATGCGCCGTTGATTGAACTGCCATTAGTAGGGGTGAAAGGATTTGCGACTTTGCTCTCACGACGACGCTGGGCATCCATTGTATTGAGAAAGTTCATGACGTATTGCATGACATGCTCATGGTTCACTACGGTCTTCTGTACGCCAATGAGTTCCTGAAGGAGCATCGAGTGGTGCATATTGAGTTCGTTGTAGCGTTCCTGCAGTTGTTGCAGCTGCTGCTGAGTGGCAACGAGTTGTGTATTGACGAGATCCATCTGCTGGGCTGGCATGAGCTCTTCAGATATCTGATTCGGTTTACGTGGAGCTGGAGCCTTTCGCCTAATGTTGTCCAAGGCATCTTTGTTGTTCGCCTGGAAGTCTGGATGTTTGAATTCCCAAGCCTGTAATGATTTCGCAAGCCGTTAGATAAAATTCGAGAGGGAGGGAAAAGACTTTCGGAAATCGAAGTGAAATTGCCTACCCCAGGGCCATAAGGCGAAGGACCTCCTTCCTCGTTATTATGCCTGACTTTGTGGAAATCGTACTTATTAAGCTGGCGGACAAAGGAAGCGAAATTGCTGTGTTTGAAGTGTTTTGGCAGGATGTGCTTTGTGAATCTGTAGCCAGTCAGCACAAGCGTGCGACAAATAGCGGCGGCGGGCGGCGACGACGACTGACTTTTCATTCTCCAACACCACAAAACTGTCTCCTTGATCGCCCCAGCGCACTACCGATTCATCCTGTGGGCTTTCCAACATCCTATCGAGTAGCAGTCAGTCTCGGAAGGCGTATGATTTGGGCATCGGACGGAGGGAATTGGCATTGATGTTCGCATTGGCGGTAACGTCGACAAGGAAGGGAGGCGCAAAGCATACTTGTAGAGTTTGCGAACCTGCGATTGGTATCAGCGACTTGCGCATGGGTAACAAGGACTGCAGCGCACGGCAGACGGCCTGGAGGGGTTGCGACATGGGCATGACTTACGAAGTCGCTGGAATTGGCCACCGGGCCAACCTGCGCATTGAGATCCATAACGAGTGCCAGACCGAGATATCAGGCCTCCGGACAGGCTCAAGACGAGGGTGCGAACAAGATGTGGACTGGCGGTAGCAGGATAGGGATTGTAGGCTGACGGCGCAGAACAGCAACACAAACACAGCGGCGACAGTGAGGGAGAGCGATAGCGAAGACGGGTGGACGGGGACTCGGGCGATGACAGCGGCGACGGCGGGTGATGCACGATCGAAGGGTTGGGGCGGGCGGTAGAGTGTCGCCGGAGAGAGTGTGTAGCGTAGGAATGGAGTACAAAGCGACGTTATCGGTGAGTATAAGGATATAGGTCTGTTGGCGTATGCGGGCGAGCCGAAAGACGAAGGCGAATAAAGAAAAGTGGGAGGTGGAAGTCAGAGTAAAGAGTAGGTAAGAGGAAAGCGTATGGGCGGACCCGAGGGGGGGGGGACAGCGGATTGGATCTGGCAGGTAGGTGCAAGTAGAGCAGAGCAGAGCAGAGCGTGTCGTTAGTACCACCTATGCTACGACGTGAGGATAATCTTCAATCTTCTCCTGGCCACTTCTTCTGTTCTTCTTATGTCTCTTTCTCCTTCTTCTTCTTCTTCCTCCTTCTTCTTCACTACAGACACCCTTCATCGTGTAATCATAGGCAGAGACGGCTCACAGCCTACTGCTTTGCATCGCATCGCATCGCTTCGAACCGCAAAACGTAACATCACACCCTAATCCTATCGAATCAGACACCGTCTAGTCTTGGCGGTTCTTTTCTTTTGCCTCTTCTCATCCGATCGACGGCTGACGATCTTAGGGGGGCTTCCCTGCAATTTTGGTTGGAACAGGGCTAGGGTACGATTCCCCCAGCCCTAACCGGAACGAGGCTGTCTGACCAAAATTCAACATCTATCTCCGTCCTTTCCTATGTCCAATTCGCTTCCCTGATGTACAGCTGCAGGCCGTGCCTGTGACTGCGGTGGAGACTGTAGTGGATCGACGAGACGCGTCTCCGATTGGTATATGTACGGTGCTGGAACGTTGTCTGTGGGGTGTATGTGGAGTCTGGACTGGGACAGGACGAGATAACACGTGTGTATACAGTAGCAGCAGCTGGAGCATCAGCACGGAATCATAAATAATGGACCTTATCCTCTCAATGCCTTTCGTATGGAGGTAATGTGTCTTAGTGAGCCCCCCCATGCACGCTACTTACCTGAATGTGGCTTCTCGCGGCGATCCATGCCCGTGCCAGCATTGAGTTAGGGACAGTGGCGTGGCGACAGATGGAATGTCTGTCTCGCGGTATTCGGCATCGAAAGCCTGACTGATCGTCTTGAGACTCACACACGCACACATGGCTTGCGCCTTTCTTACAGACGATCACGCCGAACTTCATTTCGTCATGATAAACGATAGATACCTCCTCAAGACGTACCACAATATATTATTTTACTAGGGCTTGCTCTGTCGTCCGATATGTTCTTACACCAACGCCGGCCCCAACGACAGATTCCATGTAGTGCCATTTGCAGACAACAAACTATCATTCTAAACATTCCCATCCGACGAACCAACCTCATAAACGCATTCTACAACGCCATCATTCCACGTCACCAAAACAGCAAACGCAGAGGCAAAAGGCAGGGAATAACAGCGGGATCGGGACGTTCCTCGACGGCTGCACACGCGAGATGGGAACAGCCGAGCGGGCCGAGGATGGCTTGGCTCGATCGGGACTCCGCGGCTTTCCCACCTCGGTAGGTAGTCCCACCGACTCGGTCAACACACTGCCAGAGGTACCGAGTAGAAAGTAAACACTCATTAGGTGTATCTAGCCCAACATCGAGCAACATCAACATCATCAACAACATCAACAACGAACCATACAGTCGACAGGAAGAAAGACGGAATGTTCAACGTAGCAGCTAGACGTTTCGCTGGCCAGGCCCTCTGCGCCTCCAGGGCCAGAGCTTTCCACGCCACTGCCAGAACCGCAGTCAACGTCGGCGATGCCGTCCCCAACGTCGAGCTGTTCGAGGATTCTCCCGGCAACAAGGTGTCCATCGCCGCCGAGCTGGCCAAGGCCAATGGCAAGGGCGTGATCATCGGCGTGCCTGCTGCTTTCAGTATGATATAGACCTTCCACTCATTCCACTCGTTCCGCCTCTTGAACCCCAATCCTACCACCTCCTCTCCTACCTCGTGGACTTGGGATGGGAATGATGTCACGCGTGTGAGATGAGAAAAACGACCAAAATGTGTATCTAACTCTCCCTCTCTCTCCCAACCTTTCAGGTCCAGCCTGCTCTGCCAGCCATGTGCCTGGCTACATCAACTCTGGGAAGCTGAAAGACGCTGGCAGTGTGTTTGTCGTTTCGGTGAACGATGCTTTCGTGTAGGGTCTCCCCCACCCCGATGCCGACTGCTACGATGTGATCCGCATGCTGACCCTCGACGCAACCACAGCATGAAGGCGTGGGCCGATTCCCTCGACCCGAGCAAGGCCAGCGGCGTAAGTGTTTTTTTTTTTCTTTTCGCGTCTTGCATTTCCTCTCTTTCGTTGGATGCCGTACGCTCGTGTCTGACGCTCGCCCATAGATCCGCTTCCTGGCAGATCCGCAGGGCACCTTCACCGAATCGCTCGAGCTGTCCTTCGGCGACGCGGCTGCCATCTTCGGTCCCCAGCCCCGCTCCAGGAGGTACGCGCTCGTGATCGAGGACGGCAAGGTCAAGTCTGCCCATATCGAGCCTGACAACACTGGCCTGAACGGTGAGTGCTCTCCTTCGACCGCCTACCTGTGTTGTGTGGTGTATGCACGTACCCGATTGACTGCTGACTCGGATTTCTTCATTCAGAATCCGCTGCCGAAAAGGTTCTCGGTGCATAGATGCTCAGCATTAGACGCTCTTGATGAGAGAACAGACGAAAGGGATGGAATCGGTTGAGACTCGTATTCCAGAGGGACCTCACTCTACAACATGTGTTTTTGTATGATCTGCAGCTCAGATGTGGTTCGCGAAGGAAGTTTGTACATCGTATGTAGCTGTACAAGTCGGGTATAGGCGACTGACTAAATGACCGACTAACTAAATCGTTGGTTGCACCCTTGCCCCAAATGTGAAAGCATCATGGGCTTCATCACCGTCATCATAATCGTCATGATGGTCAATCATCAACAGGTGCTGCTCAACGGTTGATCGAAATCGAGTCTGGATCCATATGCGATCGAGTCATCCATATGAGAGGCAGAGTTTCGAAGAGTCGAGATTACGCTTGCTGAACGACGGATTCCATCTAAAGCATGCCCAAAACACCACCCTGCTGAGCGAACCTGGTCTGATACTCGCGCAGGTCTGCCCACGCCTTGAGCTCTGCATCCTCTTCCGAAAGCTCCGACGTGGAAGGGTCACCGGAAGGGTTCTTGACCCGTTCAAGTTGAACAAGTATTTTCAGAAACGCTGAGAGGTACTCCTGAGACTTGAGAGCCAGTTGACCTTTGCGTTTGTCTGACACGTCCAGCAGGGTACTTGCAATCGAGCGGATTTTCATGGTCTGTGATGATAAAGCGGATGTCAGTGGATCGGTCTTCTTCCCATGCGAAGTATGGATGAAAGCAAATCTCGATGGGATCACTCACGAAACTGTCCGCGTTGGGCTCGCAGTTGACCTGGTCAATGCTCCTGAGGACGACAAGCAGATCCTTGACGATTTCCTCTCGCTCCTCCTTCATTTCCTCTTCGGTGGTGTCTGGTTGGCTTGTAGGAGCCTGTTGCGGTGGCAACATTCCATCGAGACCGACAGCCATGACACCGGTGGTCGGTGAGCTAGGGATGGATGTGGTGGCGGATGCGGACGCTGAAGCGACGTTGCTCTCGGACCTGGACCTGAGCCGATCGTGTGCATCACAGAGGTTCCAATACTTCTCGACGATATAGGAGCGGGTGATGAGGCTGCTGGAGTAGATGTTCGCCTTCTGGATTTCGAGCTGCATGTTTCGCCTGTCGATGGGCGAGCGCTCGTTCCTCTCAATACTCTCTGCAGTGCTTACTTCGTTGTCCCGCTGATTAGGTAGGTGGTCGAGTAGAGTGGTATATGCTTCGTCCCCAGCTCCATGTGGCGAAAGCCTCGAGGTCGATGACGTCTCGACAGTGAGCTGGTTGGGTAAGTCCCGGATGGAATCTTTACATCGCCGAAGCGACTCGTAGAGTACTCTCTTCTGTCGCTCCCAGTCGACCACTGCATCGATCCCCCAGGCCATCTCCATAGTTGCTAGAGGGTTGTATGAACTGTAAACCCTGACGTTGGCGTTGAAGCCAGCGATCAGCGATATCACCCCAGCCGGCTGTTCATCGGTATGGGTTGGATAGATACAGTAGTCGTCCACTTCCGAAGGTAATGCAGGGTATGGGTCGTTGGAGCTGCAAGGTGGGATGATCAGCTCGCCAAACACCGCACCGAACTGCTGTAATGACTTCACAGACACAAACATGGTCCAGAAGATTCTCCGACCCATCTCGGCAGTGATGTTGTCCCATGGCTGAGCTGTCGAGCTCTCTGAATCCAGACCATGCGAACCGATGGAGCCGAAGTGACCGACATTCATCGAAGCCCTGTCCTGGGACTTGTGAAAACCAAGGGTTCGAAGGATGGTCAGGCATTCACCAAAATACACCCTCCCCTGTCTCCACCTATAGGTATAGATACCTATAAGGGCGAGATAGTAGCTGGTTGCAGCATCGTAGACACTCAGATGCTCATTCTCCAGGTACCCAGGCCCTCTGGCGAGGCTGCATACTTTCTGACACTTCTCGATCATAATCATATGGTTTGGGAAGAGAGACTCCCTGTTCTGGGCTTTCAGGCGAAGGTATGGTCTACGTGGGAAAGAAGCGACAAGGGCACCTAACATCGACGCGAGCAAAGCCAGGAAAGATTTGTTGACTGTATCTTCCCTTCGTTTCCAAGCCTCTCTGAAGCTCGGTTCATGTGGAAAGGGGCAGAGAGGGTGGATGTAGGTGAAGAAGTCGTCGATGAGGACATCGATAGCATCGGCCGGACATATCGATTCGGCAGTGAGGTATTGGTTGTGACCGTTTCCGGAAAGCGCGGTCAGGGCCTGTGCAGCGTGTGTGGGGGAAGAGGGAGATGAAATGCCCGAGGTGTGAGAAGAAGCTTCCTCCAGACGTCTTCGTTTGACTGCTTCGGCGACCCGGTTGGGGGGACCTCGTCGTTTGCTGGGTCGTTCAAAGGTACATGGGATATCTAAAGCTGCGCAAGCACGACATGGAGGGCCAGCAGTATCGCACTTGGGTAAGAGTCAGTGCAAGGGAATCGACGGGCGAGCGAACAAGTACGCGAGCAAGACAGATGAGGAAATCAATCGCATGTTGCAGAACGAACCTTTACTTTTCGTATACTACAGGAATCACAAGCCTTTCTCAACCGATTAGCCTTTTGCGCCTGGCGCTGTCCCTGCTGAGATTGGGAAGGATGTGGGAGGTGGTTAGAGAGAGTAGCAAAAGGAGCCTGGTGATCATCCTGGTGGTGTTGATCCTGTTGTGACTGCTGTTGATGTTGATAGCGATTGGAAGGGTGATTGTGCTGGTCATCATGTGCGGTAGTCTGGGCATGCAACTCCTGGGCGAGGTTGTGAAGTTCATTCGGCGGTGGGTGTTGTGTTGGTGGAGCTGTTCCGATGGACGAAGAATCCTCAGCATCGATCTTTGGGTATATAGATGCGGTGGTGAGCGGATAGTGATCGTTGTGTTGGTGTTGGTTCTGATGTTGTTGCGACTGCTGTTGCATAGAGTTCAACAGACTCTGGGCACCAGCGAGGGTGGAGTAGATGGCATTGTAATGCTGGTCATCAGACGGAGGAGGCGGAGGTTGTGGAGGAGGTGGATAGTTCGACATCTGCTGTAGCATCCAACGCCAGGCCTGAGAGGATGATGAGCGGTCTGGCAAAACAACGGCAGACATATCGGGTCGATGATAGGGTGCAACAGAGTGGAGAGGGAAGTCTGGGGAAGTGCGGAAGAGCGAGGGACCGCCGTTGAAAGGGAAAGCTGGGATCACTGCGGATGACATGAACGAATAGCACGGCTTACTACATGCCACTGGCGAGGGTAGAAGGAGGGTGGGTTTAGGGGATGGGGACTGGAGGAGAGTAGAAGGAGAGGAGGGAAGAAAGAGAGTATATCGATAGGTAGGTAGGTAGGTAGGTAGGTATGTGGATGTGTGTGTGTGTGGATGTGGTAGTATAGTGCAGTGGTAATGGTAGTGGTAGTGGTAGTGGTAGTGGTAGTGGTAGTGAAAGCATATGTAGAAGGGAGGAGAGGGTGGAGAATCGAGGACGGATTGAGGTTAATCTAGCAAATCACTTACATAGACAGATATGACGGAGTAGAAGTGGACTTTTAGATTGAGTCAATAGTTGTTATTGTTGTCGTTGTCGTTCAATCCATACGACAGCAGCAGCAGCAGTAGCAGTAGCAGTAGTAGCGGTATACCGAGCAGTAGTCGTCAATCCCCAAAGGCTGGACCCGAATTGGTATCGGTATTGATATCAGTATCAGTATGAGTATCAGTATCAATGGAGCAGCATCAGGTACCAGTATCTGTGTACCTGTAACAGGCCCAACACAAGCTTCGACACCAGCGTCAGTGTCAGGATCCGTATCGAGATCAGTACTAGTACAAGATCCAAAAGAAAGGTGCTAGTCGAGGATGATGGAGCAGGACAGGGCCGAATACAGGGTACGTGACAGGGAGGGAGGAGAAAACAAAATCGATGACAACGTGTGAATGTCTGCAAGAAACCTCGGGCTATTGCGTGTTGGTAATGGGACGGGTCTGCCGGTGCCGGTGCGCGTGCCTGTATCCCACGCGCATGCGGCTGCGAATGGGGGAATGGAGAATGTGGATTGGAGAATGGAGAAGGGGAGGGCGCGTTGGGGTAAGGGGGGAGAAGGAGGGATGGATTAGGAAATGATGGGTGAGATGGGGGTTGGAAGGATGGATAGCCAGCCGGACGGACGGACGGGATGGCACCAGATGAGATGGGGACAAATGGTAGGGAGGGGAGGATGTAGACGAGTGGAAGGATGTACCGTTGGTTGATGATGATGACGATGATGATGATGATGATGATGATGATGATGGGGATGATGAAGACGAAGATGATGGTGTTGGTGTTTGTGATGTTGTTTTGTGTTGATCGCGTCGGTTGGCGGCAATGATGGCAAGGGCAAAGACGATGGCGGTGATGATGGGGGAGTAGTCTGGGGGAGGTACCAGCTCCAGCCCTAGAATGTAAACCGGTAAGGGTGTGTCAGGTACGGGAAGTGTGTATGTAAAGTATGTGATGCCGATGGTGGTGGTGGTGTGTAGTGGTGTAGATCAATGGTTGGATGAAGTGCAGTGCAGTGAAGTGCAGTCCAGTGCAGTCCAGTCCAACGAAAGTGTGCACCTACAGTACTATCGGTATTCGAGTCCCCAAGAAGCCAATCCAGAGCGGTAATTCGTCGGGAAAATGGGGAATAACTAAGAAAAATAAAGAAAAGAAGGAAAATCCACTGGGCCAAAGCAACGCGCAGTAGAGCAGAGCAAAGGCAAACCTTGGAACAATAGAGAGATTCAGCAGGTGAAGTTGGCCCGGAAGAAGAGGCTCCAGCTACAACTGCTTTTTCGTGGTATAATGTAGTCTAACGCAGTATATCACCGCACGCTCTCGTCATGGCCTACCTACCTGACTGTACTCGTACCTAATTTTTCACATTTTTTTACTTTCTTTCCATTAGCCTGGCTTTCTCCATCCTCCACCTCTCGAAGATCCCTGGTCTGTCAGTCGGCTGCTCCCGCCGGAACGGAAGGAAAGCGAAAGCAAGTGACGAGATAGGAAAATGGTTGTCTCGTACATCGCGATACAGGGGTTATTTGGCCAGAACGAGATACAGACGAAGGAGGACGAGTCAGTGAGGTTTACCTACTTAAGTGGGTAGGGAAGTACTGTAGGTATGGTAGGAAAGGATTGTTACCGCCTCGGGCCTGCAATAGTCAACATCTCATCCCATCTCATACCGCCATCAATCATCGAGGTATTGCTATCATTGTCACCGTTCTCATCCCTTTCCCTCCTCTGCAATTGCCTATCCTTCTCCCCCGCGCCAATGCTGCCTTTCGTATTGCTGTCTCAAGTCTCAAAGTCCTATCTCGATAGGTAGAGGGGAAAAAGTCTGTTGCGCCGCTGACCCACGCCAAACAGTGAGGATGCTTATTTTACCTACCTACCTACCTACCTACCTACTTACTCACCTAGGTACCCATTACTTACCTACCTACCTACCTACTTATCACGGTACTTACATACCTACTTATATACCTACCTCCCCAGAACCAACCTGCAAGGTTCCACCTGGGCACCTGGGGGCAGTCTGTAATGGCTCTGGAGCTAAGCGGAGATACACCGAGGTACCTGATCAGGTAGATGTCCGAGGTATCGATAAGCAGACGCTCAGACCATCGACTATCGAGCTTGGCACGCGTCTAGGCCGCATGTGGTAGAAGTTCTGGACGATCACGTTTCGTTCTAGACCACATGGAGCAGGATCATCTCGGCACATGCCGGGGATACGGTAAGTCGATGCCGCACGTGATGCTGTTTGAGAGCTCTTAGCGTGCTTCGAAACCTGGCACAGGGCTTCTGTATCCTGCACTGTACTCCTTCTAGCGGATTGAGATATACCGCCACGCTGCTGAGATATACCCGCAAACACCCCCCCTCCCAAAACACCGCGGTTGCTCCCAGCAGAGAGGCTCATCGCTCATCGCTTATTGCTCATTGCAGCACAAAGACATCTATCTAGGTATCTACATTTCCGCAATACCTGTACCTGTACCTCTACCTGTAATGTACCGTTCTCCCTACACCCACTGCCATTGGGATAAGGGGGAAAAGGAAGAAGAGAAGGTGTAGAACATTCTTCCCAGCCGTGCAACCCCGCGCCCAAAGTCGAATCTTCTTTCTAATCCAACCTACGCCCCGCTGCGTGCCATTGGACCGTCATTGGAGAGACGAGGGGGTTTTTCCTTCCTTCCGACTCTGGTTTCCAGCCTCGAAAAGTCAGATCGCTCGAAAACACCGCCATTCTCTCCTAGTGCCGTCATCTCATCCGCATACCTAGGTAAACTCTTCCAGCCCCAGCCCCAAGTGGGTCTACTTTGTTCCGGATCCAGCCAGCTCGCCTCGACCTGACCGGGCTCAATTCGTAATCTGGAGAAAGTACACCGTTGTCCCCCGTACTAGTGGAACTAGATCAACTGATGTGACAGTGCGCAGCTCCAGCGCTGCTGTACCGTACCGTGCCGTACCGTACTGGGGGGCGTCTCCAAGCCGGGGACATCTCGAAAATAGCGTCGTTTTGACGTGATTCCCACCTACCTAGCTACTCTGCGCTATCTAACACCGGTCCGGGGGAAGAGTTGGGGTGTGGTGCGGGCGAGCCGGGTTCATCTACCACAAAGCAGGTTTCGACTTCGCCTTCTCAACAGATGCGAACCGTTCGGTTTGGTAATGCAATTTGTACCACTCTGTCCACCTTCCAAAATCGAGTGTCTAGTCACGTCAAGGTAAGGCAAGTCTGGTCAAATCTGGTAAAGTCTGGTAAAGTCTGGTAAAGTCTCGTCAAGCCTCCTCAGGCCTGCCATCCTCCTCCTCCTCCTCCTCCTCCTCCTCCTACGACAAACGCATCACTGTGATAATCCTGTTCCTCATCCTCCCTCGAGCCCTCGGCCATCCTCACAACCTGGACAAGCCCATCCCAGTATCCCTCCGTGGCCTGCTCCATATCCGCCGCAGCCGCCTCCAGGTTCGGTGGATATGGCAGTCCGCCACCCGCAAGCCTCCCTTCGTGGGCCAGCCTGCGTTCCCTCCTAAATGCTGATAACAGAGCCACATTGTCCAGCTTTGCACTCTCGATGAGACCGTGTTGGGCTAGGTGCTGTTCTTGCTGGTGTCTATTGTTTCGATCTTCCATGCCACCCACATCACCTCCCTCGCTTAGCCTCACTTCCTTCTCCTCAGGCGCGAGGGTGAAACGGCCGGTGTCGATGGAGGGGAACATGTCCTCATCGTCTCCAAAGAAGCTAAAGTCTGTCTCAGCCGCAGTCCACAAAGCTTCGCTGTCTCGATCCTCCGTCATAGACTTTCCCGTCGTGTGCTGCCATGGGCTTGCGCCGTTGACTTGGCCTGCACGATTACCTTCATCTACCACCTCGAGCACCAGCTTCCGCAGTGCGAATCGTTTCCGCGCTGAATCCCTAAGGCTTGCCGGCTCTGCCTTCCGGCCTGGTGGTAATGAATAGTCCAGCTTGGCTTGCTTAGATGCCAACTGGCTCTCGCTAGCGCATTGTTCCAGATACCAGATCAACTGGTTGGATTCCTTCGAGCTTGGCGAGTGAGTTGGCACGTTTGTTAACACAAGCGTACGTAGCCTGGGCAGCATCGCCGGATGCAGACTGTTACTACACTGTCTGTGTCCGTTGAGTCTGGCCCTTCGTTCATGGCTGATCGACGCGTAGCTATGTGATGGACCTGCGACTGTCCCGTCTGCCGTCACATCCATTGAACTCGTCATTGTCCTGCGGCTAGACCCCAACGTCCCCATGCTATCACTATACGCTACCAGCGGGCTAAGTAGATCGTCCTGATCCATGCCTAACGATTGGGCAGAAACCACCTCTGGTGCAAGGGCACTGCCTCGACGATAAGGTTCAACGTTCATCTCCTTCTCCTCTGGGATCTCCACAGGAGCTTGCGTACGAGGCGTCGCCACTATTTCCAACGGATTCCCAGCCAATTCCTGTCTAGGCGTGGGGGGTTCTGCTGCTAATTCGAAGATAGGCGAGCTGATAGATCTGCTATCGAGTTCAACCATGGCGTTGGCGTCGTCTCTAGTCGTGATCGGCGTGTCAGCTAGTTCTATCCGACCGGTGATTATATCCTCCGCATGCAATTCGTTTGTATTCTTCGTGACGAGGCTGTGATCCACGCGTAAGAAGGTCAGACAATCTGCTGCAAACGCTTCCAAGATGGGCGTAAGCTTCTCCATCCCAGGCATGACAGCATCCGTCTCCTCGTCCGGAAGAAGGGACGGATGTCGTGCCATGTCGCCATGAAGCGATCCTACATCGAGAACATGTAGACGCTTGCATCTCACAAGGCCGGATATACCCTCGACCGTCACCGCATTGTTAGCCACGTATAGATGTGTAATGCCACCCTCAGGTAGGTCTTCGATGGCCAGTCTGCTAACAAAGTTCTTCGTGAATGCATCCCGTAGATATCCCTCGAAATCTGGCCCTTGGTAGATCCCCAGCATTTCAGTCCCGAGATATGGAAGCATTGCAGGAGACCGATCGCCAGTTGCCCCACCATCAAGCAGCTGACTCGTCACAAAACAGAGATCTAGCAGCGTGCGCACGCCGCGATCAGTGATCTGATTGCTACGGATGTCGAGGCTGCGGACTCTCAACCCGATAGCTCTAGCCATCATCTCAACCCCCTCATCCTTCAGGCTAATGCCTCTGAGCTTCAGCACCTGCAGGCCATCGATGTGACTCAACGCGTTGAGGACTCGAGGGTCTCGAGCAGGATTTGTAAAAGACAGATCGAGGTAGAGCAAGTTCTCGAAACGAGCCAAAGCCGTAGCCAGATCGCCTGAGGTAACATTGGAACATCTACTGGCATCGAGCAGCCTCAATCCGAATGAAGGTACGGTACTGGAAGGGCCTTGAAGATTAAACCCTTGCAGTCCTGGCGGTTCGACGCTGCTACCGAACGTGGAGGAGATCGAGCGAACATCGACATGTCTCGTGCTGGATTGCTTGAGCCTGAGCAGTGCAGAGTGATCGAAAAAAGGTAAGCCTCGTACGATCAACGACTGTAGATTTGGCAGGCGATCCAGTGTATCCCTAAGCCAGTCTGCATGAGGGCCATAATAGAGCTCGGCATGAGCAGGTGGCAGGTGCAGAGTGTGTGTCATCGACCGTACAAGCAGGCGCGCCGTATGCAACGTACGCTTGAACTTGGTGAGGGCGACATAGACCCGATCGTTTTCAATGCCGAAGTGAGACGCAGGGTTTCCCCAGAGGTGTTTTGCAAAGGTGATGTGCCATGCGCTACAGACCAAGCACGCACTACACAGTTCACTTGAGCGTAGGTATCGTGCGATGATGTCCCAGTGGTTGACCCGGGTAGCCTGGGCATAACTGGGCGGCTGCGCCTCCATAACGATGGTCCATGTAGGTATTCAGGGTGGTGGACGAGGTCTAACGAAGCTGCGAAGTCGTCGGGTTAGTGGAGATGCAGCTGGATCCATCCTGGCTACGACAGACCCTGTGATGCTTGTCACATAGCGACCCGGGAGTCGTCGACCGCCCGCCTGCAAACGAGACACTGGTGACGTCTGTCTCTGCACGGTACTGGAGGACTCCTAGGTATAGAAAGTCGAGGTCTGGATCTACTTCGTTGCCAACCTTCCAATTACCTACCTACCTAACCTAACCTGACCTACTTATTATAAGTTATACCGACCTACTCCAACTACCATCGTACCTCTAGAAGCAGGTGCGTCAACGTTGTGCCTGAGGCTGTGACGTCTGCCGGGAAGCGATACCCCACTCCGAAACGAGGCAACCGCCGTTCGGAACGGGCCGATAGATCCGCTGTCATGTGAAATATTCTGCTGTTCGGTGCGGTGCTCTATTCTTGACCGGCCCATCGTAGCACAATGTCGTCTCTTTTAATAAGTCAAGACGACATGGCTTACTATTCTGCGACAGACATGTAACCGTCGTCCGAAGCTTGATTGAATCCGATCTACACCAAAGCATTCGCCTTTAGACGCCGCCGGTATGATTGGTTGCCGCTTTAAGACTTCCGCCACCACATCTCGGCAGGCCATTGGCATCATTGGAACGGGACAATGCAGATGAATGTTCAGTACCCATGTACGGAAGCAGTGGAGCGGCCTAGAACGTCAGATCTCATTGATATAACGAAGAAGAGCTACTGAGAAGTCCTTTTATGTATGGCCATGATAAAACTCGCAGTTCCGGAAGAGTATCGACGGTTCCCAGTCAAGACGTGAAATGCTGTGATGTTTTCAGCCCAAAACTTACGAGACAACCTACAGTCACGTTCACATGCTCCAACAGAACGCCGGACTACCGTCTCTTCTCCTTTCGCCCACTGTGGTTTTTATTGTCTGCCATCCATCCGTAGAAACTCAGTCGAGCATGGTCAGGTGATCTGGTCAGGCCCATGCAGTTCAGCTGGCCTTGATTGGCCTCGGTGCGGGCTTACCGAACGGACCTCGGCTGGAGGGAACGTGAAGCTGCACCGCAGCTGTGAGCTGTCTTATGAAGTCACTCTCCAAATTTAGCTGGCGCGATTCGTATACTGCCCTGCAACATACAAAGAGAACCATATCGCGCCTTTCCTGGGTGGAGGAAATCCTAGAAAGCATCAATCCCTTCCTACATAGGTCTCAGCTACGGTCATCCGGCGCACTTCAGCACTATCACCACTACACCCACGATTATCGAGGAGACTGCTTTGTGCAAAGTCAACTCTAGCAAGGGAAACAAGTAGGACATACGTCCAGTAACTACTGGTAGAGGAGCGAGGAACCCACGGCACGCGGACATGTCTTCCACCGGCAATATGAAAGAGACGGTCAGGGAGGCGCTGCCACAGCCTGAACAGGTGAAGGTGGAAGTGGCAGAAGCGGCGAAGAAATCACTCTCCAGCCTTAGGGACTTTGCTGCCGGTGGTGTCGGGGGTGTCTTCGCCGTCCTCGTCGGCCACCCGTTCGATCTAGTCAAGGTGCGGCTACAGACTGCCGATAAGGGTGTATATACTGGAGCAATGGACGTCGTACGCAAGACGATCGCAAGGGAAGGGCCGGTCAGGGTGAGTGGCACCATCCATCTACATCATTGTCTTCGTCCCTGAACACGATTCGAGGAAGAGAGAGAGAGAGAGAGAGAGAGATGCTAATTGCGAAGGATATGCTGACATGTTAAAATGCGACTCAGGGCCTCTACGCTGGTGTATCGGCCCCTCTGACCGGCGTGACACCGATGTTCGCAGTTTCATTCTGGGGGTATGGAGTGGGCAAGCAGCTGGTGGAGCGGTTCTCAACGGTAGAGAAGAAGGGACAGTACAGTGTGGGCCAGGTGTCGGCGGCGGGATTCTTCTCTGCCATCCCAATGACGGTGATCACTGCGCCCTTCGAGCGGGTGAAGATCATCCTACAGATCCAGGGACAGAAGCAGCTGGCGCCGGGCGAGAAGCCCAAGTACTCTGGTGGCGTGGACGTGGTGCGGCAGCTGCTGCGCGAGGGTGGGATCCGGTCGGTGTACCGAGGCTCGGTGATGACGCTGGCGCGCGATGGGCCCGGGTCTGCCGCGTACTTCGCCACGTACGAGGTCATCAAGCGAAGGCTGACGCCCAAGGACGAGCATGGAGAACCGCAGGGCAAGCTCAGCCTGCCGGCCGTCATGGCTGCCGGTGGTGCCGCCGGTGTCGCCATGTGGATCCCCGTCTTCCCCGTCGACACCGTCAAGAGCAGGCTGCAATCCGCCGCCGGCAACCCGACCATCGCCGGCACCGTCAGGGAGCTCTACTCTAGAGGCGGTCTGAAGGCCTTCTTCCCTGGTATGGGACCTGCCATGGCTAGGGCTGTACCCGCCAACGCTGCTACTTTCCTGGGAGTCGAGTTGGCCCATTCTCTGATGAGCAAGACCTTCGACTGAGCCATACAATGGTGATGTCGAGGGAATGCAGGCTGGCGTCATCTCATCACATTTCGTAGCGTGGGCGTTGTTTGGCTTGCATTTGTACATTCCACATGTCGGAAGGACTTTTACTTCATGGGTCAGTGAAGTCACAGCAATGCATCGATGAAGCGTCATACGATGAAACGTCATAAGATATCATGAATCGGAAACTTTGGGAAGCTAGAAACTTTTACAACAATCAAATAACTATCTTGGCAGTGGACCGTCATCATTGTCGTCATCGTCATCATCATCGTCAACAAGAATCACCCGGCCAGCCTCGATTACTTCTGGGCCACTGTAGCGCAGACCAGCGACGTGTTCCAAGTCGTCGGTCCCCGGCCTGGGCATGTCACTGATGCTCGCTGTGGACGCGTAGCTCCCCTTGCCAGTGCCCATGGACGAAGGGGATGTGAGGACGCGGCGGTCTGACTTCCCACCTTCACTACAGACGGAGCCTGCGCGAAGGACGCGGTCATCTAGAGGGTAGCCGTCGCTGGAAGACTTGGAGCGTCCGCTGGCATTGGCGCCGGCACTGCCGTTCTCTCCCGCCAAGGCGTGGCGAATGCTCTTGGCGAAGCCGACGTCACGCACGGTCTTGTGGACGTGATTACCGGAGAGGTAACTGCGGAAGAAGGCACGGGTGGAAGGGGCACAGGCGCAGATGAGGGCCAGTTGGCACTCGACAACAGACCAGGCGAAGAGGCTGAAGCCTGACCAGCTGGTGTCGTATGTAGTGCCGAGCTGGACGAGGTAGTAGGTGCGGGCGAGGCCTGCGCCGGCGACCAGGGTGCCCATGCCGAAGACAGCGTTTAACGCGATCTTCTGTCTGATGGGTAGCTTGAGCTGGTGATACTGCAGGATGGCACAGGGCAGGGCGACGGCATACAGGTCGCTGACGACGCTCAGGATGCCGATGGAGTAGTCCAGGGCCTTGCCGTCGCTGCACGAGTAGTCGTGTTTCCAGGTCATGTTGAACGACATCCAATACGCCTGCAGCGGTCGACACACCGTCAACAGCGCGAGCATGATCGACACCGAATAGGCTACGGTGAAGCCGATCGCGGCGAAGATGGCATACCGCCACTTCCTGCTCGGAACGTCGACGACTAGCCGACGGTAGAACAGCAGCACGGATATCTTGGTGGCGCAACAGCTAAAGTTGAACAAGAGCTGTGCCAGCAGTCCCATCTGTTTGGTATGTTTCGGTCAGAGACGCTACCCTATTGGGAGGGGGAAAGGGAAGGAAGGTACGAGGTGATGGAAAGCTGATTAGACACATACCAAAGCCGCGCCCTCGAATAGATTGTACGGCACATCCCAGGTGTGTCTGTCGAGCTGATATCGCTCGGCTCCAACCCAAGCACACGCCGTCAGTCCAATGGACCCAACCCAACCGACGAAGACGAACAGATCGTCCAAGCCGAAAGAGCCGGCCTTTTTCTTCCAATGGAGATAGAAACGAGCGAAGAGGAGGATGGTTGAGGCGCTCTGCCAGGTCAAAGTGAATGCAGGCATCCACCTTCTCCTCACCGGGTCAATGTAGTTCGGCGGTGGCCATTTTTCCATGACCGAGACTGGAATGTCGGCGATGTTCCCAGGCATGATCAGGACAGGTCAGACCAGACCAGACCAGACCAGATCAGATCATGTGCTACTCGTCTGCAACTGACAGTGATCGAGAGGGACGACTGCGTGAAAGGCGAGAGAAGCATGTGTTGTGTCGGTATGTATGAGGATGCATGCCCAATATCTAGCCGCATCTGTAGAGGACGAGACTGGAGAAATCAAGTGACTTGAAGTTTTAGGCATGTCATTAGCCCACCTTTGCAGAGACAAGGGTGATGTAAGTCTGCCCCCAGCGTCGGCCACTTTTCATTTGTCCTTTGTTCACTGGTGATCCAAGGGAGACTGACGATAGACGAGCGGACTGAGTGATAGAACAGTATGTCGGTAGAGAAATGAAGCGAGGGGGTCTCGATCAATCCCGGTTTCTCAGCCGTCTGGGCTCTCTTGTCACAAACTTCAATCTATCCATGTGACTGCCAGGTGATAGATGGATTTGCGTGGAGGTTTAAAAAGCGGCGAAGGTCAATGCGATGACCCAACTTGATATTGGTCAATCGAGGCATGACAGAACACAACCCTACGCATTGGGATGAGAGAGGCTGACAGATCCAGTAGTACGGACACGGGATCTCAATTAGGTCCTCCGTCGGTACAGGTACCACTCTCAGACAGCTGTAGGAGAAGACGCTCTGGATGTTCTTGGGAGCTTTTCCTTGTCACAAGGGAAGAACGAGAAAGCAGTAGTGTAAAGGGTGAACAGGATAGAACCCATGAGCGGTTATGGATCAGGGTTTGTTAGGCCCAAAGCCCTGCCAGTAGCCGACCCATCAATCCGGTGGGTTATGCAGAGCCACCAGAATTGACAGACTGCCTTCATGGGTTTGTCACCCGCTCCTCTTCTATACGCGAGGGCGTTGCATAAGGTTCGTCTCCACATCATATATCCGGTCAAAAACAAGGGCAATGCCGAAAAGAGGCTTTCATCGTTACCATCGTGACAGTATGCATTCAACGACGGGCGCAAGCTAGACGTTCCAGATCGCGACTGGGTGCGGGCAGCCCTGTTTCTGTTAGTGATGGCTTCATGCCGTGCAGCGCCCTGCCATGGCCAATGGCATTGTGCAAGCATCATCAACTACTTATCCTCGACAACCACTTCTCCGATTGACAGCCTCGTGGTGATACATGTCAAGGTTGCACCACGTTCTCATGGTTTCACCACACGTGCTCTGCGTGTTCGTGACACGGTCTAAGCATGACACCTCACTTTGGCTTTTCCCTCTGTCCCGTGTAATAAAAGGCAGGCCGACCCGCCGACCGACAGACGGACGGACGGACGGAGATGACCTTGGAGACCTTTGACGAGACGGTGCAAAATCCCATCACATCCACTATGGCGGCTGACCGGCGACAAAGGCAGTGGGAGAGGTGGGCGGCGAGCAGAATGCCGTGCAGTATATAAGCACCACTACAGCATCGCCGCATTAACGAAGGTACCTAGTGAATACCAGTCGCGGATCGGTTGCTGGGGATGGTGTCATGTAAGGTAGATCAATCGGTCGATCAATCTCCAGTTCTGACCCTTCAGCCAATCCACGTATCAACCAGGTACCCCAAGGAGACGGCGTTCTGGGCTCTGCCGGTACTGTAGTTGAACTCGAATGCCTCCCATGAAGATCAGACGGAAGGGTTTTTAGACACACACACGGTTCGAGAACAGCACGGCTAGGTACGGTTCGGCTCAGCGGTGAGCCCCAGCCTCGACGGACGGAGCTTTTGCCATATCCGGAACCATACGACTTTGGAGGTTCCAGTTTGCTTCCTCCGGGATAGCATATACAGGTGAGAAATATGATGCATGCCGAATATAATAAATTGATTGCTTTTTCTAAGCTCAAGTTTGAGGATTGAGGGTTTGGTGTTTTGCTGAAATAAGCCCTCATCGCAGTCACTATAAACTAAAGCTGCAGGGCAAGGCATCGAAAGCCGTTAGGCTTGCATAGATGTGTAAGTGCATGAATGCGACGCAAGGCAGCGCGAAGCGAGGCGAGGCGATGCAATGCAATGCAATGCAATGCAATGTGATACAACGCAATGGCTTCCAAGGCCGATGGTCGAATGTGGTGATGGATGAAGATGTCTTCGCCTATTTACAACTATACATACAAACATCACCCTCCAACGCCTCGCTAATGTTTGTTTTTTTGGGGGGTTTACCCAATGGCTAAGGTCTTCAGTCCCAGCCGATCCCATGTCGGCATCCTTTTCTTCCCCTTGTCTTCATTTCCTAGCCCAGTCCACCTGCAAGCTGTTTGTTCGACGAATCGCTCAACCGAAACAGCCGAATAAAAGTATATCGTAGACCTTGACTCTCGCATCCATCACTAAGAGACAGGATAATCTGCGAACAGCCTGTTTCAATCGACCTGTTAGGTATGGTAGGTTGGCAGGGCTTGCAACTTGGATAGCTCAGGTCGGTATTCCTATATGCTATCTCATGTCGTATAATGTCGTGATGGGGCATGTAAGTTGTCATGCACGCCTTGAATGACGGGCTGGTAAAACATCCTTACTACCGAACCGCCTCTGCACCTTCCTCGCTCTGCCGTTCTAATTCGGCTTCCAGTTCGGCCTCGAATTCGTCTTCAAGGTCAGCACCATCCCAGCCATCAGCACTGGCATCATCGACGAATTTATCGGCGGCGGATACCGCATCGGTACCGAGAGAAGCGACCACAGGATTGGGGTCTGGTAGTTGTAGGCCATTCTCGCCACCGTTCGTCGCGTTCTGCACTGTGTTCAGACTTGTTGTGCGGGACATTGCTTCCTTCTTTCGTTTCTGTAGCCTGCTACCTGGTTCATCGCCGTCGCTCTGCCCAGCGTCATTCTCGGCTAAGGCATCGTACTTTCGTTTTGATCCGGTTGAAGGAGTTCCCGTGCCATTGGATTTCTTCGACGACACACCACCTTCTGCCTCTGAGTCAGATGTATCTTCTACGTCCGAACCTAGGAATTCTGCCAGTTCCTCATTGATCGAGCCCCAGTCCTCTTGCTTCTCCTGTTCCGTGGGGCTGCTGTCATCCCTGAGATCTAGATCGGTCGGTTGGTACATTTCCAGCTCTTCCAGGTCTGTATCTGTATCTAGAGATCCAGTATTGATGCCATCACCATTCTGAAATCTCGGTGTTGGTCTACTGACTTCTATCTCTTCATCCGTGAGGATGATATCTTCCTCCGACGAAGAGAGCATCTGACCTTGTTCCTCTATAAGTGCTTCTGGCAGGCCTTCTTTCTCACAGTTTGAGTAAAGGTTGTCGGTATGGATCCGGTAAGGTCCCTCGTCCACCTTGTCCCATTCCCTGAAACAAGCAAACAGCCAGGCCGTACTTACAATTGCAATTCGGCCGCCCTTGCGGATGGCATGCTTGACTTTCGCTGTCCGACGCTCTGGCGAGGCGACCACATGCGTCGTTCGCTTTGTGATCTTCTCACTCACTGTCGCCCCAAACGATTTTGCCCATAATGCGGTGTCATACGTCTGTATGTCAACACCTAGAGGTACGACACCGGAGAAAACCAGGTGCACACCTTTAAGAACCAGCTGTTTCATGGCGGGCATGACGGCGGCAGCATCAGGTATGTTTGAAAGGTCGTCCATCGTCCGCTTCTTGTTATGAGACGGTCGAAGCTCGGCCACTCTACCGCCCTGAGCATCTAACAGACCATTGTCGTACGCTTCATAAAAGGAGGTATGAACATTGATAAGATGTTTCTGCAGGAAATGAAGCTCTGTATCGTCGTCTTCAAGGAGGTTGTGTCTGTACTTTGGGTGGTCCTCTTCCCTCCTCTCGCTATCTGCAGAAAGAAGATCTGCAGCAGCTTCAACCGCTGGGGATGCCTTGGCTTTCTCTTCTTCGGCTTCAAGCTTCTTCTGCATCTGTAGCAGAGGCCGATTCTCCAATTGCTTCTCCAACTCTTCATCTTGCTCAAGCGTCTTCTCCTTGAGCGATTCTTCCGATTGATCGCCAGCCATGGAGATCATTCGGTCCACCGTCGAAGCATTTCCATTCGTTTGGCCGTTGGCATTGCTGCCTCCTGCTTTCTCGGTAGACTTCGCCGCCTCCTTCCGTTGGGTGCGATCTAATTCCTTCAGCTTTTGCTCTTGATCGATACCCGGCCGCTTTGGCAGGAAAGAGCTATTGATATCACCAATCCCAACAAAGAAGTCAAAAGGGTTCACTTTGACCAGGTTCGGACTCCAAGACCATACGTCCCCTCTATCATCGATGATGACAACCATTTTCGAATCCACAGGAAAGAGCCGCTTCAGGTTCTTGTGTGCAACGGTACCGTTCTCGTCACGCGATAGGACGCGGTTAGCGAACAGCTTTCGATCCGGGTCGATGATGTGAGCAATGTTATCGGCGTAAGCGCGAGTGCCCATTGTGTAGATGTGCAGCTCATAGTACTTGCTGATCTCCTGCAGGAACTCTTCAGTGCCAGGACGCAGCTTTATGTAGTACCAATCGGCCTTCTGGCCTTCGGATAGCTGGAACTTTCGAACATCCTTGACTGCTTCGTAGTTGGGGTTATTGGGATCATTCTGCCACTCCATTACAGTGGGATCGACGGTGGCATGGATGATCGTCTGGTCCAGATCTACCACGAGGATGAGCTTCCGTGCGTCGAGCAGGCGGCGCTTGGCTTCGTCGTCTGCCTTTGCGGCCTCGGCATTGGATATGAGCAGATTGGTGTTCCCGTGGACAGTGTTGATCTTTGCTCGCTCGGTGTTCCGCGTGGTGGCATTGTAGGACTCTACCAAGGTCATGTCTTTGCCGCAATTGGCACACATGCCTCCAAACTGAACCTCGTGTCTGCATGACTCTTCCACCTCGGCCACCACACTGGGTCTGGTGATGACTTGACCCGGACGTACGTAAAGCTCCATCAAGGTACCTTCGAATTCCGTCTCGAAGTCGGAATAGAAGCTCCTCTGCACCCGCACGCCTTCATTGTCCTCGATCGTTCCCTTGCGCCCTTCCGTAACCCAGCTCTTGTACTCATAGCTGAACAGACGCGCGTTCTGCTCAATGCTGTCGCCAACAGCGTGCAAGAGCTTGGTAACGGTGATGGGGTAGGCGAGACTATCGGCAGTAGAGATGTGCATTGGGGCATCGGCTTCGTGGGGTAGTATACGACTGATGAAAGAGGTGTTTGCATCACATTCCGCGAGGCAGATGCGATGCTTGGAACATGCAGTATTGTAGCAGCTGAGGAGGAGCTGTGTCACATATCACACGCGAGACTGGACGATGGCAGCGATGACGAGGTATTCGGCCAGAGCAGAAGATGCGGATGGAGCGCAGTGCTGAGTGCAAGCGTGTCGCATGTGAGGAGCAGCAGCAGCAGCAGGAGTTGCGCGAGTGCCTGTAAACGGAAGGAACGCGGCTGCAGGTGTATTTAACGTTTAGCGATGTGGAGAGCAAGCTTGGATGATGGCGTAGCGGTGGATGGCGAATGCAGGGTGGGCGATACGGCGACAGCTAGACGGGTGAGTGCTGACGACGTGAGTGAAGAGAAGAAAGACAATGAAGGAGTCTGTTGCAGGTGAGGTTGTGTGCCGCTACCCAGCAGAGCGATATGCAGGCAGGCAAAGAGGTATCAAAAGACGCGAGCGAGATCGATGCGCAACCTCAGGCAGACAAGCTTGGCCTCGGCCTCTCTGGCAGCTGTTTGAGGTGAATGCGGGCGCATGACTTTATACTGGCTTTTGCCTCTCGCTCTGCCTCACGCAGGGGCGGGCTCAAGCACTTGCTCAGGCAGTCGCTCAGGCATTCACTCAGGCATCCAGGCAGCAAAGCAGAGCAAAGCTGTGGACTGTGCGGTACCGTCTCTTACCGGATTCGTACTAGTTTAGGGGATTACGTACGTCTTCTCCAGGCTCTGCCATAGTGACGGGTAGCTCCCGTGACCAGATCTTTTATTTGGTGACTTGATACTTCCGAATACATAATCGTTAACTTGAAACGACATTCTTGACTGCCAACCGAGATCCATCGCTTGGCGAATCCCAACTCCGGCCTCATAAGGCTCATCCTTCATAGATGGGCTTTGTCGGAGACAAGGTCCGGGCTGAGCTCGCTCGTGCATAAGATGCAAGTATCGCGCAGCGCCGGCAACCTGTCGCGATGGTTGACCAGCTGGTAGTCATCGCCAGCGAGCATGTCTAGGAAGTGACGGATGCTCGGGTAGTGCGCGAGTGCGATCTCATCCCAGCCGTCGACCTCCTCGCCCTTCGTCTCCTGGCCTTTCGTCTCCCGGCCTGGGACCACCTTGCCTACGATCTTCGCCAGACCACCTCTCCTGGATCCGATGCCGTCCGCAAACGCTGCGCCGTACCGCTGGTAGCTGGCATGGGCCTCCTCGCCCTCCTGGAACGCCAACAGGTTGAGCATCGACACTGCCTTGTCCTGTCCGAGGGTGAAGCCCTTCGCCCACGCTTGTAGCTCGTCGCTGAGCTCGAGCCCTTGCGAGGTTTCTGCCATGTGTGCGCTGTCCAGTGCGCCTGTCAGTGGTGGTACATCTCCTACTTTGGGGTGCAGGAGACGACGGTTGCGCTCTTCGAAGCCTGTCAGCAACCTATTCGGAATGCCAGCGGTGATGCTCCAATGATTCGATATCCAGTCTGCCGTCAAACATGCCTCTGGAAGCGGCTTTGAGGTTGATGTTATAATCAGCAGGTCCCATGACTCGCCGATGAGCCATTGGCTTGACTTTCTCTCAGGTCTGATTATCCATCTCACTACTCTAGATGTGATGATCGGTCTGAATCCATTCGAGGAAATCAGGTTAATGTATTGTGGTACGGTGGCATTGTGTGAGAGCTTAAGTAGGTAGATAGTGGCGAGAGGCATATTACGGTAGGAGGGAACTTCACCAGACAATATGTACGGATGAGCAAGACCATCACAGGATAAGAAGTAATATATGAGCTCTGTTCGACGACCTTACGAACGATCTGCGCTTTCATTATACGTACCAAGTCAGGTATCTACATAGGTATCTAGGCTAGGCTAGAGTAGATGGGTAGGCAGGTACTTACCTAGGTATCTAGAGGTAACTTTACCTCGGCTTGTAGTAGGTATACATCAAATGCAGCTGTGGAGGGCTTTACTTCTTACTAATAATCGCGTCATGACCCCTCAATTGCTCTCAAGCAAGCTCTGAGCAACTATGGATCGTAAGACGCATGGATTTATAATATTGCGCCGTTTATTAGCAAATTCTCACCATTCTGTCTTGACGTCAATTTAACAAAATAGAGCTCCTAAGATCCAGAAGTCCATTCCAAGGTTACTCCAGCGAATGCGGTCGGGTCTTTATAGGAGGTATCTAGGTATATTCAGTTTACCTAATACCTACCTAGGTATGCTTTCACGTCACCACAGATACTTTCCTTCCAGGTTGTTAGGAACGTCCTCACTGCCTTCACTCGCCGTTCTCTCTCCTACCACGGTCTGATCGAGCATTGCCCATTTGGCTTCGTCGGCCCTGAACAGCGATAAACTATACCTGCACACCTCAATAACCCAAGCAATCACTAGGAAAATGAGCGTAAGTATCAAGGGAAACCTAAGTTGGTGGGTGGAGTTCTGCAACGGAGCGCTCGCGACGTAGTTGACCCAGACCTGTGGATTGAAATGCAATCAGTATCTCATGTGGTAGTCGACTATAGATAGATATTGGGCATTGAGGAGATCTCACTTACCGTCGCACATGAAAGCACGAGTTGTAAGCCGAACCATCTGACCTCGTTCCTCGCTGGCACCATTTCTGAGAATAGCACGCGAAAGGTCGAGTTGACCACAGCGGCCGACATCGTGGATAGAAGAAGCTGCACATAGAATTCCCATCGGCTCTGTCCGGAAATGTCAGTCAGTCGATCCTAAATCCCGTTGAGAGGGTCAACAACGCTTGCCTTGAAGCCGAAATGGACGTCTGCAAGTCCGATACATCCCCATATCGGTATCACAATGACCAGAGCATAGCCCATGACCAGCCAGGTCTCGAGTCTGATAGGGATGTAAGGGCGTACCCAAAGAAAAGCTACCGTAGAACCTAAGCTCATGAGGAATTGAGCAAGGGAGTAGAGCGAGTACTCTAAGGTTCCTGGTTTTATCTCTGAATAGTAAAGCTGTGCAGTGACAGACCCCATTGCGAAAGTAGCGTCCGTGTAGATGGTGTAGGAAATTAGAAGAGCGGCCATGCTCTTCCGATCCAATAGATCCTTGAACGGCCTGACAACTATCGATGGAGGACGATGTCAGTGAGGGACTGACGATTACGCTAGGTCCTACTCACATTCGATGATTGGTCTGAACCCTTGACTCTCTGGCCTAGAAGTCTGCTTGGCGGGGATTGGAGGCAGGCCAAAGTATGCCACACTTGAACCGGCAACCGTGACAAACCCAATAACAGTCGTTACGAGGAGACCACTTTGATCACGAGTCAGTACTTTTGTTTCTCATGAGTCTGGATTTTGAATGGCGAGGCAACTACTTACGGAGAATAAGAAGCTGTCCCTTGTAGAGTTTCTGATAATATGATGACGATGATGAACATCAGAATCGCACCGCAAGAGTTGGCAATTGAGCCATAGATGGACATGCTGAACCCATACTTCCGTCTCGCTGCTTCCGTATCTGCAACAGATGAAGTGTCTAAAGAAGACTCTATATGAGACAAGTCAGATTTCATCAATTGTCGTCCTGATTTCGTCAATATATTGCAAACCAACCATCGACTGTATTCGTTGCTTGTTCATCTACACTGATGCGCATGCAATGAGGGATGAAAATATTCAGGATGGCGATCAAGATCATGGTGACAATAGCGAACAAGATGTAGAGCGCCGTTAAGACCTTGAAGTCGTAATTCGTGAAGCTCTGCAGCCAGTAGACGGGAATGCACAAGGCACCATAGCAGATTATGAAGAAAGCCACCAAAAGATGTTTCTGAGCTGGATTGAACACGTTGGTTAGCAACAACCCTCTCAAACCGTGAGCTATGAAGACCGCTTACGCCAGAAGTCAGAGTATGCAGACAAAAACAAGGTCAGTATGCCTCCCAATCCAATCCCGAACGCATTAAGATAGAGCAGGACCGAGTTCAAGTCGAACTCTTTCCCCATCCAATCCACGACGCAGTATGTCAGACAGGTTCCGCCGTGACCATCGTTGCCGATGAGGTATCCCACGACCTGCAACTGATAGAGCACATAGGTATTGAAGACGGAGAATGGCAGGTCGATCAAGAAATTGCAGAATATGAAGCTGTTCAGGGCGGTGTCGCGAGTCAAGCGTTTTCTGAGAGCAACGATCATGGCTACGGTCGCGTGCTTGGGTGGTCTCTGTTCGGAGCCATCATAGATGTTGAATGGTTGGGCAACATCAAGATAAATGAAATCCCTCTCCGACTGTTCAATCCACCCTGGCTTCGAATGTGCTCCATACCTCACTGGGGTGCAAAGATCTTCCAGTAGTGGTTGAAACGGATATGAGCAAGTTTACGGCTCCTTCGTCCTCTCACACGGCCAGTTCAAAATCGTTGGTGCGTTAGGGCTTGCAGGTGAGCAAGTTTCAAACACTAGTTGATTCTCCGAGCAGTAATACGACTTCAAAGATGAATTCCGCTTTCGGTAGTCGTGCCTGTAATATCTTATGGAGGCATTTCTCCTGAAACTGCTGCCTCGATTAGTACGTCGAGGTGTTATATCACTAGTCAGTCTCGTCATTGACGATACGGCAGTTCACTGAGGGACCCATCAAAATCTCCTCTTCAACACAATTCCACCAAAGATGTCTCACTCTGGCCCAATGAGAATGATCATCGGCCTAACAGGTGCAGTGAAAAAGTGTATGCTCTCCCATCTAAGGTTACTTGACGCATTTTAATGTCAATTCACCTGACTTGAGCAGCTACCATGACCGTGACCGAGAGTCACTATGACAAGTAAAGCAGAGAGAATCGTAGATGGCTCTATGCCACATTGTGTGGTCAGTCATTGGTTGCATTTCATTGGAAGAGATGCGGTATATATACTCCCACCTAGAGAGAACCCGAAGTAATCGTCTCGTGTTTTCAACATCTGGCATCCCGTCTCGAAGTGGATGTTTGTAGCCAAAGAGAACAGGTCGTCTGTGATGACAGTTAGTTCCGGATTGAATCTCTCTATGGGAATGATCAATCTCGATGAACTCATCAGATCAGTTTGTTAGAGCGGCAGGATGCCAGGACTCATACTTTGATCTGTATACCCGATTGCCTGCCAGCACTAGAAACATATTCGAATGTAGAGAAATACTGTTCGATGTATATAGCCAACTCCCTTATCCATTATCCATCCGTCCTGAGTACATGTGGAAGCAATGGACGAGTCACCTGACGGCCCATCCGAACGACGGCACCACAAACCCGCGCGGAACGTGGTTGCGCCCATGCCAACCCATCCATCCTGGACAAGACTAGGTAGTAATTACCGGCTACGTGCCTGAGTGTACATCTGCTTGCGTCCAATCCCAGAATGTCGCTACAGCATCCTGATCCTCGCGTGACACTCCCTCAGCTTCGCTGGTATGTCAAATTGGCGTTACTTATAGACGGCTATCTCGTAAATTTACGTTGCGCAGGGATGCCTACGGTACCTGCCTAAGTAGACTGGCTAGACATGCACCGCGCGCAACGAGATTGTATTTGCGAAGAGGTCACGGCGGGACTGGTGTCTTAGTATAAAATAGAGGTAGGGACAAGTCTCCATGGAGTTCAAGTAGATAGGCTTCTCGAACGCATTGATGCAAAGTCAGCAATTTAAGATCATGACGCAGCCAGACAATTACGGTATGATCCTCGCATCACTTAACCATAATTTTGGCCAGAGACTGATGAAGTTCTAGTGGAAGGTTCAGTGTGGTTCTACCAACCGAACAAGATCGCTCCTCCCATCTTTGCCTTTCTCTTTCTCGTGTCAGGCTGTGTACACGCATGGCAGACACAGTGAGTTGGACCAGTGTTCCAAGCATCAGTGATTGATCGGTTTGATTGACATCCATCTGTCAGACACTACAAGTCATGGAAGATGACACTGCTGATCCCCTGGGGAGCCTTCCTCATGTGTGCCGGCTTCGTCATGCGTGAAGTCGGCGCATTCAACGTCGACAACCTAGGCATTCTCATAGCGAGCACTGTCCTCACCCTTTCCGGCCCTCCAGTCTACGCGGGAGCCGACTATTTCATCCTGGGCAGACTACTCTACTACATCCCCTGGCTGTCGCCGGTCTATCCAGGCAGGATCGTGCAGATGTTTGTTGCTGCAGACATCATCATAGAAGCGTTGGTTGCCAATGGGGCGGCCAAGATGGCAAACACCAGTATCAGTAGCGGAGAGAGAGAGGCCGGGGCAATCCTGGTGAAAGTTGCGCTTCTACTGCAGGCGGTGATGTTCTCCATCTATGTCACGATTCTGGCAATATGGCATAGGCGGGTCAAAAACAGTGAGCTGCTTTCGAAGAACCTTCGTTCAGTGGTCTGGATGCTTTATACCAGCTCTGCCCTTATCACCATCCGCTGCATCTACCGAGTCGTGGAGTTCTTCGAAGGCTATACCGGCGAGCTGTACACGCACGAAGCGTATTTTTGGGTCTTTGAGGCGACACTCATGCTCGTAAACTCGATGTTGCTAAATGTTTTCCACCCAGGCAAATATTTCCCACAGAAGAGCAAAGTGTATCTTGCTACAGATGGCGTGACGGAAGTGCGAGGCCCTGGATGGAGTGATTCCAGGAAGTGGTATATTGCTGTAATTGATCCGTTCAATTTCAGTTCGTGCTGGAGAAAGAGGAACACTAACGAGCGATTTTGGGAACTTCCCAGCGTTGGAGAGGTGGAGGAGGGCACCATTACATTGTCCAAAGATGGAAAGAGTATGAAATCGGGAAGTCGCACTGAAGCTGTTGGTCTCAAAACGGGACATCGATCTTCTTGGCTGCCAATGGTTGATATTTTCAAGGTTCGGAAAGTCTTCGGTTCACAAAGGCGAATTGCATCCGCAACACCAGAATCATAGTGCCGCAAGCAATGATCAGCTGATCTTTTTGTGTTGGCATACACAGCTGCATTTACTTAATCGATCTGGTTGAAGTCGTACGCGTTTCCGAAAGCTCGTCCCAAGTACCGATCCATAACACTCTGCTGGCTCACATAGTTCACTGCCGTCTGCAAGTCTGTATGTGTCTCAATGACGGGTTTTGTATCATCAGCCATTTCCAGACGCATCTGGTTCCGGTACCAAGGCGCAAAATGTACTATAGAGAGTTAGATGGGAGAAACTGTAGCTGCACCATGATTGATTTACTTACTCATAGCCAACATCACTCTCACGTCATTGGTGTAGTTGGGCATACCGGCGTGCCACAACCTGAGGTCGCGGATCACAACGCTGCCTTTCTCTACTACAGGCTGGCTAGGTGGTCTTACCTCCCTCCTTTGCTCAAGTAAGCTCTGCTTGATCCTCCCACTAGCTCTGTCGCCGTGAAGACCATCCTGGACATGCAAACCAGCGTGTTCGGGCGTGTGGGTACCCAACCAGACCTCTGTCGACCCGTTCTCCGGCGTGAAAGTGATCAAGGGCACGTTAACAACCAGCGCGAAGGGATGGTTGGGGTGAGCAAAATCGGCATCGCTATGAACTGGCTGTCGTTCCGGTTGGGCTCCACGGACAGCCGTGTTGCCACTGCAGAAGGTCCATAGAGGCTTTGGTCCTAGCACACCTGTCGTCACCTGCGTGGCGATTGGGTTCAGGAAGATGGAGTCGGAAAAGTATTCTCTCCACGGTGGCGGGTCCTGCTGCAGGTTGCCCTTATTGTAGTTGAACGGGCCTTTATCGCCAAGCGACATGAGGTATTGCGCATCTTTTGTCATCTTCGCGTTTAAATGGTCGAGCTGTTCGTGTGGGATCACGTCAGAGACGACGACCAAGCCGTCTTCATGGATTGCACGGACTGCCTTCTCCAGATTCCGTGGTCCCAGTCTACCACGCTGGATCTCTTCATGGCTAGGCCGAACGATACTTGGTAGAGAAGAGAAGCCTCTCGAGGCTAAGGGAAACCTCATGTGCGTCTGTCTTATTACACATGAGCGAAGGCATTGAAACTTCATGGTGGCCATTGACAGAAGAGGTGATGAGGACTGTCTGCAGAGTAGATCGGCTCTTCACCCATGGTCTCTTACGATTCTATATATCGTCTGTCGACTACTATCCCCCAATACTGGTGTTGATATCGAGACCAAATGTCGACGATGTCTCTAGCAGACGAGGAAGACAATGTTCGGATATTCCCGAAACGGTCAGAGTATTCCCCGCTTTTCCATCCAAATCAAGAGTTCCGCTATCATTAGGTAATACCAGCAACTGTTGAACTTCCATTGGATTGGGAACTCCGCCTAGTGCTCGACTCTGGTTTCAATCACGCGGTATTCTCCACAAGATGGAAAGAAGACCTAAGACAAGGAGGCTTGTAATCTTCTCACTTGGTTGACAATCAAACATGAGCGCTTCGAAGGTAATGGTTGGTGTGGCTTGTACTGAACTCCACGATTGTGATCATGGCCCAGGAACCAGCCGCGGAGGTATCCATGGAGGTCTGCCTGGGCTGCGACGTGGCTGTGTTGAGGCTTTTCAGCTGCGCCAGGATGAGCGACTCCACTTAGGTAGCCTCTGATGTAGTCAGGTGTTGAGATATGAAAAGCAAAGCCTCTCGACGAATATCTATCTCTCTACAATTCGATTCATGACAAGTATGCTGCTTTGTATCTGATAAAGCTACACACATATCACCCACTCCCATCTGCAACACTGGTAAATCGACGTTCCTGGCTCGGAAGCGCTTCATTTCAAGCTACCGGTCGAATACTAGTGGTCATAGACGATTTAAGGATCTGATACTCAACTACACTATCGACCTGATCGTGTTGTTATTTTTGTCAGCAAAGGAGCATTGCCATACCACTTCATATCTCGAAAGGCTAACTGAAGCACATCTCTCTCACATTGAACACCAGCTGTCTTAAGACAACGGAAGGGTATCAAATATGACGAAAAACATCCCCCAGGCTCCACAGCCACAAGATGGCTACAGCTACCAGTGGGATGGTCAAGGATCTAATTATCCTCAGTCGCAAGGTAATGGCTACCCACCACCGGGTAGTGCCAGTGGTTACTACTCCTCGCCAAGTGGTGGCGAGCATACCAATCGTGCCCAGTCATATTATGGTTCCAATGACCAACCCTACCAGCCTTACCCTCAGGATCAACAGTCCCAAAGCTATGGTGAAGGTCAAGGCTATGGTCAAACCTACGGACAAGGCTACGGGCAGCAGTACGGACAAGGTCCAAGTGATAACAATCAACAAAGCTACGACCACAACAGTCAGCAGGGCTACGGATCACAGGGCTACTATAATCAACAAAGCTACTATGGGGGCCCACCACAACCCCCGTACACACCGAATCACAGTCAACAGTCATATGGTGCGCAGAATCCCCCATCACACTATCCACCACCATACTCGGAACAGTATCAGGCGCAAGCTCAACGCCATGATCCTGGAGCGGGCTCGTTCGGCTCCCACTTCGAACAGCAAGGTGGCCCTTCTGGTCCAGCTGGCCCTAATGTTGAAAATCCAGACGAGGCAGATCGCGGCGTTCTTGGTGCTCTTGCTGGCGGTGCAGCAGGTGCATACGCTGGCCACAAAGTCCACCATGGCTTTATTGGCGCTCTGGGCGGCGCTTTTGCGGGACATAAGCTCGAGGACGCAGTGAAGGATCGGAAAAAGAAGAAGAACAAGCCACCAAGGTCGAGGAGAGGCAGCTCTTCGTCGAGTAGCAGCTCATCATCATCCAACAGTTCGGCGTCACATCATGCTGTCATGGCAGGCAACTTCAGGGCCTCCTCCAACAACGTTCGGTTGGAACACGGCCATATCTTGGTTGCTGAATGCACGAACACTGGAGGTCATAGAATCCATTCTCAGCTCGACCTCAACGATTGCTTGACCAATGATTTCGGCAAGCTGAAATGGGCCAGAGGTGGCAACTTCGGCCCGAGCTCGAGAGATGTACGCCTAGTTGATGATGGCAACGTACTTGAGGCCGTATTGGGAGACGGCCATGGTGGCTGGCAACTGAACAAGGTTCTTTTGAATGAGAAGATCACGAATGAAGATGGGAGGTTGAAGATGGTTTAAAGATCTCCATCTTGAATCCCGAGTATTGTATTTACAGAAAACATGAATACTGTCATGTCTCCGGCGGCTTGTGAGCAATATGTTTTAAATAAGTTTGGAAATCTATCACAGATGCAAATCTTCTACACTTTTTTCGTCGACGATGATGACGATACGTACATGCTACACACCTAGATGCCTTACTAGGTACCCAGGCTAGCAAGTCATTCTATTATTTCAGTGCGTAGTTAATGCGTCGTGTCGTATATACCTAGGTATAGATAATGCATAGTCAGCAATATGCTTTACTTACCTAATCCCTACTTGAGCCAAGCCTGCAGAGCTTTTGGTGCCCCGGCAGATGCCATTAACAAGCCAGCATATTGAGAGGAGCAACAGATAGGTACAATACCTCGAATTCCTTTGTGCATCGGCCAACAGACAAGACCCGGTGTGCCAAATTGCCCTTTTCCGTAATAAAACCCATAAAAGCGATGAAAGATCCGAGGCTTGGCTCATGACGGACGTCGACACGGTGAAGGAGCCGGTTGTCGCTGCGACCGAGCCCGACAAGCGGAGGGCTCAATCGTGCAAGCAGTGCCGCGCCAGGAAGGTCAAATGCGACCGTCGCACATCCGGTTGCGCCGCCTGTGAGAGACTCGCTTTCGTCTGCTCCTTCATCGATGACTCTTGGGAGCTGCCCGCCAGCGGCGACGATGCCGTCTCGCCGCGCGAGCTGACCCAGGGCGGGACCAAGCGCCGGCGCATCCTGAAAGCCTGCCAGGCCTGTCATGCCCTCAAGGCCAAGTGTAGTGGCGAGGAGCCCTGCGGTAGGTGTCGCCAACAGGGCCACCAGTGTGTCTACATGCCTTCGCAACGGGACAGGCATCGTGCTCATGGCGCCGTCGAGGTCGCCCCCCGGTCCTACCCTTCGAGGGTTGATCCCACGCCCGAGGTGACGATGCACGGCCGTGGTGTCGACAGACTCAGCGCCGAGGTCTCAACACCTGGCACGAACAGCTCTGAGCTGTCGAGGTGAGTTTGGGGAACCTCTAGCGGCTGCTTGGAGCGCCTTTCTGATGACTTCTAGGACGTTGGGTGTCGATAAGACCACCATCCGATCTTACATAGACACCTACTTTGAACAGGTCGATCCCGTTTCGTGTGTCTTCTTGCATAAGGCCAGTCTTCTCTCTGACCTGAACAAAGGCACTGTCGATCCGATGTTGCTCAAGGCACTGTGTGCGTACGGGGCGCGGCTACAGTCAACTAGACACGATAGCGACTCTATATCTGCTACCTGGATGAGGCAGGTCGAGTCTTATCTGCTCAGTCGTCTCCAGGATCGGTCCATCGTACAACTGCAGACGATGATGCTACTGATACACTATAGATACAACTCTGAGAACCTGGACAATGTCTGGATGTTACTGGCGCTCGCATCCCGTTTGGCCTTTGCCAAGCGTCTGAACGTTGAACGACCAAATGCACCTGCGGTGGAGCAGGAGAGCGTACGCCGCCTGATGTGGTCCATATGGCTGCTCGATAGATTGTTCTCTGGAGGCGTTGAGGATCTTGCCGTTGCGCCTGCCTCCAAGATTTACCTTCGTCTGCCGTGTAACGAGAGGTGTTTCTCGTATGGTGTCCCTTCCAAGACCCAATTCCTTACGCCTCGGGAAGAGGACGACGGACGCGATATGGGAGTGCTTGCGTACATGATACGCGTCATCGAGATCCGGGACAAGATCTTGAGGTACACCAAGCGCGTCATCATCGAGGACTCCAGCCCATGGAATACTGAACACACTCTAAGCCAATTAGCTGGCGAGCTGCGCGCCTTCCGAAAGTCTCTGCCAGAAGAGTTACAACTGAATCCGCAAAACCTGACGTTTCGCGCTCACTCACCTCATCTGACTGGTTTCGTGATGCTCCACACATACTATTATCAATGTCACTCGGATCTTTACCGTATCCTGATACCTGGCATTCGGGAAAGCGTTTCCCATGTAGCTCTGGCAGCAACCCCTCCCCAATTCGTCGAGTATTGCCAACATCAGTGCCTGAAGTCAGCCACTGCCTTGGTCAACTTTTGGTCAGACGTCTACAATCTTGATGCCAGAAAGCCGATCGATGATTGTTGTTTTGCAGTGAGCGCTTATCAGTGCGCACAGATTCTACACAACCTCAGCGACCGACTGCAGGATACCAGTGGTCGTTCTCCAGAATATTGGCGGCGGAAATTGATGCAAACACTCGAGATGCTTTCGGCGCTTCGCAACAGTAAGTCTCGGCCTCTGCCATCGTGTACCTTGCCACTCTAACATCTACCTCTCAGGCTACCCCATAGTCCGAGGATGCATTTCAGATATTGAGCGGATTGTCTCCAGATTCGGAAGTCATACACCAGTTCAAAGTCCAGATCCGGCAGAGTATGGTTACCTCCTCTGCTAAGTATAGAGTTAAGCATTCTGACCTTCTCGTAGGAGTACCCTCGGCGGACAACCACCATCTGTGCCTGCCTACCTACCAAAACCGCCAATGATCTCCGAACCGCCTCAAGAGAGGGGTGAAGATGGCAGAACTCCACTAAGTAATGCCAGCGTAAATGGGGATACATCTGCCAGCGAACAGACCAACCGACTACCTACAAGCAGGGGAACAGAAATACTCACCTCTCCAGCTGATATTGAGCATGACCTAGATGACCGTAACGCAATATTGTCGATGCCGACGGATTGGCAGCCTGATCCTACGGGTTTCGATAACGGAACCCCAGTGCAGGCGGTGCCGAACGGCTTCGAGAACATGTACATGATCGGGCAGGATGTACTGTACCCGCTCGATCCATTTGACATCCGGCTCAACCCATACAGTGGCCCTACACAGGATTATCAAGCGAACTACCCGCCTGGCTGAACACAGGCAAGGGGAAAGCACGAACGTGGGGGTTTCTAACGTTCAATCGCGACATGTGTAAGATAACATGCATGCCGATTTGTTCCTGGCCGCAAGATAAGCATCTGTCGGTCCCCATCATATTGATTAGAACCCTACCGAGCGACAAATCCGCAGCTCGCCAGCCAGACCGGTGGCTACCTACCCCATCTTTTCGCTGGACCGGGCGCATTGCAGGAGTAATGCGCTATTTGCAGGTCACCCACACGCGAGATGGCATCACGAGCGTCCTATCTAAGACTGGCTAATAATCCTGTAGCGTGTGTCCTTTCGGACATTTATGGCGTCCAGATCTTCCTGTCTACAGCCAGTGTCCAATGGACTCCAGCTTAACCAACCCTCGTCATGTCACCCCGCATACCGCGATTCCTCATCAAGATGCGACCCCCAGCCAGCGTGCGACCCTAACCTAATTGGTATTCCAGCCCATGTCGCTGATAATCCTCTTCGCCAAGCTCGACTCAATAGGTCGCAGTAGATCGTTGTCGTATTACCGTCGTCGTGACTGGTGCACGGAATAGCGAGGCATATCAGCTGTACGATTATGACGGAGGGCATAGCCGGTTGTTCAGCTTCAGCCTGCCATGTGCGGAGGCGTCGTATGTTGTTGGTAGCGATTGCGGTAGGTGGGCCAATGTCTTATTGAAGCCTTGCACCACCCTTCGATCACAACCTCCTCTCGTACCTACCTCTTCTTTGTTACCAGACTGGCAAACATTGGGCTCGCAAATCATAATGGCGCGTTCCACCGTGAGTAGCCTGGATCTTGAGCGTGGAGCCTCACCAACATACGGCCACCGCAACCTACGACAGTCACCGTCGCCAACCTCATTGCGGCCAATATCACGATCAACACATTACTCGCGGCCGTTGACCACGAGTGTCTCGCCAGTTCCTTCAGATGAATCATCAGTCAATGCATTCTACCGCGACACGAGCCCATACTCGTGTCGTGAGAATGGAGAGGTAGCAAGGCTTGGAACTGCCGTGTCGCAGCCAAATATTGTGTCCATTGCAAACTCACAACGAAACGTTGGATACGTGGCACCGATATTTCCACCGCCGGTATTGTCTACTCTATCACCCAGACCATCTCCAGTGTTCTCAACGCCGTGTCCACAACCGCCTCCAGCACGATCGCATGGAAGGACTCTGTCATCCCCAAGGTCTTTGACTGAGACCATAGCGCCATATGCCCCCAACACCCCAAAATTGTCAAAGCAAATCAAGACCTATGACAGCAGTCAATCGACTTTCACATCTGATGTTCCAGAGAAGCCTAAAATATCAAACTCGGAATCCTTTTCGAGACGAGTATTTGAAGCTGGTAGTGCGGACTTATTGTACGACATTACTGATAGGAAAGGTCTGTCGAAACAGACTCATGGCGTACTGGACCTCACGACCCTGGAGAGGATGAGTATCCATGTACTGCAGGCCAAGCTTACCGAGAAAGTCAAGGACCTGGGTGACAGGCGAGCATGGATGGATGCTGGGATTGAGAAGACCTTGCATGAGTATTGTATGGAAAACCCCAGTGCACAATTTCATATCATCATCATAAATCATATCAATCATACCTGGACTGACAGGTGCGAAATCATAGGCAATGCTGTACGCGATCTCGACTTCATGGAGCAGTGCGCTCACCGTGGTGTCCACAACGACCCATTTCTGATCAAGACCTCTCAAGGGCTGGAATCCAAATTGCTCGAGGATGCTGACATGGTCTTCGCGAGACACACCAGGATCGGTGCTGGCCCATCCGTCGGCCCCAAGCTCTCAGGAGGGAGGCGCGATTCTTGGATCCGCCAACGGTTGATCGCGCTTGTCACGGCACTGGTTGGCGGTATAGCGCTTATTGGACCCTTCCTTATTGTCACACTCTGTGGGGGTCAGCTTGCCAGAATAGTCACCACTTCTGGCTTTATGGTTCTGGTCGCCGTCGCCATCTCGGTCGGAAGTGAATTGAGCCCAGCCAAGGTTGGACTCTTGACCGCCGCATACTCAGCTGCGTTAGTGATATATGCGGGCAATGCCTCTCGTCCATTCTCACACTGAGCTTTGGTGTATGCATCTATAAGATGGGTTTCCGGCCTCTGTTTTTCCTTCGAACTTCCTCGGTCCAATACGTTCCATGCAACCAGGTAATACCATCGAGAGGGTTATATCCAACTGTTTGATTATCTCCACGGTCTAATCGTCGCTCGCTCCGCCGTTGATTCATCGATCACAAATAGTAAAGTCGAAGAGTCGTCGCAGTCCAGAACCATTGGGACATGTATATATGGCCATGAATGGTCGTTTCGCAATTTCGCCTTGTGTTCGTGCTGGGGTATATGTATATAACATCTCATGCTCCACACCAATCCAACATCCTGCTATTGCACAAGCGCCGAAGCCTGTGACTTATCTCAACTCACCCTGCCTCGCTCGCTCGCAACCTTGTACGCACACCGCAAGTCTGAATCAGTCAACGCCTTTCGGTCACTCGTCATGGCCATCGATCTCATCCAAGCTAATGGTAGGTGATTCGAGATAATCCTGGATTTGCGACTCGTATACAATGCGTAAGTTCTCGTCAGATCTCACCTGTCGTAGGGCACTTTCCGCCGACTGTTGGCGGTTCAGTTCCCTCAATGTCAATGTGCGCGGCGAAGTCACCCTGCGTAGCGTCGGCTGCTTTTCCGTGCTTCCCGGCCACGTCCATGGTGAAAACCTGACCGACCTCGAGCTCGTACTCGATCCGCTCCTTGTGCTCGAGGGGCTGGTCGGGCTGTCTCCTGCCGCATGTAAAGCCGTTGTGGTCGGCCAGATTGTGCTGGATGGCGCTGTCCCAGTCACTATCTCTGTGAGTTGCAACTGTCGCTGTATTCGTCGTTGTAGCCTCAGCTGCCGTTGCCCTAGATGCTCTTGCTGCTGTTGCCCCACGTTGGACCTCCCCAATCGGTGCTGGTGGAAAGCTCCCACGTCGGCAATGGCGCCTACTATGCCATGTTGGTCGAACATCAGGAACGAGTTGAGACGAAATATGAGGGCTTTTTCGCATAGATAAGTGGAGGGCAAGCTAGAGGAACGAGAAGTCGATGTACTGCAATGAGATGCGATGCGATGCGATGCGATGCGGTGCGGTGCGGTGCGCCGTAGATCGGGTCCCATAGACCTTCAAAGAGTCTGAACGTTCACACAACTCGCCCTCCTGCTTCCCGCACCCGCGGAGGATGTCGAGCTATTTATTATCCTATGTGACAACATAATTTACAGGGTCCTTTCGATCGTTGTAGTACTCTCAAAGTGAGAAAAGGCACCTCGAGAAGGGTCTGCAGATGCATGGCTGGGAGCGCAAGAAGTCCTAGTGCCATCTAACAACAGCTGAAGGTACCGTATCTCTCCTGGACTCCTCTCGCCAGGACGGCAGACCAGGCTGTGCAGACAACAGTGCAATCGCCTTTAGCACTTCGATGCCAACCTTAATTGCTCATGCATCGACTCTCTCGCTCAACAGAGATGCGTGGGAAATCAAGGCACGTTACGGCATGGCATGGCCAGGATCCCTCGACATGGGTTGCTGGCTTGTGTCTAGCCTCTTGAGGGAGAGTGCGCTGGAGAGGTGGCTATCACTTCTCTGTCAGCCCAGCCCAGCTTCACCAGCCATCATAAGTGTATGGAGCTCATCCAGCACCAGCCCATGATTGCTGTAAGAAGGAAGCGATGGATGGCAAGGAGGCTGGTGTGGTCGGATGACACCCTCGAACGAGCTCGAATGGGAGTGAGAGTTGAGAACCATGCGGGATCTCTACCCTGTACATTGGCGTTTTGAGGGGAAGTCCGGCGGCACCCATCATCGTCCGTCTGAAGGTGACGGCCCAGATTGTAGGTATCGGTCACCGATATCCAGTGGGCTGTTGTACGTTTGGGTCTTTCAGATGTCTTTTCAGCTCATGCGCCTCGACCAGCTCGAACGTCTGCATTGCGTTGAAGCTTCAAGCGGCTCAAGAAACCGCTGCCAATGCTTCAGATCTTTCCTGTCTGTTTGCCTGCCCCCGTTCATTGCATGTGGCATGCTGCTCTCCATGGTGGGAAACTGCGTGCGGCGGCAGGTTGCAGGAAGAGTCCACACATGCCAGGGTCGATTAGCGAATCTTGTCACGGCGGCAAGAGGCGAGGTATAAGAGATTGTCTTGATGTGGGAGCGTGCGCTTTTCCTGGTCGTGTGGCTGCAAGGGTATGCAGCACTTTGATGCATTGATTCTCGGAACCGGCCACCTCGCTATGCATGATCTACACCCAGCACCAGCCGCAAGACGTACATGGTACTGTTCGGCATGCTTCTTGGTCTCCGCCAGGTTTTGCTGGAAGTTGGCATCCACAACACATACCTTTGATAGATCTAAAAATAACGGCAACCTGCCTCGCTTCTGCCAGCTGCAGATGTTGTACAGTAGATATGTCACGCTACAATAGAATGCTCTGTAGCAGAGATCGCTGCATCAACGCTCAACCGCATGCACCCAAACGTCTTCATATCAGCCAGCCTCGTCAAACCTCTCGCCCTGAAACACCATGATGCCGCTCATCCTCGTCGTCTTCGTTGTAGTCCATAAGCATCAGCCATTCGGCCAAGCTCCCATTCACGCCCATCCCAGCCTTCAACACCCATTCGCCCGTCGTCCCTCAAACACCTAGTAGCCAAACAGCGCCTTCACCATGCCAAATGCCGAGCCTGCAAGCTTCCTGGTCAGCCTTTGCGTTGTTTGAACGTCCTGCCTGCCGTTCCCGCGACTTCACTGACCGACAGGAGACGCTATTGGAGAGATTAGAATGGCCGCGGACCTTGCGGTGGGTACTGTTTGCCCTCTCTCTCAACCTTGGGCTCGCACGAGCAGCGGTCCGCCTCTGGGATGCTGTCCATCACCGAAGGCACATGGAGGCCACAGCCGAACCAGGTTGCCTTGCCTATTGAGTGTCACCGATCCCATTCGGACCATGGTCAGCCACGGTGCACGATGACTAGATTTCCTTCATGAGTACGGCTCAGATCAGGTCAGCTTACTGCAGGTGCCGCACTTGGTTTGCTTGCACATAATGGATGAAGTTTTCGAGTCGTCGGTTATGGTAACGGTAATCTCAGGAACAGATTTCCAGCAGATGTGTTATGGTAGCGATTGGGTCGATAGTTGTAATGGAACGAGCTTCAGCCTCTTATCTCATTTCGAACCCCTCATCTGTTTGTTGCCCCAGGCACACATGTAGCGGCGTCAGGCCACCAGCTGCACCGCTATGCATGGCATGGGTACTGATGAAGGCAATAAACTAGATTTCTTCGACACACTCTGACCATCGTATTTGTTTGTGCTTGATTATGTAGAGAATAATAGACGCTTTCAAATCTCGTGTCGTTGTCTATCCAACTATCTGCGACCGAATCTACCACCGCCTCGCCCTTTACCCTTGGAGTTCTTGTTCTTTATTTTGAGAGCTCGGAAATTGGCGTGGGCTGTTGCACTGATCTTGCGTGCCATCTTCATTATCCCGCCTTTCTCTGATTGGGCGATTTTTGTGATCGGCTTCTCGTTGCTCTTGTTTGGTTCTGTCTCGTCACCGGATCCGTAGTCTGACTCTATTTCCCCTAGATCGTTGGGTATGCTTGGGTCGTAATCAATTGGTTGTGTCTCTCCGACGACTTGTGTCTCTGTTTGATCTTCGCCTTGGCCGGCCTGATCATCAACCAACTCGGCAGCCTTTTGCGGCTTATGAACTACCGGTCGCATGATGACACGCCGAGTCTGTCGCTTCAACCCCTTCTTCTTCCAAACCCTTCGAGGCTCTTCGCTATTTTCATCACCATCATCGTCCTCGTTGTTCTCAAGCTCGTCATTGATGCCAAATCCGTCCTGTAACAGATCTGCAGGCTGGCTATCAAATACCAGTGTTTTTACCGGCGGCTTTGTAGTTCCCCCTTGTGACTCCTCTGCTTCAAGCTCTTGCATGATTTCCCATTCTTCATCCATTTTCTGCTCCTCCTGCTTTTTGAGTCCCTGAATTAGGGTACTGAGACTTCTCACGAGCCCTCTCTTTTTGAATGGCGGGGGTTGATGAGCGCTTCCCGCGTCGAGGCCGTCTTCCTCGTCGATTGCAGCCAAGGGAAAGCTTCGTCGCAAGAATGCTGGCGTCGCGAATTGATTTCTTGATGCGCTTGGAGTTCCATCGTCCCCATGCTCGCGTTTGCGCTTCGGTGTCGTCGCTGCGAACGCATCAAGGTAGAACCGCTTGCCATCTGACATTGGCGTTCTTGACAGCGAGTTGATCTGTGATGACTGGGTGTTCGCGGATTTGCTCGGGGTGCTTGAAATCGCTGTTTGCCCTAATGACCTTGGTTTTGAAGGCGTCTCTAGCTTGCCGTTGGGCGTAGCAGAGGGGAGCATATCGAAAATCCCCAGGACCACGCCATCTCGTTGAGGCGTGGGACCAAGCGCTGACCTAATGAATGCCGGTGTCGCCTCTTCCATTCTCTTTGCAGGCGAAACATAGGCTCCATCATACGATACATCTTCCAGCTTTCGCTTTCTCTGTGGTGTTGTCTCGTGACTGATATTGACGGATTGCTCTTTCAGGATATTTCGCTTGTTGGGCGTCGAGAACTGATCGGCATGACGGTTCTGCTTACGCGGTGTCTCGTGCGTCACTACTTTTGCTGGTCTCCGTAGCTGGTCATACTTTTTGTATTTGATTGAGATCGTGGGTGCTGCTTTGATGTCGTTCTTTCCGGGTTTCCGGCCATGCGCGGCGAAGAAGTCCTTCTCCCATGACTTCAGCTCTATTCGAAGGGCGTCTATCTCCATGCTTTTGAGGTGTAGCAGTAGTGATTAGGGTATTGTGCGAGGTAGAAGAAAGTAATATGTTAACATTGAATGTTTGACTGATTGGGATAGTGACGGGCTAACGCGTGCACTGAACCGAAGTGAGTGACGCGCCTCCGTCGTGTTCAGCCCGCGTGCAAGAGGGGGTTCTTTGATTGGCTTGGCATTGCCATTCCTCCTCCAGTAACTTAGAGTTGAAGTGCATGTCTATTGCACGATTTTATTACTACACTCTGTACATGGACCTCATGATGTTCAAGAGCTGTCGGACGTGCAATAGAACTTCAACTATCCGTTCATGCTTTTCATGAAATCAACGCCATAATGAACCTGTAACATGTCTTGGCCGCATCCATGTCACTTTGCTAACACAATATTAGCATGTCTTGATACCTGCGTTGACGATCTTGATGCTCCAAGTCCAGCGTAGGTCCTGAGCAAAATCAGACACAAGATCGAACCGCGAGACGATAGTGGGCGAGCCAGGTCCTGTATGAATCTTGTGCCAGCGAGCAGGACAGTGCTCCGCAGGTATTGCAGAGCTTCTTCACCGGCAAGAGCTGAAAGACTTCAGTCCAGGCGAAATCAACATCCTGATGATAGCAGTGTCGATAGATTGCCATGGCAGGCTGTTAATGGGTATCACAAGATGGGCCTAGCCGCTTCATCGCATTCACCGCCCAGCACAGAATAGATTGCCGATTTGCGTATGACTGGTAGGCGCTCGCCGAAGGAGATGATCTGCAAAAGTGAGCAGGTCGTGTCGCTGTCACGCCGCTGTGCTAACTAACAAGTCGCGCCATGTTTCATCACCCGGGTTTATCATGTCTTCAAAACGATTGCGCGTTCAGCCAATCAACCACTCAGTGCGATTATAGCTGCTTGTCATCTCGACTTCAGCACTTGGGCGGTGCACTCCCCATGAAGGTACACCACATGATTCATTTCCCATACAACTGGATTCTGCAGATCTGATGTTATACCAACATCACATACAGGGTACCAGTCGTCCTCTAAGAATCTGGCGCCCATGCAGTCTGGTGTGGCAAGACATACCCCAAAACGACTCAATAACCTGCTGATCGGTGTCTCCAATGAGGGTAATGCGTCCAATGTCGAGCAAACAATACACGGAAGCTAAGGTGGAGTTCTTGTGCAACTACTTAGTACAATGCAATGTGTCTACTCGACCCGCTCTCTCGCGCATATCGAGCAATCCGAGAGCCAGGTCGAGAGAGCGCCTTTGCTCCACCCAGCGGTTGTAGAACTTCCAACACTTGCTTCACGCAGGAAGTAGATAAACCAGCCGTGCCATAAATACGCGACCTGATGGCTGCTTGCTAGCAGTAACAACCCAATCACAATACCCATCCATACAGACCGCTACTCAACACATCGGACTAGCTATAGAGTGCGTGCGGCCAGAAATCTCGGAAGACACTATTCCGAGCGGATATGCACTTCATACATTTACAATCGGAAACAAATGCAGCCGCTGTCTTGCTACACCTCATCCTTCGACATGCTAAAAATCGTGTGATCATCATCCAGCCACCTCCGCTCTCCAGGACATGTGGAGAATTGGCATCCTATTAGTGCTGGTTGCCGACACGGTGGAGGTGTTGTCCTCGCAGGTATACTATGCCATACCATGCAGAAGGGCAATATCGGTGGGAGAAACATGGGGTAAAAACTGGGGAAATTCTTCAGAGGGTGACCAGTAGCAGTGCCTCCTCAGGATTGCGAGGGTGGGGTGGTCACGTCGACAGGCAGAGAATGGTGCCAACCAGTCCATACTGTAATAGTCACACAGCCATCTCTCGACCCATGGACAGTTCTGACGGGCGCGTGACACTCTCAGCCGAGTCAAACGGCGAGCGGACGTTCGACTACTGATCCTTCCAACCCGTGTTCGGCGGGATGTCAAGACCCCTGAACAATCCCACGAACAGGTGCAGCCCACATGGCCTGGACTATGGAAGATGTTGTTCAATATGATCAAGGGCGTTGTCATTCGCGAGCACCGACATGCGTGGCCGCTGGCGGCAGTGTTTTCTTATATGATGGCCCAATCCGCCTAGATATGTCGGTCAGACTACCAAGTAATACCCTAATGCTCGGCCGACGATTCAGCAAACTAGTTGGAGATGACAACCGGCTCAGACCGATGGCAGCATCTGCATGGTGCTGACAGCTGCTCTTTGTCTGGCAAATAGCAACTCCCTTTGTCTGCCTCTGAGTGTGTTGTGTTTTGTAATATCTATGCCGGACAGAATCATCCTTCCCCACTAAAGGAACGGATGCAGCCAGGTACCAGATTTTTTGCTTTTTCTTTCGCGGCGCGGTATGACGCTGTGCGATGGAGCATATGCAGCGTCTGTTACCTGCCACCACCTATGAAATGTTACCTACCTGAGGGGTGACGTCTCGCTGTACGTCCACTGCCCCAGTTATAGTGACGTTCGCGCACCGACATGCCTCACCATACCTCACCAACGGATGAGCTAGGCTGTCTCTCTACATTGGACTCTTGACTTACTCACGCATGTCATTATCCACAATTCCGTCCATCCGCTGACCCGCGGCGCGAGGAACCGAGGAAGCATGCTGGGATCAGCACAGATGGTGTGCGCATCAAATCTTGCCGCCAGCAGAATTTACCTGCTTCAGGTCGACTTCCAAGCCCAGTCCAGATGAATCCAGCCAGGACGAGTGGGAACAGACCCCAGAGCAAGACGATTTTTTACTAGTGTATCGGGAAAAGGGAGCGTAGAATGGGATAAATTTAAAGTAGCCGAAAGTACACAGTGACTCGTATAGTCTATTATCAACCCAGGCCTGGGTCCCTGCATAGTGCTGCCCTAGTCTCGCTAATATGCTAGTAGACTACGGGAGGGCCGCAAAACGAACCCGGTCGCTTTCTGGCACGATGACCGCCGTTAGGATGGGTACCGATAGCCGGAACGCTCGCAGCATTGCATTGCGTTGTGGAAGCGAAAGTGGTACATATGGAGGCTAAAGATAAACACATAGGCAGTTCTTCAGTGGTACAGCTGCTGCCAGACCACATGTGTCGAAGCCAACCAGTTGGAAACGGAGCGTAAGACCTGCCAATCCCGGACGATGTGACGGATCTTGAGTGGATGGTGCGCGATGCTTAGCATGGAACAAAGCTCCTGTCCACCGTGACATCCACCGTGACATGAGAGACTGGTGTCCCACTGAAAATCGGTGGATACTGCTGCACCTAGCCAAGAGCATCCTAACGCCTGCCGTCACATTCGATACCGCCTCTGCCGCACATCGAGTTCAATGCGATGGACTGCGAACTCATGATGCCCGGAAAAGGGTCCCGTGATATATTAGCCTGCCGCCGTGTGCAGCCCGTGGCGTACTGGACGGTCAGACTCTCATCACCACATCAAATATCAATCCGGCGCCGCCTGTCTTTCTCGTGTCTAGCCAAACCAGAACTGTCCATTCGAGCGAACCTTCGCAAACGTTTCTTCCCGACACGTTTTCGGTAGGGTCCATACCGCGCAAGCCACGTTCCGCGACCATTTCGTGCCGACGCATTCTGCAACATATGACCTGGGCTAGCCTGGCCTAGAGCGGTGTAAAAGGGCTTCGCAAGGGTCTGGATTAAATTCCATCGAAATCCCTGCTGTTCATTCTCGCGACCCATTATATCCAGCGACAGATCGCAAACTTAGTTTTCTGGTTCGACTGGTTACCTGCTTTTCGCGACCACAACCGCAGTACCCTGCTTGCATTGCAAAGCTTCACCCACGCCACGATGGCAACTACTACCGAAATGATCGCACCTGTGGTATGTCATGCAGCACACAGGGTTTCGGAAGCTTGCACACATCTCTAACGGTTTCACAGCACGCTCCGTTTAATCCAGCCCAATACAGCCAGGCCAGAGCAGGGCAGGTGAAGCTGCAGCGGCAACAACCATTCGACTACGTACTGCTGTGCCAGAAACTCGAATCCCACAAGAGAGAGCAAGATGCCGCACGTCGTCGTCGACAGCAACGGCAGGCCCAACCCTCCACCGGACGTCACTTCGTCCCTAAAAGTGCAGCCATTCAATTCGCCACGACGACGACGACGTTGAAACAGAAGGACACTGGGTCCCGTTTGATCACTGCTCGTGTTAATGCGAAGCCTGTAACAGCTAAAGTTGACCAACCAGTTGCACTTCCAGAACAGCAACCAACAATCGAAGTTGAGGAGAGGTCCAACAACATCAAGACGGAAGCGTCCCCGATAAATCCTGCCCATCTGCAGCAACGAGCGAGGCGCAACTCCTATGACAGCTTTCGTGGGCCCTCTACGGCCTCACAACAATCCAAAGACCGTGATCTTCTTGCCCCATCCAGCCATGCAGTCAACAGGAGCAAGAGCGTAAACCAGCATTCAAGCGGCTACAACCCTGGCGATGCGGCAAAGAGAAACAGGCTTGCATCCGAAGCAGGCATATTCAATGGAGTGGGTGGGCGCCAGTTCGACATCGTAAAAACCACTGGCTACAGGGTACCGCCTGCAAAGGATCCGTGGGAGCAGCTTCTAGCGAACCCTTCTGCATCTGCCGCCGCCGCGCTCGGTGAGACATCAGGCACTGCCGGCTCAAGCACGCGCAACAGCACAGACAATGCTGGCCGCCCTCGTTTAATGAACGACCGACCCAACTGGGCGCAAGAGTCGCAGTGCGGCGATGATGCAAGGCACATGCTGCACCTGCCAAGTCTGATGCATAAGAAGGCGAAGGGGATTGTTGCTTCTGCCACTGGCGAGCGAGCAGTGTCGGGAGACCCTGAGACGCTCATCAGCGATGCCGTTCGGATTATCAAAAAGGAGGAGAAGGTCAAGCGCCGTAGCAGTCTCTTGGGAATCTTCAAGAGAGGCTCATGAGCGTTTCAAATAAGGAAACATAGCCGCTTTTGCGCAGCATCCTCATTGTTTTAGCCTGTAGCGTTCTAGTCCAAAGCATATTTCAATACCCTACTCATCCAATCCCAAAATCATCTATCCACCCGTCCGTCCGTCCATCTGTCCGGAGAACACCCGGATCGCCGCCAAGCTTCGATGCAGGCAGTACCCCCGAATCACATGCTGTTTGTAGGAGGGAATGCTTAAAACCGATCTCATGAAGACCTTAGGTGTTGTTTGGTATCCATCTGGCCGAGGGGAGATCACATGTCAGGGACAATATTCCCATTGCCCGGCTTACGACGGCGCGAGAACACAATGTGACACAAACACGTCGACCCCCAGCGCTCGAAGTAATGATGGGGACACCAATCGCACAAGATTGCGCATGTCTATACAATGGGACTAGCAAACTTCCAAGCATTCCTACAAGTCAGTCCAACACGAACAACATATTGGAGGTCGCAGATCATCATGCAACGCACAGCGCGATGACCGACTATAGGGTTAGGGTTGCTCACCACAACGATGTAGCCTCGGCATTTGTATGACGCACCGCGGGGATTCATTGGCCTGACCCGACCGACTTGGCCTTGCATGATCCGACTTGAGCTCTACAGAGTCACAGAAGGGAAAGCGTACAAGTTACATACACAACCACTCAGTCACAATAATATCGCAATTTTCCCCCTCTTGCTCATTATTCTTACCTTCCCTCTCGTCTCTTGCTATGTCTTCGCGTCCTACCCTCCTTGCTAGTCCCAGACCCTGCTGAAAAGAAGAGTGTTCCCATTGACTGCGGCTCTGCGCTGACGGACTGTACATCGGCCTGTCTTGCTACCACCACCTCTAAACTGCAGGCCACCAGGCCTGTAGACCCTCGCTCGGCACGATGTCTTGGAAGAAGAGTACAGAGCTGATGAGCACCATCAAGCACTATTCCAATTTCCCTGCCACAGGCGTCAGTCTTAGACAGATGGTGCAGTTTGGGAGGTGAGCAGTACTACGGACCGGGACTGTCTGCACAACCTGTAGCAAGGCTGATGCTAACTAACAACACCGCAGTAACCCTTCGACAGGAACTCTTTTCCGCGCTAGCCAGTTCTTGAGCGAAGAGCTCCCCATCCGTCTCGCCCATCGCGTACAGGAGCTCCAGGAACTCCCGGATGGCCTCAGTGAGATGCCCAGCATCAAGCGCGTACAGGATTGGTATGCGCAGTCATTCGAGGAGCTCGTGCGGTTACCCAAGCCGAATCTCTCGTCTGAGGTACGAGAACGCCTCTTGGCGCCAGGCAAGGGCGGTCTGAAGAACAGTCGTATTCTTAGCGAAACAACCACCAATCCCAGCATCAGACCGGGTCAGTACAAGAGTCGGCATACCGGGAGTGGTCAGGAAAACGCGTCCGATTCTGCCATCTCGCTCAATGGCGCAGGTGCCAAATCCATGAAACGCTACTATAGCGCCTCAGACGATGTAGGCAATGATTGGCCTCCAGAGCTCAATGACTACAACAACAAATTCGCCAAATGTTTGGAAGGGATAAAGCGGCGGCACGACAGTGTCGTCACCACTATAGCCCAGGGTATCCTCGAATACAAGCGCAAGCGTCAACGCATGCAGATCGATCACAACATCCAGGCCTTCCTCGACCGCTTCTACATGAGTCGAATAGGGATCCGTATGCTCATAGGCCAGCACATCGCCCTGACCGACCAGCGCACTCACTCAGATCCAACCTACGTCGGCATAATTTGCACCAAAACGAACGTCCGCGACCTGGCAGAAGAAGCCATTGAGAACGCCAGGTTTGTGTGTGAGGACCACTACGGTCTGTTCGACGCGCCGAAAGTTCGTCTTGTCTGCCCACCAGACCTGAACTTCATGTATGTACCTGGCCACTTGTCACACATGCTCTTCGAAACGTTGAAAAACAGTCTTCGAGCGGTGGTGGAGACTCATGGGCAGGAGAAGGATGAATTCCCGGTTACAAACATCATCGTGTCTGAGGGACGTGAAGACATCACGATCAAGATTTCGGACGAAGGTGGTGGCATTCCGAGAAGCAGCATTCCCCTCGTATGGACGTACATGTACACAACAGTCGACCAAACGCCTAATCTCGACCCGGATTTTAACAAGAGTGATTTCAAAGCGCCTATGGCTGGTTTTGGGTATGGACTACCTATATCAAGACTTTACGCCAGATACTTTGGTGGAGACTTGAAGTTGATCTCGATGGAAGGGTAAGTCTGACTCTGGTTTTATATTTTGCACACAAATTGTTGGAAACCGCTCGAACACACTGAGCTGACACGACGATCTCAACCACAGTTACGGTACAGATGTCTATCTGCACCTGAACCGCCTCTCGTCTAGCTCTGAGCCGCTGCAGTGACAATTACCAGTCATGAGGGAAGAATGGAAAACAGATATTAGGAGCAATCCCCCACCCGTAAACCCAGCTCGAAAATTCGCCTACCAACGACAGCCGAACATATACACGTACGGTACGTCCTTGGAAGGCGGCTACCCAGCGCCTTCTTCCCGGGGATTGACGCACGCAGATACACACCAGCTGGATAGTATATCCTCACTTACAATGGCCACTAAGGCCAGGAGGCTACAGTCGCCCAACGCACCCGTGAGCAAACCGAGAGTACCGACAGCGTCAGGCGGCAATCCTTCTTTCGAGATCAGCGAGAGAAGACAGGTCGGCGACGCGCAAGAGATGATGGATGATATGGGCGGCAGGACCGTCCGCGGACCTGATGGCAGGACTCAAAAGCTTGGTCAGCCTTGGTGGAAGAACGTCGGCATGGACGAGGGGCTCTAGCGAACCTCGCAGTACCTTCTGATTTGATCACGGGCCTGTCAAACGAACGGCCAATCCTCTCTTCAAGGTTCTACATTCCTAGACTTTCTCGGTTAATGGAAACATCTGTATCATATAAGTTTGTAAACGCCGATGGAGAGCATGAAATGTGGACACTTTGACAACAAAACTCTGCTTCCAACAGGGACTGAGAGATCCGGCGCACTTAATATATTGATCCCTGGTTGGTGATCAGACAGTGTGTATGATGAAATGCTTAGGTCAAAGATAGGGCCGTTTTCCTATCCTCCACCAACTATCTCTCACCAGTCAGTGCATTCACATGAGTGTTCACAACGGTAGATGGGAAGTTCGATCGTCAAAAGCCTTGGAGTGGCGGTAGAAAGGGATCTCGTTTTATTACTACGGAAGTCGTATTCTAAAGAATCGTTTAATCGTACAGTCGGTAGGGGGCGTCTGGGGAGAATAAATTTGTGCCTTTGTCGTCTTCATCTGGCGCTCCTGCATCTCATATGCGTCACTTGTGGGGCGTCTTGTCTTTGTATTCTTGGACAGTATGCATAACCCTGGATCGACCGGAAGGTGAGCTGACGAGGGGTATCTCAATCACGGACGACCTCAGTCAGCTTGAGGGGGAGGTCGGGCTTCTGCATGAGTGTGAAGACGCGGCAGCCGTCGAGCCAGTTCTTGCCAGCGGGCTCGAGTTCCAAGTCGAAAGACCAGATGATCTTGGCAAGGATCAGGCGCATCTCCGAGACGGCGAGGTTCTGGGCAGCTCGGGTCAGTACTGGGTCACGAGATATATGATGGGGCTGGCGATGAAGACAGAGAGGGTAATTGGCAGACTTACACGTCCGAGACAGTTCCTGGGGCCGAAAGAGAAGGGCTGCATGGCGTGGCGCTTGTCGTCAGCGAACTCCTCCTCGCCCTGCCAACGCTCTGGGATGAACTCGTTGGGTCTCTTGAAGTTCTTCTCTGAGTGTCCGACGGCCCAGGAAGAGACATAGACGCCAGTGTCTTCGGGAATGAACACGTCCGACACTGTCTCACCACCGGGTGGCGTACGGCGTGGGAAGCCAGTGGGAAGTGGTGGGAAGATACGGAGAGCTTCCTGGAGGACGGCGATGAGGTAGGGAGTCTTGTTGACGGCTTCGAGTGTAATCTCCTCGTACATGGAGAAGGTGCTGCGGATCTCCTCCTTCAGCTTATGGTAGACACGCGGGTTGCGCATGAGATGGTAGGAAGCACCAGAGAGCAGGGTGGCAGTGGTCTCGGACCCGGCGACGAGGAGGAAGATACCGTTGGCGATGATCTCAGGGTGGGATATAGTTGCCGACCCATCCTTCTCCGTGTTGTGGTCCATGATCTTCTGCATGAAATCTGGTCTTGCCGTCTCGCGAGCCATCCGCTTCTTCGTCTGCTCATCGACCCAGTTGTAGAACTCGTAGCGGGCATTGACCGACTTGTCGTTGATCAGGAACTTCTTCAGCAATGGGAAGTAGGTGGACATGTACAAATTGCCAAATCCCATTACGTTGGCAAAGAGCAGCTCAACATACTTGTGAGTGGTGCGGTTTTGCAGGCAACCGAAAGGCTCGCCGTAGAGCAGATCTGCGATGACGTCGAAGGTCGTCCAGTTGAACCAGGACACGATGTCGGTGGACTTGCCGCTTCGTGCGACTTCATGCAGACCTTCGATCAGCTGATCCACGTACTTCTGAATGAGGCCTTCTTGCTCCTGCAAGGCACGGTCTGAGAAGGCGTGGGCAAGGATACGACGCATACGGCTGTGGCCCTCATCGTCGGTCACGAGCAGTGACTTGGCGCCGCTGACCGATGGAGAGTACCAGACAGGATCCTTACGCATGTTCTGGTGACCCTTCATCTTACCAGTGCGAAGGCCGTAGATCTCGGGCCAGGCGTTCTCTCCATCGCTGAATGAGATCTCATTAGGAGTGACACGGACAACATCGCCATATTTCTCGTGAAGTTTTGCAACGTTCTGAAGCGTAGTTCCCCTTTTCACATGGTAGGCGTAGGGAAGGCGAGAGAGAGCATTGAGCTTGGGACCTGGGATATGCTTCAGAGGGTGGAGGTAGAGGCGGTGAAAGACGAAGCCAATGGAGTATATGATAGGCTGCAAACAATGGTCAGTTGATGAAGCGAATCCGATGCATCTAAAAGGCCAACTTACGAGAACCACGGCGAGAACCACCAAGTGCATGTGGCTGTCCACAACTTCAGCGGCTGTAGACATCTTGATCCAGACGAAGTGTCGTGTGTAAATGATGATCTCTGTGCAACAGGATTGGTTTGCAACTGGATCGGGTTGAAGTGTTCAATGGCATGTTTGGGTTCTAGGTGCGCCAATAGGTCTTTTATTCAGTAAACGAGCTCAGCTGTTCTGTCCGTAATGTCTCCGTGTCCGTGTCCATCTACGTAGACGTGTGGATCTTGTATTGGCGTGATGTAAAGGCTGCCGAACACCTGGGCCAGTGCAGTCGATGTCTAGGGCTGTTGTCAGCCGTGGGGACCTGTAGCTTATTCTGACTGTCGACAGGGAAGCTCATGGCTACTTTGACACCTCTTGGATCGTGGACCACACTTTGCTGCCCGTGAGCATATGACAATGTTTCATCGATGACAAAGATACTATGGCTGTGGCAGTGTTCCTGTCCATTCGACGTTCTGGTGTCATCTGCAGGACCAAATTGATCGCCTTGTGCAATTGAGGGTCGGCCATTCCAAATGGAACAACGTCGATTCTCCAACAAGCCTTGGGATGCGTGGATCGACGTGTTATTTTGCCATTATAACTATCAAGTTAAGTCTTGGCCGTCACCTGTATAGCAAATCCAGAGGTGGTAGACACACGACTCCTTTACAGCCGATCGGGCATCTAACTGCCATTGGCCATCCTACGCTTCAGCGTCTATAACGTATGCTGCAATGAACTGCAGAGATGTGCTGACCACAAAGTAGAAACCAGTCTGTTCCACTGATTACTATATCCTTGCCGTTTCTGGGGTTTGCTGCACGTCCAGAATGGTAGGTTGCAGGTGTCATATGGTGGCGTCGCTGTTTGCACCTACGGGTTCCGGGCGGTTGGCGAACAGCAGCTTATAATAGACGATCTCTGTAATCTCCAGCTCGACATTGTCACCCACGTCAACGTCATCGTCCAGCTGCCGACGTCTGATCACGGCGATAGGGTTGCGCAGTTTTGTCACCTCGCCGGTGAGCCTCTGGTTCCTGCCAACGTAGAGGTGGACTCTCTTTTGCCAGGCGAGATCGTCGGGCCTGTCAGCGTTGTACAGTGGGAAGACAAGCTTCCCGATCGCCTGGGCGCCGGCACCGACGTTTGGATCATCTGCGTCATGACCATCTTGCGCCATGTGACTCGTGGCCTGGGAATCAGTTTGCGACGAGTTGAGAGTCCCTTGTATCTCGACGAGTGCGAGGCCAGACGGGGTCTGTAGCAACCCGGGCAATGCGTTTTGGCCTCGCGTTGATTGGCGAACGGCTGCGTCTTTCGACGGAGGGTGCAGTATCGTCGATGGCATACTTTCACGTTCGACACTGATTTCCAAAGAACTACGCTTGAGGGATATGGATTTGCAAGTTCTGTAGGATATATGTCCCAGCATTCCCCTGGCCTTACGTGCGGGTAGTGTTCGCTTTCTCGCCAAGCCATAGCGTCTTCTCTTAGGTTCACCATTACTGACACAATCAACTACTGGGCTTTTTGATTCATTACATTGAAAAACTATAGTATCTTCCATCATATCCTCGTTTGTAGATACCCTCTCGAATCCCACGACTCCGCAAGACCATGTGTGGATGTCCTCAATATGCCTATCCAGAAAGCTAGCAGCTCTATAGATCGACCTGCCACATCATGGTACATAGTCCGCCCCACTCACAATGAAGGATTTCCGCTTTTCGTCCTGTCCGCAAAAGCAATCATAAAGTCTACTTAGCTTCCGAAGAAGCGGGCGCCGGGGATCGTGCATTATCCTTTCCAATATCTACCTCCCAAACCTACCTGTTAAGTACCTAACCTACCTACTTAGCTGGATTCAGATGAAAAAGTCCCAAAGGAACGAAGGTAAGCGACTTCCTGATGCCTGAGGCAGATAATCAGTTATCTACTATCGATATGCGATAAGAGAAGTAGCGTATTTCCCCTTTCCATTGCTTCGGGGAGTCATCGGTTTTCGGCATACCATTGAACCGATGGATGTCGAGCTCAAGCCGGTGCATGAAGCAGCCGTATAAGCCAATAGTCGGCTGAGCAGATAGATGAATCATCCTGCTTACCGGCATTATAAGGCAGCTGGCTATTGTTTTCAAAGGACTCTTTGAAGGCACTTGCCTCAGAAAGCTTTCACCACCTGTAAGGTGTACATCTACAAGTCATGGCAGACGAAGCGTCCGAAGCAAAGAAACTTTATGTCAGCGCAGAAGATTCTAAAGCATTCACGGCAGCGCTCCTAGTCGCTAATGGAGTTCCTGCTGAGAATGCAGAGATAGTGGCGAAATGCCTGGTTGCCGCTGATCTGCGAGGCATTGACACCCACGGCACTAATCGGCTGCCATCCTACATGGAGCGCATTCGACAGGGCGTATTGGATCCCAGAGCACAACCAACAATTGACATGGCTACACCGGTAGTTGCGCAGGTGGACGGCCACAATGCGTTTGGATTTGTGGCGGCACATGTGGGCATGCAGCGGGCGGTTGAGATTGCCGCGACGTATGGGATTGGAATGGTGAGCGTGAAGCATTCAAACCACTTCGGCATGTCGGCGTGGGTAGTACAACAGGCCATCGACGCAGGTATGATGAGCCTCGTATTTACCAATAGCTCGCCCGCCCTGCCGGTCTGGGGTGGCCGAGAGAAGCTGATGGGAGTAAGTCCACTGGCCTGCGGCGCTCCTGCAGGTGATGGCAACCGACCTTTCATCCTTGATATGGCGCCTTCCGTTGCAGCTAGGGGAAAAATTTACAAGGCGCTCCGGCGAGGCGAGAAGATTCCCACAGACTGGGCGCTGGACGCTGAAGGTAGACAGACTGATGACCCTGCGGCAGCCCTTGGCGGTGTTATGCTACCCATGGGTGGCCCCAAAGGGTCTGCCCTCAGCATCATGATGGATGTCTTCTCAGGAGTACTCTCCGGCAGTGCTTTCGCTGGACATGTAACCAATCCATACGATCCGAGCAAACCTGCCGATGTGGGCCACTTTCTTGTGGCAATCAAGCCTGACCTCTTTATGTCCCTGGATGACTTCAAGAGCAGGATGGACTACTTGTATCAGATGGCTGTTGGGAGCGAGAAGATGGCTGGTGTAGATAGGATATACTTCCCAGGCGAGATTGAACAGATCACCGAAGAAAAGAGAAGGAAGGAAGGCATCCCATATGTCACAGCCGAGATAGAGGCACTCAATGCCGAGGCAGACCTCGCCAAGATTGACAGGCTTAAGTTTGGAGCCCCTACCGAAACTTGAAGCATCGTCGTTCTGCTATCAATCATCTTGGAAACATTGACATATTCCGATCCTTACTTACTTGGTAAGCCGCCATTCCATTTCCGATAAAGGTTTGATTTAATATCAATTCAATGCGAAGGGAGTGCCGCTGCCTTCAAAAATAGGAGAGATTCGGTAATTGACCATCTTACCATCACAATCCGTTCCTACAGTAGTAACGGCGCAGTTCCAAGAAAAGTGAAGGTCATCAATAGCCGTTTTCCTTGGCAGGTTGAGTCTAAATTTGCTTGTCAGATATGCTGAGGGATTCTTTCGCCCTCTTGTCAGAGACGCCAACCAGGAATGCTCCTAATCTACCCGACTATACATCGCTGCGCTCCCTAGAGCGGAATATTTTCTGGCCACCATTTTATATCCGGATCGTCAACCCCACACAATCCTGCATCGTCCAATGCGGGGTGCATAGGACTAGGTGGTATGGCCAACCGTCCATAGAGAGAACAACAAGGACCAATTGTTCCTCGCGTGGGGAAAGCGTGGTACGACAACAACTGATTGGCTGACGAACTTGTTGTATGGTCGACGACGATGTCTTGGCTGTATAAAGTACTGTACCTGACCCTTGGTCGACCGTCCCTTTGAACCGCACGCCTCACCATTTTTCGGGACAATGATTGCTGGCTCGAGGATAGTGCCGCATATCTCTCTGGGATTTCGGCTAGATGTCTATTATGTATTGGACCCGAGGTGAAGATGCAATCTGTGGGACGATGTTCAGAGACGGACTCCCTGTGACCGTAGTGAAACCGGCCAATCTTCGTCGGAGTAACTACCGGTCAGGAGTCTCGAGCCACGGAGGCTTGGAATAATCACCCAGGTGTACAGAACCCCCCTCTCTCTGTATATTCATGGGATAGGCTACAATACCATCATTCTGAATTAGTTCTCGAGCCTATTTCACCCGACCAATGTAACCCCCATGGCCAGATTGTAGACCACCGTACCATCGTATGCGGCACATCACATTTGACGAACTTCCATGCAGGTAATGTAACCCCAGCTAAGCTGCGTACAACGAGGGTATGCTGCCAAGATGAATTGGCTTGCCACCGATTGCAATACAATGTTGCACCCGAGTAGCCGTGGCTTCAATTGCCGCTCGTGCTTTACGAGATATAAGTTCAAGGCACTGTCCGCCCGATCGATAGTATGTCTTGGAGCCCTGTGTCAAGCTCAAACACGAAGGTGTCTATCATACACATCGCCAAGTGAGAAAGTCAGAAGAAGCTTAGTCCGACAAGAGCCCAAGCTTTCAAACAACAGCATAACAAATACGTTTAAGATGTTCAAGAAACGGTTGGAAGCCCATAATACCCCGAAAGAGGTGGTGAATTGGAGGCTGTGGTATGGTGTCTTCGGTGTGTCAAATCATGCGCTCCGTACAGATTAGATGATAGCTTTGCTAACACAGACGCCCGCTTAGTCTTTGGCTTGATGGGTGCAGCTCGTGGCATTGATGAAGGACTGATCGGTACTTCGGCGGAACAGCCTCCATTTCGCAAACTATTCGGTCTCGACAATGGGACTGAGCGAGAGCAGGCGGATCTACTTTCCAACATCACCTCAATGGTGCAGATGGGTTCTATCCTTGGAGCACTGATCGCCTTTGTTGTAACCGATAAAATCGGAAGACTGTGGGCAACTCGCCAGCTTTGCATCCTATGGCTGTTAGGAATTACCATATTTCTTGCATCTGCAGCCAACGGAAACCTGGGGATGGTATACGCTGGCCGTTTCATCGCTGGCATTGGTATAGGCCAGACCACAGTTGTTGCTCCCACTTACTTGGCCGAGATCTCACCAAGGACGATTCGTGGCTTGTGCGTTACCATGTTCTCTGGTGCGGTCTATCTCGGCATCATGCTAGCATACTTTGCCAGCTGGGGTTCCAACCTTCACATCAGCGACTCTACCAACTTGCAATGGGTGATACCAAACTTGATGCACGTTTATTTTGCGGTCATCATCTTTGCCTTGTCGTTCGGCTCACTTGAGAGCCCGCGTTGGTTGGTCAAAGTTGGCAGACACCATCAGGCAGTGGAAGCCTTGTCAAAGCTGCGCAATCTGCCAGATGATCACTGGTTCGTACAGGCTGAGATCATGGACATCCAAGACCAGCTTGACCGCGAGCGCGAAGCAACCATGGGAACACGGTGGTGGGGCGCCCTAAAAGAGCTGTTGTTTATGAAAGCAAATAGATACCGCATCATGCTTTCGATCTTCTCTCAGCTGCTCGGCCAGTGGTCAGGTATCGTCTTCCCTATCCTATCACGCAGTGAACCTACAAAAGAGTGGAATCTGGCCAAACTAACTTGTCTCAGGTGCGAACTCAATCACGATTTACGCTGCGCAGTACTTTGCCATGGTCGGTGTTAAAGGCCAGAGCGAGAAGTTGTTCTCGACGGTGGTTTTCGGCATTGTGAAGTTTGTTTCGTCTCTGCTGTGCGCTCTGTTTCTCATTGACTTCATCGGCAGAAAGCGCTCACTCATGTCTGGCATCTCACTGCAATTCATCAGCATGCTTTACATGGCGATCTACTTGGTGATATTCTCATCTGTAGGGGACTCGGATGCGCCACAGACCTCTACAGAAAAAGCCGCAGGAAAGGCCGCCATCGCAGCGATCTATCTCTCAGGTAAGTAGCCTTCCATCTACCTGGTACTGGATAGGATTTGAAAGCTGACATTATCCGGAAATAGGTTTCGGCTGGGCATTGGGCTGGAATTCGATACAATACCTCATCAATTCGGAAATCTACCCTCTACGATTGCGCGCCATCGGTGGCTCGTTCGCGATGACGCTCCATTTCGCTAACCAGTACGGCAACACCAAGGCGGTGCCCAGCATGTTCCTCTCCCTGACCCCTGGAGGGACGATGTTCTTCTTTGCAGCAGTAACTGTCATCGGTTTCATCTGGGTCTGGATCTTCTTGCCCGAACTCAGCGGCAAGAGTCTGGAGGCAGTCGATGCCGTCTTCGAACTGCCGTGGTATCTGATCGGAAGGAAAGGCAAGGACCTCACCGTTGATCAGGGTGGATTGCAGGAGACCTTTGGACAGGAGAAGGTTCGAGAGGGCAGTGTAGACCATGTGGAGAGCGTGCGCGAGGTGGATAAACGAGTGTAGCCTGCTAAGACTGGCTGTAGCATTAGACAACGCATTGTCACCATGAAATCGCCGCATTGCATACGAAGATCATGCATCTACTTGCCAGCGTGACTACGGCCAGCCTAGAATACGCCAGGCGTAGGAACAGGGAGTTCTTCGGGCCTATTGAGAGGATCGAGTTTCATTACATCAGGTCTTCGGACTACCCCAGATCACATGACCGATCACATGAATCCTCCACATTTTCACATGTGATTCTCGCCGCGTAGGAATCCTGGTGGCCAACCCAAATGTCTTTGTCTGTATGATATGCTCCACACGCATGCCCTTCCCAGATGACCACCTACCGGGAATGGCCACTGGCCCCGATTGATTAGCTTGAGTCTCTTCTTCTATTGTCCCTGTTGTGTCTCTACCATCTCAGGACGCTTTACACCATCACAACCAGGAGAGTATTGTTGGCGACCCTCGATTGCAGTCACTCCCTGCCTTGCATCCATACCCTTGCTGGCCAGAATCATCCGTGAACAGACAAAAACCATAAATAACGAAACATCAGTCCTAGGAAATAGAATGTCATGATAGGTAGGAGTTCAACACGGCCACCAACAATCAAAGTCACTGACGCCTCTGCTGTTTTTAGATCACGTCCTGGGTCGACCGTCGACCCGATTCCGGAAATACCAGGTCTTCACCGTCGTTTTACTTTGGTCGTTGTATCTCTGGCGAGGTGACAGACATGGCCCTCCTCGCCTTCGGAGACTCTCAGCCTTCCTCTCCAAGCGCCTAACGGCCTGGCAGACTCTCGTCATCACTCTGCTGTACCTCTACGTTGCCAGAAATTTTGGGAGCACGGTCGGATTGGAGTCTCCAGAACCGTTGGCAAACCTATATACCAGAAGCTATTTCCGGGCGACATGGGTGACGACCGCACTCGATGCCGGCTTTTGGACTGCCATGAACCTGCGACCAAAGTGGTTGAGGGATTTTGCCAGCGTCGCCTTCAGCGTCTACTACCTAGTCTGCGCCGAGCAGGCGGATGAGAAGGTACGGAAGGTTCGAGGTAGTTTGACACTTCAACATCTCAGAGTGAGCTGGGACAAGCCAACCACGCCATACATTAGTGCCTTCACGCGCCTGCTGCGGCCCAAGCTGATGCGTTACCCACCTCGACGACTACGAATACCGAGACCCAAGGCAAGCAACTACACTGATCCAATTGATGCCTGGCTGTACTTCGATGGTCCAATCAGTGCGATTCAGAACCATGACAAAGTAATCTTTGACATCCCGGGTGGAGGTTTTGTCGCAATGGACCCGAGATGCCACGACGACAAGCTGATGACCTGGGGAGGGAGGACTGGACTTCCAGTGCTTGCCCTGAACTATCGCAAGGCACCTGAGTACCCATATCCTTACGCGCTGAACGAGTGCTACGATGCTTATCATACCCTGATGTCGAGCCGAGGGCGCTGTATTGGCCTGGCTGGCAATTCCATCCCCAAGGTTATTGTCAGCGGTGACAGTGCGGGTGGGAATCTCGCGGTGGGAATGATTTTGATGCTGCTACAATCCGCCCCATACAGTTCTTACTTCCCAAGTGACACGAATAGCAAGCTGCAACTCCCGTTACCCGAAGCTCTAATCTTGGTTTACCCTGCGCTTGACATGAACATAGGCAACTGGATGACCGACGAACAGATGGCTTTGATCAAGGTTCCAGAGAGGCGCAGCGCAAACAAAGGCGTCCTAAGTAGGAAGAGCGACGACTATCGCAAGCTAACACCAGACACACCTCACGGATCTGATGATGAAGACGAAGGATTAAAGTTGGCCATTCCCAATTCTGGAAAACGCAAAGCCAAAAAGTCAGAACCCATCCTTGGTGATCGAAACGCCATTGCTGAATCACCGTCAGTGGTGTCAGGTCCTCCAGACGATGAACCGGTGCCTAACGCTGCACATCTCATCTCCAAAGATACCCCTCGCACAACGACTCCAATACAGCAGAAGCCTCAGCCATTACGGACCCGCCTTGCTATGAGCAGTATGATATCATACTTCAACGACAGAATCCTCACCCCGGAGATGCTGCGTGCGATGATCATACTTTACATCGGACCGTACAACCGGCCAGATTTCGCGACCGACTACCTGCTCTCGCCTCTTCTTGCACCAGAGATCCTACTCGCCCGCTTCCCGAAGACGTATTTCCTGACCGGCGAGCGCGATCCGTTGGTAGACGACACGGTCATATTCGCCGGTAGACTGCGCCAGGCTAAATTGTTACGGTGGAGGGAGCGACAAGAGCTGGGGCTGATCAGCGAGCGGGAACAGTTCTGCGAGAGCGATCATGTCGAGACCTTGCTTGTGCCTGGCATCAGCCATGGCTTCTTGCAGTTCGTCAGTGTCTATCCTGAAGGCTGGAAATACATCCTGCAATGTTCGCGCTGGATGAAGCAAGTGTTCCAAGACGCAGATCGGAGGGACGCTGCAGCTGAGGAGGCTATGAACACCAATGGCAGCATTACTGACGATATGGGCCAAGCTAGTCTGGCGCCCACTCCTGCACCTGACGGCACAGGCGACTACTTCTCCCACATAAAGGACACCGAACACAAACGCGCGCTAAAGTCTCGCCGTGCCGACAGCATCGGCGATGAAGACAAACCACTAGAAATGAGGAGCATGCTTTCGACGACGGCGAAGCGTCAGGGCGGAGATAACTTGAACTGGCCCAAAGTCGCTAACGGAAGATTGCCAAAGTCTGGGTTTGATAGATCTAATGGGAGAAGTGGTAGGGGTTCAGTAAAGAAGCCCACGTTCTCCGGCAGGAAGAGTCCAATTGCGACCAGGAAGAGCCTAGTCAGCCTTGCAAGCACGGATGATCTGATGGGCAGAAGGATGAAGGGTCTGACGGGAGGGTTGATGGGTGGTGATGGTGGGATGGCCACACCCTGAGAGCGGCATAATACTTGCCCTACGATATAACGTAACCTTGGAAGCATAGACGATCTCATCATGAACCATTATGCAATGGTCTTTCCATTTTGTCCTGTATGACCTTGAATGTTCTATCGAGATGTAATTCGTTGTATGCAGTGTTGAAGCACCTCTTCCCCACATGTCGACGCAGCCGTATAAACGTTCTAGCTGTCATTCCCCGAAGCCGGTACACCCTCAGTGCCTCTGCCAAGATCCTCGCCCATCCTCTTGCCGTTGATCAAGAGTGGTTTGCAGTCCTGGAGCACGAAGATCATCCTGGCCCACTCTGTCTTGCTGGGGTTCCTCCAGGCGTGCATGGTAGCTCTCTGGACCATGACGTCGCCGCGAGACATGAGCTGGACTTCGCCGGAGTCGAGCACGCTCTCGATGTTGCCCTCGACAAGGATGCCGTAGTCGACGGACTGAGTGCGGTGCATCATGCATTCGTATTCGGGGGCGAAGTCAACGTAGCGCAGAACTGTGCCACCGCCGCTGACCAGGCCAATAGGGCCCTTTGCTAGCTTGGCATCGTGGGCTGCCACGTCGGCGTCACCGTTCAAGTCGGCAGGGAATTGTGTCGTGTATGCTACACCCATGCCCAGTTTGTCTTCGTCATACTTCACCCACGGCACTTCCCTCCCCGAGTGGATGATAGCCTTGCCTGCGCTGTTATGGCCAGTCAGATAGGCCTTTGGACCTGGAAGGTCTCTTGACAATTGGTTTTCTTGAGCTGGGCGAGAGGATGCCATTGTGGACAGTGATTTGTGGTGTTGGGATGGGCCTGTCGCCGAGTTGATGGAATGCGGTAGCAGCACGGGTTGATGAAAGGAAAGAACAGATTGGGGTCGGTGAGAGAAGGAGTTGAGGACAAAATGCCGAGCTCTGCTGGGGAGGATGGTTTAGTTATCGAATGGGTCGATTAGAGCCTGCATGCAGGGAGGTATTGCAGCAGCCGACAGCTATGCGGTAGTGTAGCTGCAGCGGAGCCGGATGAGGGGCCTAATTGACCGTACTTTATTTACCTTCGCTCTCCAAGGTGGGGTGGAGATTGTGCTGGCAATACAGTTCCCAAAACAGGACATCGGAAAAGTGGCTCCCACTCAATGCACGCAATATTGAAGATCACTCCTTGATGTGGAGGGAGCTAGCAGAACTGATCGCAGGCTCGCAGGGTTCGCCTTTCATGTCATTACATTATGCATATGCTGCTCTGGTTGATGTTCCCAGATATCTGAGGGTTGGCTTCGCTGTTCTCGATTTATGCATTTCCCTGATCGACCGAATCGCATTCAGCATACACAGATCTACATCCGCGCCATCGGTATGGGTGATAAGTGGCCATCCTTATCATATTTCGCTTCTGCAGAGCAAACAGTCAGCATTTCCCGTAGCTTGAACACACACTTACAATAGCCAGACCAATGGAATGAACCATAGAGGGAACTTACTAAAGAACGTATAGTTAAGGGTGACAGTATCAATGCCCTTCATATTCGGGTCTTTCAAGAAGTCTGGATCGATATAGAAAAAGACCGGCATGTCAACCGTCTCGCCGCGATTGAGCCGTTGCTCCTCGAAGCAGAAGCATTGGATCTTGCTGAAGTAGGGAGCGACTTGGGCGGGGGTGACGCTGTAAGTAGCGACACCTATGATATCCTCATCCTTGCTCATGTTGGTTGCCGTGTAGAAAGCGAGAGCGGTCTCTCCAGGCAAGACTCTGACCTCGCGCTGCTGCGGCGTGAACTTCCACGGCAGGATGTCTGAGGTCGAACCGGCGAAGGTGATGCGCAGCCTGCGGCTCCACTCGACTGGGGTGAGCTTCGCCGCGATGTCCTCCTCGTCGCCGCCACCATGCGTGGCCGACTTGATCGGCGTGCCTCCCCATCCGGTCTGCTGGCAGATCGTTTTGTATAACGGCACGCTGCCATACGACAGCGCAACGGTGCCTAGGATGATTGACAGCGCGTAGTAGAGCGTGTTGGAGTTTTTCTTGTCGAAGGGCTTGCGCATGTGCTCGTACGAGGACTCTGCTGCCCGTTGCGGTTTGCTGCTGCTCGTGTGGAGGATGCGAGTGTTCTGGGGTCGGCTACGACGCAAGCAGCTGGAGCACATCCATTGCGAACTGCGAGCGGTGGCGAGGTCGAGAAGGGTGCGATAACGTGGTGGTGACATTATGCAAAGTTAGCTGCTGGTAGAGTAATTGATGGTCTGATGTATGTCCAGCAAAGCTTAAAGTAGAGACGGAATGCGAGCGAGCTCGGGAGTCAAGCCATTCGCCGGCTGCCTCGGTTCCTGCCCAGATCTGTCTGCCGCTGAGCCGCTCGCATAGGAACTTTTAGTTCCTACCTGTTGCAAAAGCTTTCCAGATAACGCCAACTTTCCATACTCGACAATGACCATGTGAACACATATTTCTCGGCAGACTTCGACGTCAGCCGCTTGGAAATACCCATTCCCAATAAGACGAAACTCCAGAAAATCCGTCTGTCTAACATACCGAAATCCAAACATGTCTGCAACAACCGCACAAGCAGATGAAGCCACAATGGCGATGCCGACAACTACAACGACCCCGATCTGTGAGATCTGCGAGTCAGACCCGTCGAAGTACAAGTGCCCCAAGTGCGCATTGCGGTATTGCTCGCTGGTGTGCTACAAGACGCACAAGCCCAGTCACGCGGAAGAGAGCTCCAACCTGCCCAGCTCAAGCTCGGAATTCCGCCTGGCGCCACGCGACCGGCCGGGCACGAAGCAGCGAGTGAGCAAGCGGACATTCGATGGGTTTGAGAAAGACGGCGAGCTGCAGCGGCTGTTGGCTCGGTACCCACGCCTGAAGACCGAGCTGGGCGCTGTGTACGGCATGACGATGGAGCCGGCGCCAGACGAAATGCGCAGCTGGAATCGCGTGCCCAGCTTCCTCGTCGATAGAGGCGGAAGGGGTCAGTCGCGAGGGCGCGGCTCGAGAGGGAGGGGTGGTGGTGTTGGTGGTGGAAAGAGGAGGGTTGAGAGGAGGAGGTGGTTTGATGCCGAGAGGGAGGAAGACAGGCAGCATGGCGCCTGGACTAAAGACAAGGCTACCCGCGAGGCTCTCGGAATCCTCGAACGGACCAGGAGTGGGCTTGGAGCGCCAGCAAATGCGCAAGCGGATGCTAGGAGAGAGGGGTTTGAGGAGTTCGTCCAGCTGTGCATGTTGAGATTTGCAGAGAAGGATGGCGAGGAGGATGGATGAACGTGTCACAGATACGGTTGACATTGACACTGTTCACCATCCTTCCTGTCCCGGTTCGAGACGCTGAGACTGATGGCGAAAATTGCCGCTTCTGTGCTATCAGCCTGATTGCTGAAGACTCGATGGGGCAGGTTGTCGGTCACCTGCCACGAGACACATTCTCTTATGAAAGACAACGATAATCCATGTGGACAAAAGTCGGATCGCATGGTCAAGATGAAAGAATCAGCCGCCAAAGCAGCAAGAACTGGTGGATGCAGCACAACAACCAGCCCCAGTCAATTGCAATTTAAAACGAATCGACAAATGACACAAGTCGCAATGATGGTTGCAAATCCTCAGCGGTGGTAATTGGGTATCTATGGCACTTCAGGAATAGCCGGGCAAGAAAGACCAGGCTTGCGAAAGTATACACATACAACATAAAGACTAGATCAGTCTTCGCCAAATATTCAACGTAATATCACCCAATACAGCTCCTCCAACCTCGAGAGGTCTTCTCATAGTCCAACGTATGATAAATTATGATGGTGGTCGTAACCGAAATGTGCAAGCGTACTTGTCGTCTCGTTTCTTTCCGGTGTGTGCTTATCTACAAGGCTTTCAGGACCATTGCTCTCAAGCTCGTTGGTGCATGTAATGTGGACATGCGCCCATGCTGTCTTAGGCTTCTTCACCATTGCTCTCGATTGTCAATTCGAGAAGTAGTATCACTTCCTCGTTCTACGTTTATGCGATTGCAGGGTGTATGCCGAATGGAGTACGTGTTGCAGGGGTTTAGAGACGCAGGTGATGGCAGCAGCATTATCAGAGGTAATCAGGCACCCACTCTAACGACGCCGCCACCACCACCTCGAGCACTTGCAGGTCTGTCATTCGGGGGAGGATTCTTGGTATTGGTGGGATTGAGAGATGTCGTGTTCGTGGTAGAGGCAGAGGAGGCAAACATGAGCAGACTAGCTGCCGCCTCTGTCCTCGCGGCCTCCTCAGCGGCCAATCTAGCTTTGCGCGCTGCGCCAGATCTTTCACAGAACCTGTTACTGGCGCTCTCATCGACGAAGTCTATGCGCAAGATCATGAAGCTCATGCCGTCGTGTCTAGCTTTCTTCCACTCCCTGCTGGCTATGTGATGCCTGTTACAACTGGCATAAGTCTGAAGAGCAGGCAGGATGAGAAGGGTGATGTGCATATCACGATCCGGGGGAGGCACTACCGGCCGTTTAGGCTTCGTCAACAGGACGGGAGGTTTCAGTGGGGCTGCATGTTCTCCATCTGCTTCCTCGTCCGAAGAGATGTGTTTGAGGTCGTGATTGTATTCGCCGAAATCACCTTTGATCCATCCCGAGTGGATCGCAGCGGCTACGACGTCTGAATCATCACTATAGATTTCTGCACCCCAGAGTTGTCGCCTGCGACAGATCATCTCGAGTTCGCTTGGATGTTGTTTCGCTGTTTTGCTTTGTTGTGCATGATCCGATCTGCCCAGGTAGAATCTAGGGATCCGTACAGTGTATGTGCAATTTTCTTTGCCCTCGAAGAACGGTATCGGCTTCATCGCTGTATTATAGCGGATGCGCAGATCATCAAGGAGGTAGGACTTCTCAGCTGATGGTAAAGAGAGCTCAGCAGTGTAAAGTTGGGAGCCCAGATGCTGTCGAGGTTTGTGAGCAACCTGGTCGCGAACCTGATTGGTCTTGATCGTTATCGACGGCTTTTGAGGCATAGGCACCGCGGATGGTGGTAGACCGTGATGATGCTGGCTAGACTGCGTGTTCACTAACGTATGGCTCGTCACAGGATGCGATGTAGTATTTGAGTTGAAACGCAGGGTCGAGAATGAACTTGGCGTTTGTCGGTCATGAACATCGTGCGGATCGTTATGTTGAGTTTGGTGGTTGTTATTCTTCGCTCGCTTGCCTCCACGTGTTGCTGGAGTTCTGCGACCCTCTGTGTTGTCAACATCCTTCTCCATCTCCTCTCTTGTACGTCGTGCCTTCTTTCCTCCACGTCCACCAGTCTTCACACCGTTTCGACCCTCTTCCAGATGATCGACCGCTGTTCTAACAAGATTGCCATCGTTCAGGTGTAAGGAAGGGCTCCCACGTAGAGGTGTTGATGTGCCGTTCGCGGAATGACCAGCCACTGGTGTCTGACTCCCACCGACACCACTTCCTATACCTGAAAACATTCGACCAAACTCCATCTTAATCCCAGGGTTATCCCCACCAGGACCGATCTGCTTTGGCTGCACACCTTGAACAGCCTGTGGGAGAGGCGAGTTGCGACCTTTGCGATCAAGCTCAGGACTCACACCAGCGAAAAGCCGATGTGTGACAGGCCCTTCACTTGATTTGTGGTAGCTATCCCTATACTGCGAATCCATCCTATGCTCTTCAAATGGCGAGGGTCTATCGTGAGAATCGGTACGTCGTGGCTGGTAATGCTGGAAAGTAGTGGGTGTTGGCAGCGGCCGGTGCTCGTGCTCCCTTCGAATATCGCGCGAGGGTCTAGCGTCATAGGTGTCGCGTGTACTTTGGTCCGGCGCAGACGTTGGTTGGCGCGAGAAACCTGATCTAAAAGGTGCGTCTCTCTCGTCGCGCAAAGGCGGTCCTAGTATATTGTTGCGAAAGGATACAGGGCTCTGATGGAGAGGTTCGCGACTCATCTGTGGGCTGTGATACCGAGGTCGATCACCAGACAACGGGATCCCATTCTTGGGAGGCACAGAGTCGCGCGGCGATACATGCCCATCCAGGTGAGGAGTCACCCGCTGGTCGCCGAAATGTCTAAAAGAGCCGGGGGTGGCCATATCTGGTCCGACTTCTCGGCGCAATGAATCGTCTAGGATGCGAGGTTCCGAAGGCGGTGCTGAAGGTTGACGACTCGACCTACCAATCACACCGGAACCGTTCAGTGGTGTGCGGTCATCTCTAGGGAAGACTTGGGCAGGTTGAAACGCTCTAAAACTGTGGGTGGACTCTCGTTGGAGTGGTGAACCGAACGTGGGTTCTCTGTGTGGATCCGATGGTCTATCGTGTGGAAACGTAGCGGATGACGGACGTGGACCACCTGCTACGGTAGCGCGAAACGGAGATAACTCTCTTGCTGACCTACCAGGAGCCTCCCTCATGCTCGACGACCTTGCTCTTGCTGGAGATGGCGGCTGCATGGATTTGGCGGATGGCGGCGAGTGCAAAATGGAGGGACCCGGTGGAGAGGCTTGTGGCCTCCTCGCCTCGTCGCCCAGCATGGATGAAATACTCATGCCGACAGTAGGTCGATGAGAGGAAGATGACGATGATGAACCGGCTAAGTCGCGGACACTAGCGAAGGGCGAGGCAGTAGGTGGACCTCGAGGAGCGGTACCCGGCAATGAAGACGCAGGCGGCAGTTGCGGAGGCGAAGGAGGTGGCATGCTGCGCGTTTGAAAGACGGGAGGGATCGAGGAGGAAGGTTGTTGCGATGCTGGGTACGCGTTAGTTTGGGCACCCATGGTAATGTGGACGCGGCGCGAGACGAGTGTCGAAGGTTCTATGATGATTACGATGAGGACGCGACTGACCTCCATAGAGTGGTGGGCTCCCAGCGGCAGCCGCGCCTAGAGAGGGTCGTCGCGAAGGATCATAAGGTAGCGGCATGGCGACGGCAGCATTCAGAGGAGGGACGGACGGCGGGAGGGCGTGTTGCGATGGCGACGAATGGTGATGGTGGTGATGGCGCTGGTGGCTGTCGAACCCGTAGTCGTGATGGTTTTGTCGTTGATCGGGTGAAAGCGCATGGCTGCTACCGGTGGAAGTACCTGCAGACGAGACGAAAGAAAGAAAGCGTCAGTCAGTGAGGTCGAGCTCAGAGGTCAGAGGTTCAGTGCAGTGGTCAGAGCTGTCTGCCTCCGAAAGCTTAATGCCTCAGGCAGAGCAGAGATGGGAGCAGTAGGTGCCCAAGGCTTTCGGTCCCACTCCGCCTCCCGCTCCCTCTCCCGCTCCCTCTCCCTCGGCGCCTTACCGCATGCGCGACGGCTGTGGGGTAGATCCGAGTTAGGGAGCCCCCGTCCAGCGGCCCATGCCGAGTCACGTGCGTCATAGCCGTACAGCGCACTGGAAGCTTCAAGCTGACCTGACCTGAGCTGGAGCTGCACAATCCTCCTCTTGCCGACCGCCCCTGCATACCCACCGCTCCCCAACGAGCACATCTTCAGGTTTCTTTTTCTCTTTCCTGTCTCGTGCCGTTCGCTGGCCTGAAAGGGAGACAGTGACGCTTCCTTCTACCACCAGCAAGCAAGCATGCACGCTTTTGAGTGTGGCGTTCTGCGCATGTAGCCATGTCCTGCGCAAGAGCATGCAGGCTGACACCCGTCTCCCCACTTCATGCTGGCAAGGCCAGCCAGCTGCACACCCAGCTTTGGCCAGCAGAGCAGAGAATAGCAGAGTAGCGCAGAACAGCGACAGGTGACAAGAGCAAGAGCAAGCAGAACCTAGCCGGTGAGGCTGAAGTATGTTGTGGGTCGGGTATCGATGCGAGTTGGCGTGCTGTGCGTGTATGACGGCAACACCCTCGGGCCAGCTCCAACAGAGTTCGGCAGTTCCTGGGCAAGGATTGCACCGCTGCTGACGGCCCCATTGCAAACCGACGTATCAACTTGTCCTGTCCTGTCCTGTCCTGTCCTGTCCTGTCCCGCTCTGCACTGCACTTCTCTGCCCTGTTTGCCTCGCTTTGTTGCGACATGGTAGCTGGCATGCTCCTGCGCAGATCGCTGGTCGCAAAAGCCAACGCCAACATCCCAGCATGAGGGTACCTACTGGTGGTATGCATACGAGTTCTTGCCGCACAGCTCAGGCTCTTCTCACTGGTTCTTGTACTGTATTTTTGGGGTTTGTGTTTGCTCTCAAGTGGCATGTCCAGTCCGCTCGGCCCAGCTTCGCTTCAGGTCTGCTCGGCGCATGATTCAAACGTGTCACCTCCCCTACCATCTTGCTCTTTCAGGCAACCTCTCACTGCAACAGGCCAATGGTATGTATCAAAGAAACCGTAGCACTCACCTCCGTTCATAGGCTTTGTCTGTGATCCATAACTTAGCCTGCGCCCCCCTCCAGCCGGCAGGAAAGGATCTCTTGTAGGAGGGAAGGGATCTGCGAAAGGGATCTGGACAGTCGGTTGCGCTGTCGAGGGTGAGGTCGAGGTCGAGAAGCTTGAGGTGTAGGATGAGAGAGGAAGTCGTCTGTCTGTCTGGGGTGGGAGGAAGCGGTGGCTGGTCATGTTTGACACTCGGCTATGGTGGTAGACGTTCGCTTTCAACAATCGTCAAACGGTATGCCGGCAAGCGGGCGTCATACGAAGCTGAAGAAGTATCTGCGATTGAGTGACTCTCTCATAGTCCTGGTGGTAGGTATAATGTCGGCAGCACAGAAGCAAGAAAACTGAATGCAGGATCGTAAGTTGGATTGCAGTGAGGGACGCAGGTGGGCTGCCTGATTACCTTCAACAAGAGAGTACCCTACTGGATGATGCAGGAAGTAGAGCAAAGGAATGTCGTGGGCATGGGCATTGTTGTTGTCATTGTCATTGTCATGGATCGCATAGGTATAGGTAGGCAGGTAGTGTAGCAGGGTGTGGTGGAAAGTGGCAGAGTGCTGAGTATAGCGCTGTAGTGTGGGAGGTAGGTAACGTCGCACTGGCTGTTGCGGTGAAGAGAGAGAATGGGTGAGGGCAGACACGGCGACTACTACCACTACTACTGCTACTACTGCTACCACCACCATCACCATCACCACCGCCACCACTACTACTACTTACCACCACCACCATCACCACCAACGACGACAACGACAACAACGACCCGCCTTAACGGTGGAGGAGGCCTATCTGCAGGTGCTGCTCTCTTGCCCTTCCCTTCTCGACCACCTCCTCTCTTCTCCTCACTTTCAGGTAGTAGGTACTGTATCTATCCACTTCTGTGCACTGTACACGAGCTAGACCTCTATCAAGAAGGACAGACAGGGCACGACGTAGCGTGGCACAGCGCAGCGCAGCGCAGCACAGTACAGCACAGCGCATCACCAGTTGCTGCAGATCTGGGAAGATGCGCATACAGTACAGTGCTGATACAGTACCTACGTGGAAAACAAAACGCCATCAACGCTAGATTAAAGCCATGCCCATCGTAGCGTCGGCTTCTCTCCTCCTCCTCTAGCCAGGCACGATACAGTGCGATAGACAGACGCCTGCGCCAGTATCCCTGCGGCATCCGGTTACGTTATGCGTTATCGGTGGACGGCAAATGTGGATCCTGGATGGCATGATGAGCTGAGTGATCGTACCGGAACCGCCGCTCCGCACGCGACCTGGCAGATTGGATTTTCTTCTTTTTTTTCTCTAGCAATGCGCTTCTGGGCACTGCGTCCGTCAGCATTCTATGGCTGAATCCTTGGATTCGTCTGATTATCGCCAGTTCTTTTAGCCTTCAGGACGTCCACTGTAGGTATGCCCATGACGACTGTATGCACGGCGTTTGTCGACGTGACGTATTGTACGTGCGGTGCTGTACGTTCTGCGTCTCTGGCGACACGGTTCCTAGATAGGGCGTGGATGGATTTAGGTACCGTACCTGCATCTAAGTGGATACGGATGTGGGTATGGATGAATGGCTTTACTGGCGCTCCGACTCTTGCCCGTCGCGTCGAGCCTGAGCCGACTTATCACCTGGGCATCCTGGTTCGTTCATCCGGTGATCCTCGATGGGGGAGACCAACCAGTAGGTAATCAATCGGACAGTGGAGTCGCGAGGTGCTTGATCTGAGCATTGAGAGGTAGTTCTGGGAATGCATTGCAAGACAGTGGGGATACGTTGACTGCTTACTAACTTGACGGCCTCATAACGCTTTCACGTGAATCGCCATCTCGACTGTTGGATCGTGGAACGCATTGATATAAAGCCAATAGGAGGTATCTTCAACATCGCCCTCACCATCGCCATTCTGTGACCCCAGAGCAACAGAACCTCATGAGTTTGTAGTTTGTTGTTTGTTCCACACGGTAGCTTCGATACTGTGTCGGGCATAGTGTAGCACTCAGTCTACAGTCTACTGAGAGATGACCTCGGGAGTCTGATCATGATCATCAGGCATCTCGTTTCATCCTCAGGCAGCACGTTTAAGCCTCAGGCATTCGCGTGACGGACATCCTTCTTATCACGACGACTGCGTTAGATGCGCTGCAGTCCTCCCCATCTCATCCCATCTACGAGCATCATGGACACCGTATCCTTTTCCTTGGGTCAATAGCACGACACCTTCATGCCAATACCCATGCCGGGCGCTCCAGGCTCCTCATGGCCTCTTCTCAAGCAGCGCCTCAGCGCAAAGCTTGACGGTATTGACTTACCAGTCCTCTCTGCCTTTTGGCTCTTTGGTAAGGGGTTGATCCATATTCCGCCACGTCGATGGCATTAGCGACAGCGACAACAACTACAATCACGACTACAACGATAACTGTGGATGTGGATGTGGCAAAATCATACTGATCTCTTACTTGCTAGGCCTCATAAACAACGTCCTCTATGTGATCATTCTCAGTGCTGGCCTCGATCTCGTCGGGCCTTCAATCCCCAAGGGCAAGTTCGCTTCAATTGACGATCCATAGTCTTCCACGTCAGCCAACATCACCTTGCTCATACCGCATTCTATCCAGGCACCGTCCTCCTCGCGGATGTTGTCCCTTCGTTCCTCGTCAAGCTTACCGCTCCTTACTACATCCACCACATCCCTTACAATGTCCGCATCCTTATCTTCTGTGCCTTGTCTGCTGGAGGCATGTGCCTCGTCGCTCTTTCGCCCGATTCTAAGGATGCTGCCAACATTATCGCTAAGATGGTTGGTATCGTCTGTGCCAGTCTGAGCAGTGGCGCTGGCGAATTGAGTTTCCTGGGTTTGACACATTTCTACGGGCCTGTGAGCCTGGCCGCTTGGGGCAGTGGCACTGGAGGTGCTGGTCTCATCGGTGCAGGTGCCTATGCCATCGCCACTGTCACATTCGGTTGGAGTGTCAGGGGGACATTGTTGGCCAGCGCATCGCTACCAATAGTCATGCTCCTTAGCTTCTTCTGTCTTCTTCCTAGAGGCCCGCTCCGCCTAGCGAGACAGCACGATAGGGAGGCCCACCAGCACCATTCGAACACTCCCGAAGAAGTGACAGATGAGGATTTCGAACGTGACTCCAGGGAAACTTCCGGGCTTCTCTCCCAACCGCGAGCCGACGATGGCGATGTAGTGGCATCCCAACCAAAGACCCACACACCCATCTTCAAATCATCCTCACAGAGAGCCCAACGCGCCATGCACGATCTCGAGGCGAAATTAAAGCGTGCCAGGTCCCTATTGATCCCATACGTGAGCCAGCACCATACCACCTCGCCTCAACCACTCTTCGCCCCCCAGCAAAGCCACATGAGATTGACATGTCGTACAGATGCTTCCCCTCTTCCTAGTCTACGTAGCCGAGTACACGATAAACCAAGGAGTGGCGCCGACTCTTTTGTTTCCGTTGTCCGACTCGCCCTTCGAGCACTACCGCGCCTTCTATCCGACCTACAACGCCATCTACCAAGTCGGTGTCTTCATCTCCCGCTCGTCTCTACCCTTTGTGCGCATCCGCCATCTATACGCTCCTAGCCTCCTCCAGGTTCTCAATCTTTTTGCCCTTGCCCTACACGCCCTCTTCCCATATCTACCCAACGTCTATTTCGTCTTCGCAATAGTCCTGTGGGAAGGTCTGTTGGGCGGCCTCGTCTACGTCAGCACTTTCGCCGCCATCACCGATGAGGTCGCTGAGGAAGACAGAGAGTTCAGCTTAGGCACTGCTACCGTCAGTGATTCTGCTGGCATTTGTGTCGCTGGTCTTGTGGGTATGGTCCTGGAGACCAGTCTCTGTGCTTGGCAGGTCCAGCATGGGCGCAATTGGTGTAGGATGGAGTGAGTGGGTGGGGGATAGTATTTTAGATGGGTCGGATGGCGCCATTGCAATAACATTCGATTAGCGGAGGCGGTCCCAAACTACATACCAACACAAAATAAGATTTGACTGTGGCGTTCTCCCATTGCTATCTCTACACAGCAATTTATAACCACATGACAAAGTGATAGCTAGCAAGGAGGCGCTATCTCCAAGCGTAGGCTCTGATTACAGTCCACATATCATACAAACACACCAACATCATACATGTCCGCAGAAACAACGCCTATCAGAGGATCCGTTCTGCTAAGCCATCATCCTCGCCTTCGCCAATCGCCTCAGCGCGCCTGCTGCTGTCTCTGAGCCTCATAGCAGCCGCGGCAGTAGCACCGCCGACCTTCCAAGCCGGTGCCTGCTCAGGCCTGCCCTTGACGCTGCCCACGCCGAGCTCTCTCCACTTCTTCGGCGGTCTGATCCCCAGCTCGACCATTTCGTTCCACTTCTTGACGCCTCTACGCTCCCACCGTAGCGAGCGGGAGTCTCTCTCGCGCTCGCTGGGCTGCCAGCTGCTCTTGAGGATCCTCCGGATGGCGTCTGGCGTCACGCGGAAGTGCTCTGCCAGTAGTTCTGTCCGGTACGTGGCCGGGTCGCTGGCGTGCAGCGCGCGGATCCCGTCCAACGTGTCCGGCGACAGCCGCTTGCGCGGGTTCCACAGCTCCTCGCCAAACTTGCGCTGCAGTCCGGCCTTCTGCACCTGCCACGGTTCGCTCTTCAAAACATGTAAAGGTTTCCTCGCTTGTCCCCCTTTCGCTGCGGCTCCTGTCTCTTGCTCTTTCGCATTTGCCTTGGCTTTGGCTGCTCTCTTCTCGCGCACCTGTACCGGCTTCGGCGTGTGGGGCATCGGGCCTGGAATGCTTTCGATCTTGCTGAGAATATTCTGGTATGGATCTTCCGGTTCTGGAGCTTCACTCGCTGTCGATTGTTCTGCCATCACCGGCTCGAGCGTCTTTGTTTCCACCGTAGATGGCTTCTTGAACGAGCCTGTTGCAACACGGCGTGCCTTGCGAGCAAGACGAGACTGTGCCCGTGTGCTCTGACTTGAGGAGGTCGGTTCTGCGGGGGCTGAAGTCGATCCAGCCGAAGGTGTGACATCGCGGTCGGCGGATGTCGAGGCAGACAATTTATTTAGGGAGTCAAGTGGCAATGATGGAACTTCCATGCTAGATCCATTTTGCTGTTTAGAATTGTGATTTGTAGCGTCCAATTCCCTTTCACCCTGCACCTCAGCAGGGAGCAAAACTTCCAATTCAGCGTGCCAATCTCCAGCATCTTCCTGCGACAATTCTTCGTTTTGCCGTCTTTGATCCGAGCCCAGCTCGCTATTGACTTTTGAGATTTCGAAATCGAACGGAAGCAAGTCATGGTCGGTGAGACCAGTCGCTGTGGTCGTTTCTAATTGCTTCATCTTCATATGCGTACCGAAGGCTCGTTGCGAGTGATATCTCCTGGTGGCGATGAAGTATTGTTGCGCACGTTGTTTGCGAACACTGAGGCCCGCCATGTCCTGCACGAAGAGCTCCAGGGCCCTATACGAGCAGGTACAGCGATGCATGGTGTTCTCGAAATATTATTTGGTCGTGTGAGGGGAATGGGATTGAAAAGTATTGGTATGTTCGATGGCACATCCAAAAGGAGTAGAAGAGCGCATGGCCATGTTCCAGGGTCTGTGACTTCGTAATTTATTAGGTAAGCATTTTCTCCATCCTACTTCGAATACGTCTTGATACGTCTTCGTAGCCGTGTATTGATAACGATCACATAACAATACATAGGGTCATACAGTTCCCGGTGGTGCACAAATGCTTGGATGTTTAGTTAATTCTTGTTATCATAGGTCCTGCAGACACCGGTTGACCTTTTGGTCGATCGGTGACGATCAGGCTGTAGAGTCATAGCACGACTCGCGTGCTGCGACGATCTTTCGCAGTATATGTAGAGCATAGGAGAAGAGCAAGTAAAAATAAAAGCCGGTCAAAGTCGCTCTTATTGTTCACGTTACTTGAATTCTCACCAGCTTGTCTCTGCTGGTACTGGTCATCACTGACTTCAGACTGGTTAGGGTGACGGCGAAGCTATAATGTCTATCAGCAATGAGATACTACGCAACAGCAACTATACTGAACTGGCCCATTACTTCACCCAGGATTTGAGAGGACTCGATGTCTTGACTATCTCCAATCACCTCATCGATAGCCTATCTACTGGCTCAATTCCTCCTACTGTATTCGCGGTCTGGCTAAGTATTGGTGGCAATTCACCTGAGGTGGCTATCTACGATGCTCTATCCCAAGAGTTCAGCACAAGTGCCCGGTCGTTTGCCATACGAGAGTTTGGGAGACGTCTACGTACGCCAGTCTGGGTGGTATTATGGCAGAAATTTGGTGGTACAGAAGGCTTGCTGCAGCTCTTGAGCACACTCTCGGTCCATGAGGTTCAGAGATTCTGCAGATCAATCGCTCGCTGCAGTACTTCACAGAAGCTATCAAATACGCTCAGGCTGAAGATCTCCGAGCTGTTGAGAAGTCTCTGTAGTGACTACTTTCACGATGCCAAATTCAAGAATCCAGACATGAGACCATTGCTAACGACTTACGTCGTGATGCTTCCGGCTTGCACTTCAGACATGGTAGATGAATGGGCATCTCGTGAAAACTTACCCCTTCTTCATCAGAACAGGTTGCTACAAGTGCACCATTCTTATCGCCAGCGCTGTGCAAAACGACTTTTCGAGAACGGTGACCTGCAGAACCCTCAACACATCAGTTTACTTCAAACCCTGCCAGACCGACCATCTTCAGTAGATGGCATGTCAGAGAGCATGGCATTTACTTCTGACTTCCTTGAGCATTTCATTTCAGCTGATTTGCAGACTGACGGGTTGATGGACACGGCGATAATTCCATTGATTCGCCGCTTGCATAGGTCCAAGGCACCAGTCGAACCCAAACAAAAAGTTCTCAGACTTGCTATTTTATATCTTCAAAGAAGTCTAATTTCAAAGCCTGCGGAAGGCTCGAACTTCTACAAATCCGGTCTACTACATTACGCCATAAAATTCTGGTCACGGAAGCCTGAAGCGTTCGAGAGCCTCCTGGCCGATCTCTTGAAATTGACACCAAGCTCTTTTAGCGGTACGATAACAACAATGGTAGATTACATGAACCAGGTACCATTTTTTCGGCGATACGAACTCCTCAGATTAAGCTTGATACATATGCCTGGCTATTATATGGATATCAATAAGGATGGTGATCTTTCGAAACAGATGAAATGGCCTGGCACGGCGTTTCTCTCCTTGCCTCCAGCAACAGCATCGAAACTTCTTCAGCGTCTTACGCAAGCTCGGGGTGGAAATGATTTGTTCACCAACTTTTGGCCTCACGATAGCATATTTCATCAGCTTCGACAACTACCAGATGTCTCACAGCTGACAGAGGTTTTAATGATATATCTGCAATCAAAACACGGCGTACAAGATCGCGTTGAACCACTTCTGAACTACTTTCGAAACAAGGCTGCTACTTCTGGAGACAGGACAAATAGGGCGGTGTATGCTACAGCTGCGCTTCACACCAGCCTTGCTTCTGGGTCCTCTGATCTCGTTAAAACAACCCTCATCTGGGCCACAAGATTCAACCGTGATGCTCTCCTCGTCAAACAAATATATTCTCGTCACACCTTGACGTGTATCGAGTGGCAAGACATGTTGACTGGAGTGGGCCTTCCCATCAGTTCGATAAGTAGTTTGGAAGACCGTATTGCGGCATCACATTCTCTCTTACGTCAGCTACTCTCGACGGCCTGCACTGGGCTCGACGAACCAAGCTTTGATGCCAATGACTGGAGTAGTGTGTTTACTTGCTTCACCCTTATGGTCCGTGATCGTTTTCAAAGGGCAAGGGATCTTCAAAAGCGGCTTGCACTGAGCGATGACGAATTCTTTGAGACAATGTGGCGTCCAACGATTGATTTCCTGATTGAAATCGAAGGGGTTGGGACCCAAGCTGGCCATGAGAAACTCAACCTCGATTACCTCATAGGTCCATTGTTACATGGCAGAGCCGAGCTTGAGATCCTGGAGGCCACTACAGTATGCCACTGCAGATTTCTGGACCGACTTGCAATAGAGAGAGACAGGTTGTGGTATTCGTTGAGAATTGCCTCCAATCCTGATACCATGACACTGCCTGCTACGTTTCCAAAAGGCCTTCCTGTACAACTCCTCTTACCGATTCACATTAATGCTTTCCACTTTGACATGAAATTCATTCGGCAGCGTGTCGAAGAAGTGGTCTTTGCACCCGCATCCTTACTTTTTGCTCCCCTCGAGCTTACTGACCAAGAGAGAAAGGCTGTTGGACCTTTCGTAGATAGCTATATCGATGCTCTGAAGCTATACGTTGGCATTTCTACAGAAGGTACCACACGTCAAAGTCGCATTGATACAGCTTGGCAGCACGCGATCACAGAGCTGGCGAGAGACATGACCGACAGCGAAGCAGACTTGTTCTGGCGGGACCAGTTTTACAGCGCAGGACTTGTCGACTCTCCGACTCAGCCAAAGAGGGTCAGGGTCGAGCTTCCAAAATCGACGGATCCAACAGAGCTCATCGAGTGGCTTCCATATCCTGAGCGCCGTACTCTCGAGACCAAGCCTCGCGAGGTTGGATTGAAAGTCCTCAGTTTGTCGCTTGCGAGCACAACAAGCTTATACTCCAACATCTGGAGTGTGCGTATGCACAGTGAAGTGGGTGGTATAGAGCCTCTGACCATCCCAAAACGACCAGCAGCGGAACTGTGGGATCTCACCAGTTTTCAAGGCCCCAGGTCTCCAAAGGAGGATGAAGCTTTGATTTTGTCAGCTTTGTTGTACCTGAATTCACAAGAAGGCACCTCCGTCCCTCTGTTGAAGTATGGGTTCCCCTCAAAAGACGATGTTCGATTCCCAACAATTTACCTTGATGGTGATTTCATCGAAAGGGAAGAAAATGAGCTCAAGGATCCTCAAAATGTGCTTGATTCCCTTCTCAGTCGAGTTCCCACACAATTGCTTTCTACCATGCTGTCTTCAAGGTTTGAACACCTGCTCCGCGGTCGGCCCAAGCCTAATCAAGTCTGGACCACTTTCAGTTTGTTGAAGATTGCCCTACGCAGTGATCGCCCGCATGAAGTCTTGTCATTCGTGCGACAGACTGTCGTAAACTTACCAGAACACAGCTCCTGGCACCGCCATATCTTCAACGATGGCCTACTTCTTCGATTATCATCTTGCCAAGTCCAGCACCTGCTTAACGATATTTTCAGATCTATCAAGGAGATTCAGAAAGAGCCAAAGAAAGACTTGCAGAACAATGACTTGCATCAAGCTCCAGCAATCAAAATTTCAACTCTCAAGATGCTCGCTCAGACCCTACGCAACGCCAGCTTCATCAGCCCGTCGAATGTCGTCAATCTGATGGTCGAACTTTTCAATACTTCGAAACATATAGATATTAGAGCCGCCGCTGTAGATAGCATGGTCTCTATGCTCGGAGATTCAGCTGAAGAGCTCGAAGACGCCATATTTAGCGCCTTACGACAAGCAATACCTATTGCTGCTTCAATTGATGAGCGAAAGTGCATCCATCCTTCTGACTGGCGCAACGAAATCCAGTCCAGAAGTTTGCCAGAAATCGGCCGCGAAACTCCCATTCTAAACATTCTGCTGAAAGCGTCGATGAACCTGGGTCTCCCTGAAGGTGTGCGTACACGCATAGTGAAGAGTTTATTGATACCTCTCTATGACGCCTCAGTCAAGGAGCACGAATCATGGATATCGGCATTTCTTGAGATTCACTACCCTTCGGAATCGCAGCCTTTGGATATCACCGTTGGTCCAGTGCGAAAGCAAATAGTAGAAAAGCTAATTCGTTTTCATCCTGGGATCACGCCAAAGCGCATACTAGAGGACTATACCACCCAGGGTTGCGAGCGATATCTTACCAATCCGAAAACCACTCGGATCGTTAAAGCTCTCTCGGAAAACCCTGGTCGTCCACTGGAAACGCCAATAGGCAAGAGCTTCGTCAATATTTGCCAGAATGGTGGCGGCATCCAGAGCACTCATCTTCAAGATCTTCTCCACGAATACTGGGAAAATGCTGAGGATGGATGCATCACGCCTGAAGACTGCCGCGACGCAGCCATGCGCATATCCAAGGCCGCTATTCTGGCGAATTCAAGTGTGAGGAAAGCCAAGTTTGATCGACTTACCTTCACCAACTGTGAAGTAGGGAGCAAGGAGGGGAGACAAGCGAGAGAAGCGTGGGAAAAGAGCTGCCGTCCATTCATTCTACAACTGATAAACTACGTGGAAAACGACTTGCGCACACCAGACTGGCAATCTAATCCCAAACGAACACCTGACGTCCTACCAGACACATTCGCATTGAGATTGCTGCTGTTACCATATCTTGTGGCACCTGTCGACGAGCCCGAAGAGGTCAGGAGAATGAACATCTTGGCATCGGAACTTATGTCCTTGTTGCGAGAGATCTCATCCATGGTGGCTTACCACCGCAGATTCAACCAGATCGTAGAGGCCGCAAAAAGGGTGCCCGAATCAGCCTTGTGGCCCCTGGCGGTGGCTATTGGCACAGACATAGAAAAGGGCGTGGAAGGAGCCCCAGAATCACTGTTGGTGCAGCATCTGCGGGCGAGTCTGGCAGAAATACTGGTGATCATGAACAAGATCACTATGAATAGTCCACCACCAGAAGGGATCGTACAGGATCTGAAGAAGATGGTGACAACGTTTCAGCTTCATGGCGATGAGGACATCAGGCGGATAGGCGTCATGCTCCCCTCACTAATCGTGCGTAGGGGCATAGTCAGGTGGGACGATTCTGATGATGGCTAAGCTGACCAACAACCAAAGCTATTCCACATGATTGCCATGTGGTTACTCGGTCATTCAGGCCGATGATGAACGTAAGAGAATAAGCTTATACAATCTTCACATGGAAGGTTCCTAGACACATTTCTACTCATTATCACATGTCGTTTTCATTGAAAGATCACCACCTATTTCATAAACGTCTGTAGTTCAAGAAGAAAGGTGTCCGTGTACAGAGAATAGTGGACTGGAATTTCTTACTAGACTGCTCTCGACCTCTTCATGCCGATGGCAAATCGAGATCTATAAGCCAAGGCGAATTGACTGGTCTGTACTGAACATCCATGATCGCCGCGTTGACCAGCAACGTCTCCTTGCCTCTCTCAATCGGATCGGCACCGGTCGAAGAGAGGTCAAGTAAGACTCCATGACCATCGACCGCATTGCGGAAATCAACGTCAAGAGCTCGGGGGCTTCCCTCTACCCCATCCTTCCAGCTGCCGGCCATCCAATCGGCTGAGCTATGCTTTGTAGCAACCAGCTCGTCGGCAGCCTGGCCGCCGGCACCAGCCCATCGTACCCTCTGAGCACCCCAACCCTCGTGGATGTGGCCGAAGCAGTGGACCAGCGGACGCGCCCGCATGACCGCACGCAGCAGGTGTGGGCAACCCACCGAGTCGCCTCTAACGGTGGAGTCTAGGAGGGCAAAGGGCGGGCCGTGTGTGAGCAGGAGATCGATGGGTGGCGAGGGTATGATGTCTGCATGCGAAGGCACCGGGTAAGGGGCGATGTTAGCTGCGTCATCCAGCGAGGTCGCCGGAGTGTTGAATCTGTCTTCGTGCTTGTCGTAGGGAAACCCCCAGTCGCAGAACTCTGGCGTGTAAGGGCTAGAGTGCAGGGTGATGCTGGCGCCGTTGGCAAGCTCGACCCGGTGCGTGCCTTCGTCGAGGAACGTGATGCCCTCTTGGCGAGCCCTTCCAGTTGGGGAGGTCCACAAGTCGCGAGCCTCCTGCCACATCGCATCGGCCTCGTCGGCGCTCCTCTGGAACAGGCCTAGGTGTGACAGCACGAAGTCGCGATCCAGCGTGAGATCATGATTGCCAGCGATCACCAGCTTGACGGGTGCGTCGATACGTTTGAGCATATCGAGAGTGGCATGGTACTCGTCTAGCTGCCCTGTGGCAGTCAAATCGCCGCAGTGGATAAGGAGGTCTGCTTTCGGGAGTGGATGCTGGAATGGAGGCGTTATGAGACTTCGCTGAACGTCTGTGGCCGCATCCTCAGGCGCCAGTGAAGCACAATGAGTATCGGAGATGATGAGCACTCGCGTCTTGACACCTGCTGAATTGGTGATTATGGCCATGCTTTCTTATCTACCCCCACGTTTCTGGAATTGTGTTAAGTCTTCGTGCTTCCGTGCGTTGATACACAACGCGCATTGTTGATGCAACCGACGAATATCCTGCCCCACATCAACCGAGTTAATAAAGTATTATTCACATCCCTGTCCTCAGCAATGCTACATGTTCCGGACACGAAATCTAGACGGTCGGGATTTTGCAGTCAATTAAAAATAACGATTAGGCATTACCTAATAGCACTTTGGTGAAGATAGTCGCCAAGTGCGGGCAGTCAAGTATGTACAAGGGAAAAACAATTACAGATGTTCTAGAAATGCCGCTTTGATGCGCAAAAGTCAAGACTGGCGTACGTTGTCCGCATCATATCATCAAACACTCCACCAAACACAAAAAGAAAAAAAAAGTATCGGGTATCAAGAACAGTTTACAACATAATCGCAAGGGCAATAATGAAGCTGAGCCCAGTGCATGCGAAGATGGTCTGGCCATTTCGGGAGCCTGCACCGGTGGAGACGTTGGTTGGTACTGGAGTGCCAGTGGTGTAGGACAATGAGTGTTGAGATGACGATGAGGTGGACGATGCAGAGCTGGTGAATGAGCTGCCAGAAGCTCCAGTGGCGCCAGTGACGGCGGTCACAGCCCCACTGGCACGGTAAGGGTAGCCACTGAGCAAAATGTTCGATGGTCGAGGGACGGTACCGTTGCTAACACCAGTGGACAGGATCGGGTGGGCGTATCTAGTGCTGGTGATGAAGACGGTCGTAGAGCTTTCCTTCTCAGCCCAGATTTCAGTGGTCGCGTTACCGATATCGACACCGTAGATGGTGGCGGAAGCACCAGTTCCCTCGGTGACGCTACTACCGGGAGTGATGGTGTCGCTGCCGACCATGAATTCACCCTTCGAGTTCTGCGTGACTGGAAGCACGCCCCTTGTAAGAGTGATTGGAGCCTGAGTTATGTACGAGGTGATCCGGATCTGGCTCACGGCACTGGCCAACGAGGCCGCGGCAGAAGTGACAGGGGCGATCTCGGAAGATGCGACAGACGAGGCAGCGGAAGCAACGGAGCTAGCAACAGTCTCGATGGCGGATGCAACGCTCGTGGCGCTTGATACAACAGCGGATGCAACGGGAGCAACATAAGAAGATTGCGCAGCACTGCTGACGGTAGCGGCAGCAGGACTCTCCCAAGACGATTGGGCGACGACCGGTGGCGGCTGCGCAACACTGGGAGCGAGCGAGAATTGTGGCCACGCGCTGGATGTTTCAGCAGCTGGCCAGGTCGTGGCGGGCCAAGTCTGGACGGACGGAGCAGCGAAAGTAGCGTCGACTGGGCTTGGTGCTGCAGACACTGGCTCTACGGCAACACTGGTAGACTCGAGCTGTGGCAGCGACGTTGTCGGGACGACGGCCGGTGTCGACGCATTGTATCCAAGGGCCTGAGGAAATGCAGCGGCGTAAGAGCCGGCGAAGAGAAGCGAAAGCAAAGAAGTGGAATGAAGCATGACCATCTTGCCTGATGAATGCACCGCACCTTGGCGATACTAATGAATGGACGCGGCGAAAATCACCGCAAGAGACAAATGAAGGGAATGGCAAGAGGTCTGCGAATGGACAGTCGATGCGCTTTGCAATGCAGTTTAGACGAGTCGCAAGGGCTCAGAAGAAGTCCAGGATCAGAGGAGGGAGAGGGCAGTAATAAGGCCTCACTCTACATAGGCGCATATGGCAGATTACAACCAATTTGCCCTCCACAGGAGCTCTCCAACTGGTAAATGGGGGTAGCAAATAAGAAAGTAATAATGCTATGCTGTTGTTGGTTGGTATAACGACACGGCCAATCACTTAGGAGGCTACCGAAATTACGATCCATCATTGCCCAACCCACTTCGGCCAGCGTACCAATTGCGTCGACAACGGGCATCTCCCGTTACGCCGAGGCATGTTGTGTATGTGATGTGCTGACACTCCTCGAGGCATCACGATCCTCGACCACTGTCTACGTGCCGAGAGAGACAACGTCGTAGTGAAGAGGCCCCTATTGTGAGGTGAGAACAAGAGATGAAGAGGACAATCGAGGCTAAGAATAGAACACGTGAGTAGCACGAGAGCTGCGGGCCGACCGCCGAATGCCGACTCCCGACGGCCGCTGGAGGGATGGCCCGTCCCGTGAGATTGCCTATCCCCACGTCCTTTTCTGCATCTGTCCTCGCTTTGCACTGGCTGACAGATCCCTATCAAAAACGCCTTGGGATTGATGAGGGTCTGTCCGCGCGATTACATGCCATCTGCACGGACTGTGTCGACACGGGGACTCATTACTTTTCATTGTGTACAAATGTACGGTACTTGAGGGGCTCGGGAACGACAATGACGGTCAATGCAACGGTCAGGTGCTTTTACTTTGACTCTGAAGATTGCTTCTGTAGATTGATGGTATCATACAAAAGCCCACATGCAAAACGTTAAACGTTAAATTTTTTGTCGTCTGGAAGGCGACAGTTCATATTCGCTGTCTATTCGTCGCAGCTACTTTCGCTGCTCATAAATCGAGCATGAGAACATGAAGCCCATCCACACGAAACGCCAGTTCATATACGACCCTACTTCCTGATGGCACGGGTGTAGAAGGCAAGCTCCTCACCCTCGAGGATGTAGCCGTCGACACGGCCGCTCTGGCCGGGCCTGCTGGCAATGACGGCGTAGATGCGACCAGCCTCGAATTGCCTCTCGAGGGCAGGGTCAACCTTGCCGGTAGCAGAGGTGCGAGCAGCCTGCTTCTTCTCGACGCTCTTGCTCTTCTTGGTCTCCTCGACCTCAGCCTTCTGGGTCTGTTGCCTCCTGCGGCCGATGCTGGTGCCGTAGTGGGACTCGTACCACTGCCTGAAAGGAGCAGCGTCGATCTGGACAACGGCGGACTTGGTCAGGGTGTTGGTACGGACGAGCTCGTTGTTCGAAGGGTGGTAGGACACCACAATGACACGGGTCTTGCGGGAGATACCCTCGCTGCCCCAGGAGAAGTTGCCGGAGTCGAGACGAAGGCCACGGAATTTGCGGTTGCCGCCACGGGTACGGACGAGGTGGATGCGCTTGGCACCGATACGGGTGTTGGCGGGCTGGCGGCCCTTCTCGAACGCTCTGTTTCGCAACTGTCAGATATGGACTGTTGCGAGCGAGTGCATTCGGGTTATGCATACCTCTTCTTGCGGTAGTATGCGCGCTTAGCACCAGTGGCGCTGCGCTTGTGACGGGAGTCACGAGAGATACTGTAGCAAGGTCAGCATTCGTTCCATCTATGCTGTTGTTTTGGGGGATTGTGTGAGTCTATACCCCATATTTGCGGTGCGTGAAGATTCCTGTCGATATGTTAGCATTCATCCTGGTCGTGGAAAAGGGCGTCGACGGCTACAAAAGAGCGCCGAACTCATCTGAGGAGTTGCCTTACCGATTGACTGGTGCTTCACGTCGCGAAATGAATGTCGTTGTCAGACGTCGTGAAATCAGGAATGTCTCCAAAGTTGCAACAAATTGCGGCTTTGCAGGGCTCGAAAAGCAGCAGTGGGTGGTGCACGGACTATGCCAAGCCTGAATGCCTGAGGCCTCCAATGCTGTATTTTGTGTGCTGTGCTCTGCCCGGCCCGTCCCTGTGCCTCTGCCCGCAAAGGCTTTCCGTCTGTGGACCTACGGTGGTGATTTGGGTAGGTAGCAGCTGAGGTCCATCTGCAGTGGCTGTTATTCCCTAACATGATTGATGAATACTACCTACAGTAACCTTGGAATCTAAGCAATCCATCGATGAGTGGGTTCTCTGGAATGCGCCAGCCTACAGCATCTCCTCGCAAAGACTTGGCTACAGTTCTGCGACATTGACGGTCATCTCGACCTAGCAGTTCGCATACATAGTAAATACCTACCCAATTTGATGGACATTGGTGCCACAGTGTGGCGAGTGTCACGGTAAGACGGGATGCAGGTGGATCGCTTCCAGGTTTGTCGCAGACTTGACTCACTGCTACCATTGCTCTGAAGGGCGAAATAAGACAAGACGCCGAATGCGAAGGTCGACATTCAAGATCGTTCTGTATATGCATCACAGTTCGTCTTTCTTGTAGCCTGACGTCCCTACCACGGTAACATCGAGGACCACTGGCCTTCGCTTTGAGCATAGGCTTAGTATCAGCCTCAGCTACTTACACATACATTCCATACATCCACGTCGAAGAGGGGCCATCGCTATGGGATCTCTGGAAGGCACGCGTGACGATAGCATCTTGACACTACCACATGGCATAGTTGTGCGTCGTATGAGGGAAGAAGACGCTGCCAGCCTTTCTCATCATGCCAATAACGACAAAGTCTGGGCGAATCTACGTGATCGCATACCGCGTCCCTACCTCGAATCCGACGCTCTGAATTGGATCAGATTTACAGTGAAAGACGTCAACTCTGTCAGTTCCGGGCCTTGGGATGCCACTACAGGACTAGGCACTGGCCCCAAAGTTCCTGTACATTATGCCATCACCGTCCAAGGTAAAGCAGTTGGCTGCATTGGTCTTCAGTTCGGCGATCCAAAGGACGTCTACAAGCGCACGGCTGAGCTGGGATACTGGATAGGTGAGGCGTATTGGGGAAAGAAAATCATGAGTGCGGTCGTTCCAGCCTTTGTGCAGTGGGCCATGCATACGTTCGGGACGCTTCTTCGTCTCAATGGCTGCTGCTTCGAGTGGAACGTCGGCAGCCGGATCTTGATGGAGAAAGCCGGTTTTGCTTACGAAGGCAGGCGGGAAGCGGCAGCATGGAAGAACGGCAGGGTCTGCGCTGAGATAATGTTAGGCTATGTGAGGCCGGATGGCATCTGAGATACAATTGGTGGCCACATTACAACAAAGCCTCCTCACGGTTATCCGGCACAACTTGCACCAACCATTCTTGTATCTATTTAGCCTTCGCACCTGATGCTTCTCGTCCATGCGAGGAGGCAAACAGGTTTTGAGCGCATCGTGAGTGGTCGACCACAGTATCCACTCTGGGGAAAGAGAATGTTGTGTGATTTCCATCGATCACCTCTGGCCCTCTACATCTTGCGAGGTCCCAAGTTTTGAAACCCGTTTCTGACGAGGTGATGGTCAACTACAAGTGAAAGCTGGTATATACAGGTAGCCAGTGCTTTAAGACCGAAGTTTGCAAGATCTGTCACCGGCTCCACACTACGTGTCAAACCCCAAACTATTTAACCCTAAGGATTCAACGCCTTCAAACGTAGATCAAACTGTCGATTCTTGTCCACACCTTATCAAGGATGCTGACTGAAGGTGGAACTGAGGGTCTGAAACGTCACTAAAGGAGGTCGGAGGGCCGTTGAAGTGACCAAGGACACCCTCTAGACCATTCCGTCCCAATGAGAGAGATCATTTGATGTCATGTCGATCGCCGCCAGCTACAGAGAAACCATTTCTTGAAAAGCCGAAGACTCATTGTACCCACGCCTCACGGGCTGGCCTCTGCGTTCGTAAATGACTCCATACGGATCACGCACAATGACTTGAAGGCTGCTCGAGCGGTACCATCTGCTTTTCGCAAGCTCGGAAAGTCAATATTTCCAAAACAACACCCTAATCCTAGTGTAATGCTTTACAAGCCTCAGGTGTGGATCTGATCTGCAGTGCTGCAGCAACAGCAGCAGCGTTGTGCCACCGTCAAAGTTTCTGCTAGGTATCTATAAAGTTAGAAGACAGCACCCGCGATCACCTCCGAAGTCAGGGGACGCCAAGGTCTATTAAGAGGTTTTCATATCTCTGCGGTTATCAAAGGAGAGATATAGAAGCGGCCAGCTTACAAGCGGTAGAGAATTCACAAGATGGAGCAGGTTCTCGTGGCTGGTGGTCTCTTAAACACGATCGTGAGTAAATTACTCAAAAGCCTTCATAATGGCGTCGGTGTCGGAGACTCGGCAGTACAAACCTGCGACAACCCCATTTGGATTTAAGCATTCGACTAGTGCGAGGTACAGTCTCGAAATGGCAATCGAAGGCATGATTAAGGTTGCTCCTTTGGGCCTGTCCGCTATTGTTCCACTTCTCTAATGGCTACTCCATTATACTTTCGAGACTCAACCACGTTCAACACATGCGCCAGAGGGGCTGAACGCACTTCACGCTGTGGCTGTCTCAACACAGTTACAAGAGAAATCTGCAGAGTCCTTGACAATGGTCGATCAATCCTACGGTAGATCATGGGAATACTCAGCCTTGAAATCCTCATACAAACTATGAACGTCTTGTGTACAGCTCGCCTCGAGAAACCTAAGCCAGACCCAAAATCACCTACTAAGCAGACTGGCCAGCTTATCAGTTCCCAACTTGCTAAGATCGTTACCAGGTTCCACGCACTGTCACACAACTTCCCTGTAGATCTATACTCGCTCAGTGGGGACTGTTTTGATCAAGCTTCTGTCCTGCCCTGGAAATATGGACCTGGACTTGTCCAGTTCTCAAACGACTAACATGTCTCCATGGTACTGCACCTTCAAAACCCTATTTGGTAGCTATGCATGGATGTTGGTGTTACCTTGAATCTGGCATCCAGTCCGAGCTCGCCCTGAATGCTTTGTATATGTCTAGAGTTATTGCCTCTCCCCCAACCCCCCAGTCCCTTTCACGACGCAGCTACTGCTATCGAATATCGTGTCATCTCATTGGTTTAGTATACAGATTATGGACGGCAAGTCGAACCGTTACAGTACAGCAAGCCAAAGAAGTGACAGAAGGAGGTTATCTGGCTTGCTGCGGCCCCTTTCATCTGATTCAAGCTGTCTCAATTGTGGTGCTCACGGTGTGGATGAGGGATTCGAGGCAGACTGGCAGAGCGAGGTCCCTTCTATTCAAACAAGAAGCCTTATTCGATCTCGGACGTTCAGCCGAACAACTGATTTCAGCAATATAGATGGCTTGCTCGACTCACCACGCATTGGCTCTGCCTTTCCTCCAAGGCTAGAGCTCTCCAATATTGAGATGACCCAGGCTCCAATACAACATATTGGAATAAGTTTCGACAACGAACCTCGGCCTTGGGTGAAAGAGATTCATTCACCAACGTCGAGTATAGGGAATTCTGTCCAAAACGTTAGCGAACAGGAACGAGATTATCTGGACGTTGCTAGCGAGAAAGACCTTGGTTTGGTATCTGGCCAGCAGTCCAAAAGGCATTCCAAACGCAACTCCAGAATCTCTTGGTCACCTTCGGTCATCGGCGAGCGTCTATTCTCTGACAGAACCTTTACCGATCTGTTACATACTCGATCCCATGGGCAGGAAGCGAAACGTGATGAATCAAAGCGACTATCTACCCTGTCTCCTTTCTTGACCAAATATTCGTCCGTCGAAGACATCACACCGTCACCCGATGACACTATAATAGATGGATGCTGTAAAAGCTGCAGGTCAACCGGCAACGATATCCGACAATCTGGAGGCAACAATATCTTTACTCAAAGTGACATCGTCTCATGGGACGGGCCCGACGACCCAGATAACCCAGTCAATTGGTCCAAGGCTAGAAAATGGGGCTGTACAGCCGGTCTGGGCTGGATTACCTTTTGCGTCACGTTTGCCAGCTCGATACTCAGTGCTGGCACTGCACAAGCGGCAGAGGAGTTCGGCGTCTCTCTTGAGGTCATGGTGTTAGGCACGGCGCTCTTCGTGGTAGGACTGGCGTTTGGACCCATCGTTTGGGGACCACTTTCCGAGCTGTATGGGAGGAAGTATCCCATGTTCTTCGGCCTCGCTGTCTTTGCCATTTTTCAGATTCCTGTCGCAGTAGCTCAAAACCTCGAGACAGTTCTCGTGTGCAGGTTTCTGCAGGGCTTCTTTGGATGTGCTCCCCTAACCATAGTTGGCGGCGCGCTAGCTGATATATGGTCACCTCTTGAGCGTGGCATCGCCATCTCTCTCTTTTCGATCGCCACCTTCTTGGGCCCAACCGGTGGGCCTATAATCGGAGGTGTCTTGACTGCCAACCCTAGGCTCGGCTGGCGTTGGACAGCCTGGATCACATTCATTCTGACTATTTTCTTCGGCATCACAAGCTGGTTTCTCTATCCAGAGTCTTTCCCTCCAGTGTTATTGTCCAGGAAGGCACGCAAACTGCGCTTCGCCACACACAACTGGGCTTTACATGCGCCTATGGACGAGATTGAGGTCAATGTCGACGACATCGTCTACAAATACTTCAGCAAGCCGATACAAATGCTCATCTACGAGCCAATTCTGCTGCTTATCACCATCTATATGAGTTTCATCTACGGGATTTTGTATTTATTTTTTGAGACAGTAAGACGCTTTGTCTCCCACGTGTCCAACCATTCACTTGCTGACTGCTTGTAGTATCCCATATCTTTCATTGAACAGCGAGGCTGGAGCCTCAGAACTGGCAACCTGCCGTTTCTTGGTGTCATGGGGGGCGTTGTAACGGCCGGCGCACTGAATTTCTATTTCACCAAAAGACGATGGGCGAGGATGATGCTCGCAACTGGACGGATACCGCCTGAAGAGCGCCTCATCCCGATGACCGTGGGTGCGATCGCCCTGCCAATTGGTCTCTTCATATTTGGATGGACCTCAAATCCTCACATCACACCGGTGCCGCAGATACTGGCGGGTGTACCGACTGGAATGGGTAAGAAACATCAGATGAAGCGCAGGCCAAATTCAAGCTTGACTAATAGACACCGCAGGCATATGTCTCATCTTCTTGCAGGGCATCAACTACATCATTGACGTATACATGATGTACTCCAACTCAGCCATCGCCGGCAATACGTTTGTTCGCTCACTAGCCGGCGCTGGCTTTCCCCTGTTCAGTGAGTTACAATCGCACTTTCGGGAGGCAGCTCATTGCTAACTTCGTCCAAAGCTCATGCAATGTACTCTAAACTCGGTGTCCCCTGGGCCACCTCGGTGCTTGGGTTCGTCGCGCTTGCGCTTGTCCCTGTGCCCATCTTGTTCTATATCTACGGATCTCGGATTCGCAGTATGAGCAGGTTCGCGCCCAAGCTGGGCCCTGGTGGACCAATGGGGCCTCCAAATGGTGCACCGGGAGCATTACCAGCACGAGCCACGTTAGCCATCCCAACTGACAAGGTCTAAAAGTTTTCCATAATACATGGACATATTGGTGGTGTTTCAGCATATTTATTTATGTCTATTTACATAGTTTCGTTGTTCTTACATGACAATGGTAGATCCTGACACGTACATTACATTGTCTCAGGAAAATACTGCTCCAGGTTTTGGAGGTGATGTCCTTTCCTTCTCTGCTATCTCCAACCGGCTCACCGTGTCTTCATCTTCATAATAAGAAACAGCTCCGTATGTGACCCCTTGTTCCCCAATAGCGTGCAAAAGATCACCGACTTCCAGATTGGAATTGATGTCTCTGAGCAGGGGCGCGTGTAGTGCATTTGCAACTTCGAGTGGGCTCATGGTCACGCCACGCCCAAGCTCCCAGTATCCATGGAAAATGACACACACGAAGACAGTCGCTACAAGAGTCACTGCGAGTGCCAGTGCCATGAACAGATATTGAGACCTGTAGACAGTTTTCGTATTTGTCTCTGTGGCTCGGACCGTCTGGACTGTGGTTTCGTTGCCGAACGCTAGGGCGGTACGGAAAGTAAGCTCTCGGGCTTGGGCAAGAAGGCTGTCAAGGGGATCGGAGTAACGGATAAAACGGCCGCCCCATCCTGATGGCCCTCCTTCTTGAAATGTATCGTCAATGATCGCATTCTGCGCAGCCGTGGACCCTTGTGACTTAATCTCATATCCATCTGCACCAATGAAACGTAGATGAGCACTGGAAGAATAAAGGTTGTTCAGCGCATACCATAAGCCGCCCAAAGCTGTAGTACCTTGCTCTCCTGGTATCATGTTATATGTCAAGCTCTGGACGAACTGGTCATCGAAGATAGTTGTGTTTGCATCAAGAGATATGGTCGAACTGTTGCCATCAACGATAACCGGATATTCCATTATTGAGGCCATCAGTGTACAGTTCGTGCCTTTCAAATCCCCATAAGCATTGGCTTCGTCTTTGAAAAGGGTCTGCAGGCCGATGGTTCCAGCCGCTTCAGCGGACCATGTGAAGTTGGCAATAAAGATGTCTGTGCCATTAGATACCGTGGTGAGATTGGATTGGTAGTCTGATTGATTGTAGAGATGTGGATATTCCACATCGAATGGTATGAGATAAGATGTGCAATTGACGGCGAAGCCGGTGGCTTGTAAGCGGCCGTAACATTTGCCTGTCGCTGCACATCCGGTGCCATTAAAGCTGATGTCCTTTCGATCATAGAATTGCTGGAAAGGTACAATGTCAGCTGGTTCGTCCATCGGCCACTGAGTGTCTCAAAGGCCCATACCTTGACAACCGGTGTGAAGTTGCTAGTCCATCCAGAAACATCACTACCTCGACCAGACGTATACCCAGTGGCTTCATTTAGGGAAGGAGCGGCCTGTATTGTCAAGTTGACAGGCCTCTCCAAGGTATGTTCCGCGATAGTAGACGCTCTCTGGATCAACGGGCCGTTTATGGGGGCGATAGTGACGCATAGGCAAGCAACTGCCACAAAGTTGAATCTTCGCCCAGCGGCTGATGCTGACCAGGCACTCGTACCATGGCTCCAATACCAGTGGAGATCAACCAATTGCGCATTGCCAGACAGAGCCCTTTTCCACCAAGCAACAGTGGCGCCATGGCTCAAAGCGACATTGAGGAGGAGGTTGGTGATTGTGTAAGCAATGGACAGATATACAGTAGGTTGATACTTCCAGTGACTAAGGGGTTGCCCATCGGAGGCGACGAGAATGGCGATTGAGGCACTCAATCCGCATATCACGCCGACTATGGCCAAAGCCCCTGTCCAAGGGAACCGCTTGCCCATCCCAGGAAGCCATTCTCGGTGCTGTTGAGGGGTTGATCTGGTCCTCGTGTAACTGAATGGCAACTTCATCATCGAAAGTGGTCCTTCAGGACGTCACCTTCGCCAGCAAGCGTCAACTCCATCTTATAACTAAGGCGTGCTGAGGCTGGCGCCATCTTATAAAATCAGGTTGTTTCTATTTCCATCACTTCAGAACATGACGGTAGGTTGCCCCTCGCTAGAGCCTGTATTCATGCACGAGTAAGTGGGTATATGTCCCGCCATGATGCGAATCATTAGGTAGATGCCAATGGTATTAGCGCTTGGGGGCGAAGCAACACTCTTGCCCTTCTGTGCCGCACGAGCGCAGGCCCGCACCACACAGAGCGCCAAACCTCAGCGCTTAGATTTCCACGCTCGCTCGTCGACTTGCTGTTAGCTCCAAGATGCAATTTACAAAGTGAATGCAAGTAAGCATACTACTGCCGCAGAAAAGCGCCTCAGATGTACTTAATAAATCATACCGCGGGAGCCAGCGCCAACATGCCGATAAATGGCGATTCAAGAAGTATGTATCTCACTTGATAAGCTGCTCGCAATGCCATGAAGAGCACCACCATCAAGTCCACATAGATTGACTAGCAATATGATCACTTTCTTCGTCCTGTCTCTATTTCTCAGCCTGATTCCGGCCAGCTCAGGTATACTTACTGCGAAGGAAACCTTTACTGCCAGCTTTATCAAACACTCTCAGCCTGCGTTAACAACAAAAGGCCCAAGCCTCTATAAACATGGAGTTCAGCTACCCAGAGGTGGAGAGAAGCGAGATGATACAGGAAACGTTTGTGGTTATGGGAGAGGTGATGCCGGTACGTGGATCTTAACCCTGAAAGACATGTCTTCAATGGCGATTGGCTATCTGATCGTGACTCTTGTCCAATCGCGGAGCCGTTGACAAGGAACTGCCCTTTCTAGCACACCCTCTTCAATGTGGCCCTCTGCATTGCACATTCCTCTCAAATGTCAGTGCGATAGGTTGCTGCACCAACAGCAATGAGTGCGATTATCAGACAGCATGCTATGAGACAACACCGCCAATCACCGGAGCACAGGATGATGTCGAATACTGGTGGGTAGATGCGTCAGCATTGCCAGCTCTTTGAATGATTGCTGACCAGGCTTTCAGTTATGGTGACTCGCCGTTCTGCCTCCGCCTGACAATAGCAGGTTATACTGCATATGATTGCGACTCAGTGAAGGGGGAGGTCATCCCGCTGTTGCCCTTTACGACCTCAAGCAGCGGCAGCGTCCTCATGGCAAACAGATCTGCTACAACGGGAGCTCTAACATCGACTTATACAGAGTTTGTGTCAACATCAACCATCACTCACTTCAGGACCGTTTCAACAAAGCTTGCTGTCAGCCATGTCGAGAGCAGTGCGCCGTCAGGATCTTCGGGAAGCCACCAACAATCTCCAAATACGACGAGCCAGCAATCCTCATCCATTGTGCAGGACGGACAGGCAACAACAGTCAGTGCCGCTGGTGGCAGTGCAATCAGCGTACAGCCCTTCTCAAGGACACAGGCGACAGCAAGTGTCTCTTCAGCTGCGCAACAAGCCTCTGCCTCATCTAGTGGGATGCAGACGAGCGGCGCAGCACCAAGATTACACAACAATCGTCTGGTGGTAGCGTTTCGCTATGCAATCGCTATAGTGGTCATTGGGTTCAAAGCGATTAGGTGAACAGAGGCCGGTGAAGCGACCAAAGAGGGAGACTGCGCTCCTTGGAATACTAACGACAATAGGAAGCTGACCAGAAGATGCTCACGACCTTGGCCCCAGATCGATGCGTCTTGGAACGAGGCTGCACTATGCCACACAAAGCACGACTAGCAGGATGGATCTCTGGGCCGCGCATCCAGAACCATGGTGTTGACGGGTTGCCACGTTTTGGCAAGCCAGACTAGAAGATTGGCGTCGTCTTGAGTGCACAGCCTCTTTCGCTTCTTGCGCGTCTCTTTGGCACCAAAAAAAAAATAATGTATACAGCCGAGCGGCCAAAAGCAAAACAATCATTCAACTCGTTGAGCGGTCGCTTGGAATCGTCGAGGAAAGAGAGCCCTCAATAACGCTAGCAGCGGGGACACTGGACAAGACCTCAACAAACTCCTGTGCCTCTTGGTTGATCTGGAAGGCTCAGACACGCAGGCGGCCCCACTGCTGCCGAGAAGGACGGCAATTGACCGAATGAGAAGCAAGCTTAGCCATGATCCTTGTTTGGCGAGATCGTTGAACGCAGCATCGCGTGGCGAGCGAAGTCGGGCCACGGAGGATCAGGAGCAGGCAAAGCCTTGCGAAAAGCGTTGGCGCTGAACGGCATTTACCTCCTACAGTACAGCATGCTGGATACTACATACGCTAGACTATCTCCTACACCCAGTACATGAATGCGATGCGCTCCAATCAGATTCTGCGGCCAGGTCCGCTTGGCTACAGCAATCGCACACCCGGTCGCACACTCTGGAATTTGGCGCCCTGGATTGGTAGGCTGACAGGATGACACGTCGATTGCTTCAGTCTGTAACAGGTGGTGTATTGTACTGAGACTGTACAGGAAAGCGAGAGAAACACAGCACACATCGCGCAAGACGAGACTGTCCAGTGAAGGAAATGTACGCATCCTACAGTCCCTGACCAGTTTGATACGGAATTCTTATTGGTTTGCTGACATTGGGTTGATATTATGTATCCCCGGAAAAAAAAAAGGATATGCAGTACATACATGAATAAGTGATGAACGGTCGCGAATCTTCATAATTCCATCTCAGCAGTTACGGACTGCGGGAAAGGCATTATCATACTCTGCTGGCAGCTGAGCATTCTCACCGTCCATGTCTAAGGACGTCTTGAAGTGCGGCCCTTGACCCAACATGGAGGGGTGGCGCATCAAAGTCTGGTTGCTTGCGCGTACCTGCATAATCGTGATCCTGGCGTGAGGAGTTCCGCACGCGGTACCTACAGTAGAGGGAACGTCTGGTCAGGAACAGACGCACACACACACACACATGCAGACCACTACATGTCGCAGTCTTATCTGGTCGCGTGGCATGAGACATGCGATAAGTCATTCGAGGAGCAATTTTCTGTTGTCCCACCTAAGAAACACAGGGTGATGGATAGAAAAGTACTGTACGTTGCCGGTGGACGACACATCCCATATCGGGGCCAGCAAATTCTGCAAAAAGCCACGTCCGCAACCACACGCCCGGCGACGGACTGCAGTAGAGCCGGCTAGTATTGATGCGTCTTTGTGGAGACAACGTTCGGGACCCCTCTAGCGCAGGCTAATGCCATCCGACCCTCCAACGACACAAGGCCCTCAACGGCAGTCGACTCGATTTTGGGACTAGCTTCAAACCGTGCTGACACCGCCCAAATCGCCCCTAACACTACCATTGCTTGCTTCTGTCTGCTCATGTCGTTGAGCCGGATGCCCAGCCGCTGTCCCGTTGGACGAGAAGCGGACCCAATTCGGGCATCATCCCAAGCTCCGCCAGTGACAGCAGGCTCCATGGGTGACCGCTGGACGAAGTCAAACTCTTTCGACTGGGATTTCTTCCTGTCTGCATAGGGCTGCGATCCGATTGCTGAGTTGCCATACGCTAGCAAGGTTTTTTGGAGCTCTAGGGGCATGGGATCTTTTTCAGTCTCCACCATGGGCCTTCTAGGTCGAGAGACGGCGTGTTGGTGCATATGGCATAAAGGTTCCATCATGCCCCCGGCAATCACTCAATCCTGATTTTTGCGATCAACACACACTCTCTCTCGCCCATTCTTTCCGATCGAAGCGCGCTGGTTTGCTGCTAACTGCCGTGCAGTTCATTCATTCACTGCTCGACATACACTCTTTCAGCATACAACCAGAACACATTCCCTTGCAGGACTCCGTGTAAAGAAAAGCAATTCAAAAAAAAGAAAATCTCCCTCGGTCAACAGTCATCGATATCAAGCAAAATCTTCAGCAAAATGTTCAAGCTCGCTTTCACATCTGCCGCCTTGATCGCCGCCGCTGGCGTTGTTCACGCCGACCAAGGTAGTGCCATCGTCAAGAACGGCTGCAACTACGACGTGTACCTGCACAACACCCCCGCTGCCGATGGTGGCTACGACGAGATCGACAAGATTCTTGGCCCTGGCGAAAGCTACTCCCAGCAGTACGTTGAGCTCTCTAACGGTCAGGGCTGGTCTCTCAAGCTGTCCAAGTCTGAGAACCTCGAGAACATCCTCCAGTACGAGTACACTTTCCACAATGACAGCAAGATCTGGTACGATCTGAGCGCAGTGAACGGCAACCCATGGGACGGCAACTGGGAGATTTCTGCCACCGGTGGTGACGGATGCACTCCTCGCCAGGCTGCTTACCGTTACTCCACCGATGACGCCTACGGCATGCAGGAGTGTGCCGATACCGCCGACATCACCGTGCTCCTTTGCTCTGGCGAGTCCCAGAACGACGGTGCCGCCTCATCTGCATCTGTCGCACAGTCCGCCTCTCAGACTGGCTCCCCAACCACTGTTGCCTCCTCGAGCTGGTCTGCCTCTGAGACCACCAGCTCTAGTTCCAGCACCAGTTCAAGCTCTAGCTCTAGCTCCAGCTCTGTTGAGAGCTCTAGCTCCTCTGAGCCTTCGTCTACCACTGATGCCGCCACTTCCTCTTCCTCAGCTGCCTCTTCCACCTCCTCGGCTGCACCATGGGGTCAGGCCCACCGTCACCCAGGTTACAACAAGGGCGTTGTCCAGTCCACCTCTCCTTCCCTGACCACCTTCGCCACCAAGACCACGGCGGCACCAGACGGCGAGACTGTCACTGAGATCGCCACTGCTGTCGTCACTGAGGTTGTCACCTACACCAACTACGCTCGTGCCGAGCACGCCCGCCAGCACGCTGCCCGCCACCCTCACGCGCGTGCTTAGATTCTAAGCATGTCCATTAACACACGGCACACCTTCATTTCGTTCGTCTCTCCTGACAATGTCATGCGGCTAGCTCCGCTGCTTTGGACAGGACAGGTCGCCACCTTACATTCGCTTCTGTCTTAACGACGCCACATATACCAGAAACCATTTTTACGCATAGGAGGGTTTGGAGATTTTGTTTGAAGCCCCGACATGTTGCAATTCTTGTTCGCGCATTTGGGGGGGTCTTCCGGAACTGTAGATAGCAGAGAAGACGGTGTGCCGTCCGACGCAGCCATTTGGGGTAGAGAGCGCGCTGAGCTGCCGCCCGACCTCGTTAACGAACCCTTTTAACGACCTTCAAGATGGAGCTACGGAGCGACGGTATCGCAAAAGTGCACGCAAACACGAACATTGTTATCATCGAATCGATTTGTTTCTTTCAATTCATCAGTACATATCACATCCCTTCACTGTTTTCGTCCCAACGTCGTACCTTCGTTCACATGACGTTGGCGCGTTGCAAATGAACACAACAGATCATACAAAGCCTGTCTGTCTTCTCTCCATTGCTTTGGTCCTACCTACCTGTTTTCGTGAACATCGGTTTGAACCTGTGACTTTATAGTTTGATTTGACCTCGTGTTACACGAGAGTGGGAGACTGGTCAACGAGATGAGTGCTGGCATTGGATGGATGAATGAAATGGAAGGGAGTTGAGGTCACACAAACCCGATCACGATGAACGAGTGATAAGGCCATGACCTATTTTGCTCAACATTAGCAAAGATCAATCTCCGCCACTCGCGAAAATATCGGCAAACGTGATGAACGACAAGAGAGAGGCAGGCCGAGAGTGTCGGCTTTGGCGAGACGGTCACAGAGCAGACAGAATCTGCAAACACGTAAATTTCAGAGGTTGGCGGCTTGGCGTTCAGATGGTCATGCTATTACCATTGATACCCGCGATGGATCAGAAATGCTTTGTAACGGTAGAATTTCGGATCGGACGGGCGGATTTCCATCTGTTACCTAGTGCAGGCTTCTGTTACCCTGCAACTTGTGGTTGTGAAAAACCAAGGATGCCTCGCGAGCCGTGTATTTCGACCGTGTATCGCTATCATGCTCGTCGCCCATGTCCCAATCGATCCCATTCCCAGTCGCAGCCAGTCTGTGTAGTACTTGCAATGCAGAGGTTGCAATGGAAGCAGCACCTACGACCTCAATGACGGCGTGGTGCTCGCCACATACACTATCTCCTTTCTCTCCTCTTCCATAGCGAACAGCGAGGATCGGGGCAGTTTTGACCTGGTGATTATGGGAAATTTGGTGAATGATGACCAAGATAGTGAACTTTACGATAAAGGTGGAGGATTACCGCATCTAGCAGCTATATCCAGCCACCGGTACATACTTCGTAAGCGGATTTTGAAGGCGATTGTGAGTCTGAGATGTTCCGTCACCATGTCGGCAATCTAGATCTAGTCCATATTCTTCTGCACAGCGCGTGATTCCACAAGGATGTGAGAAGCTCCACCACAGGTCGGCAATGCAGGGTGTCAACAGCGAACACATTTCGCCTTTCCCTTCTATAATCTGCGTGCGTGATGGGTTTTCCCAGTTCACTCACGTGACTACCCTCACTTTGCTATCACGTACATTGCGTAGTGTAAGTGAGCGAACAGTGCAGCTCCGAGTCGATCGATGGGTTGGATTGTTCTCGCATACCGACGAGAAGTCACAGCACAAGCGATAGGGCTCGGTTGGTAGGTGCTTCGCAGTCCCGTGTTGATCAGATACCCTGTCGCTTTACCTCCTGGATACGTTGTCTCTCGACGTCCTTTCTCAGGAGGATCGCGTCTATAGATAAGAGCTGCTTCATCTTTTGAGTTCTTCCCTTGATGGATTGATTGGCGCTTACTACACATTCTCAGCCTAGGTAGGCTTTTGGGGCGATAGGAGATAAACAGGCCAAAGCGCTACTTCCTTTTTCGTACAGCACAACCAGAAATGCAACGCTCTGCGCACTCGCAATGGATGGCCTTTCGGTTGTAAATCTGCACCGTGCAATATATGTCGAACGACGCAACATCTGATGCTATATAGTCCGTTCTATTCAAAGCCCTAAGGTAAGGGTTTGGGCAAGGATCGACTGACGGCCAGACAGCGTCGGACGGTTAAGAGCGATAGCACGGCTATCGGCCACGGCTGAGAGGGGTTCACACGCAGGCTGTCGTAAAGCAAGCACATTGGTCAAGCCAACATCACCTCTTGATATCGCCCTTCGAAATCAGCAGCTGATATGCAAGCCGCCAGCTCGAGAGCAGTTATCGCTGGCTTGTCCCATAGGCGGCATAAAACCCGTGCTGCCCTGTCCCCAGAGGCACATCCGACCAATCATCCAGACGGCTCGGTAGAAAGGTGCGGCAAAGGCAAAGATTTACAAGAGCTTCAGGTGGCCTGTTACTTCATCGATCTTGCTCTTGGGAGCAGGCCCAATACCTAACACAGTTGCAGATCCGCTTGCAATCTGGGTACGGCCAGCATCGTGGATGACCTGGGCGCATAACCCGAGGCTTAGAGCCTGTGCCTGTAGCATGAGCATATCATCCTCGGAATCGATCTTCAACGCAACCTTGGCCTGACCCCTTTTCTCCCAGAGCCCAAGGATGGGATTGCCAGCCCGCAGTAGCGTCTTGTAGCAGGCGAGGGTCGCGTGTGAGCATTGGGCCGCTATCTTGCCTTTTTATCACCCGTCAGCAGTCGTACAAACGGGCGAGATGGCAAGGGTCGTGAACGCAGGAGACTCAACATCCTGCGCCGTGGAAGGTGATGCATGCACACGAAGGCCAACCTACCTTTTCCCATGCCCAAATCCGTCCGCACAACGAGGACGAGCTTGCACTCCTCGTTGGTGTCTGGGAATGTTTTGAGCGCGCCAAGATCCTCACCGCTGTCCTCACTTTCACTATCACTCAAAGACTCATCGTCGTCATGCTCAGTGGTGGTGTGCCGACCTGTGTGTGCTGTGGCTGCAGAGCTCCTGCCTGTAATACCGTCACCACCGAACAGTCCGATAGAACGGGCCTGACCAAGGTAGTACCCAGCCAAGCCGGATATGATTGCAGTACCAACAGCAACAGCTGCAGCTGACGGCGGGCCACGATCCTGCACGTTGGCCATATCGAAGCTGCAATACAATACAGTGCGTGTCGATCAGTCGGCCAGGGTGTTATTACCGTAGATGGGTGGGGGGCAAAATGCCGACCAGGTATCGTATCTCTGCCTCTACCGTGCCTTATCCTGATCGACAGGGTGCAACGTAGGCCACTGAGGACAAGCACAGGTTTTGTTCGTGTATACACAGGCCACACGCACACAGCTAGAGGGGGGAGAGAGATAGACAGACAGGTAGATACGGCTCCGTGAAAGGAAATGATGAAGCGAGCGCTGCCAGAAGCTGACAAAAGAACCCGGAAGTGGTGGATGCTGTGGTGAGCTTGCAGTGCTGGCCGGCCTGGTGCTTCGATAGCCCTTCCTAGTCCTGGTTGTAGTCGCGAGGGGGCTGCAGCTGCAATTGGGACTGTGACCGAAGATTTGCGGTGCTGGTCGTTGTCGTTGTCGTCGTCGGTGGAGGCGGAGGTGGAGGGTAGCTGGACGTTCCAAATTCGGACTGCCCACCACTCTGCCCGGGCTTTCGTCCGCCCTGCGACGGCCAGAGATCGGTACTTGCTCCGTAGAATGCCGGGAAATTCTGGCAGGATGCGGGTGATGCGGTGCCGGTGCTTGAGTTCGAAATTTGTGGGAGATCGACGTCGTTCTACCCCAACATCTTGATATATTCCCCCCGGCGAGTCGTGATGCACAGTGATGATGGCGGCGAGAGCGGGAGCGGCCGCTGCCGAGGAGGGGCTGTGATTGGCCACGGCAGCTGATGTGTGCCTAAGGCTGCATCATCTCACGCACCCCGGATTCAATCACGCAACTTCGCGCTGTGCTTTCGTCTTGTGATAGAGGATCATTCTAGGGATAGTCAGGGTTTCTATCGGGGGATTATATTATCATCTGCATGATGCGATAGCATTCGAGGCTTTGATATGGATCAGTCTGGGCGATATTATCGTGCCCCTTCCCTCCGTCCAGGGCAGGTCTCGTTGGATTCAAATACCGCCTGCCCCTCCCTTTGTGTCGAGTCTCATCATTCCCTCTCCATCTGCATATCCTCATAGCAAATCCCCTGGTTCTTGGAAGCGTCCGCAAGAAGCGGTCGAATCGCCACCTACCACCTACCGCTCCCCCATTCCAACCACTTACCTGTCCTCATCCACAATGGCTCGCACCGGCCTACCAGACACACCACCAGTGTCGCCGCCTGTCGGGTTGGCAGGCCAGCCGGGACACAGCACGCCGCTGTTCCCTAAGAAGCAGCCCAACATCCTCTACATCATGGCCGACCAGCTCGCGGCGCCTCTGTTGAAGATCTACAACGACAAGTCCAGGATCATCACGCCAAACATCGACCGGCTGGCTAAGCGTTCGGTCGTGTTCGACAACGCCTATTGCAACAGCCCTCTGTGTGCGCCCAGCCGTATGGCCATGATCACTGGCCAGCTCCCCAGCAAGATCGGTGCCTACGATAACGCGGCTCCTATCGCTGAGGACACTCCAACCTACGCCCACTACCTGCGTAACGCTGGTTACGAGTGTGTGTTGGGCGGCAAGATGCACTTCATCGGTGACCAGCTCCATGGGTATGAGTACAGGTTGACGGCGGATATCTACCCTGGCGACATGGGGTGGTCGGTGAACTGGGACAAGCCCGAAGAGAGGCTCGAATGGTACCACAACAGCTCGTCCATATACCAGGCAGGCCCATGCGTCCGCAGCAACCAGCTCGATTACGACGAGGAGGTCATGTACAAGGCCAAGCAGTTCCTGTATGACCATGTGCGTAAGCCTCAGGACAGCAGGCCCTTCTGTCTGACTGTCTCCCTCACTCACCCTCACGACCCTTACTGCATCGAGCACAAGTTCTGGGACATGTATGAGGACGTCGAGATCGATCTGCCAACCGTGCCTAACCTCGGTGACAAGCTGGACTCCCACAGCAAGCGTCTGCAATTCGTGTGTGAGCTCGCCGGCCATGACTTCACCGAGGAGCAGATCAAGCGTGCTAGGCGTGCTTACTACGGTGCAGTCTCGTATGTCGACGACTGCATCGGCAAGCTTCTCGACACTCTCGAGCAGTGTGGCTTGTCTGATGACACCATTGTCGTCTTCTCGGGTGACCATGGTGACATGCTTGGCGAGAAGGGTCTTTGGTACAAGATGTCCTACTTCGAGTCTTCCGTCCGTGTGCCCATGCTCTTCTCATACCCCAAGTGGTTTGAGCCACACCGCGTCACTGACAGCGTCAGCACGCTCGACATGCTGCCAACTCTGGTAGATCTTGTGGGAGCGAAGCTCTATCCAAACCTACCGATCGATGGTGTTTCACTCTACCCGCACCTGCAAGGCGCCAAGGGTCATGACAACGTCTTTGCTGAGTACATGGGTGAGGGTACCATCGCGCCCATGATGATGATCCGTCGTGGTGATTGGAAGTATATCACCTGTCCAGCCGATCCAGACCAGCTCTACAACCTAGCAGACGATCCGCTCGAGTTGAAGAACCTGGCCACCGTCACAGCTGAAGAGGATGAGAAGACCAAGAAGGTTTACGATGCCTTCGTGGCTGAGTCCAAAGCCAAGTGGGACATGGAAGCCATCACCCAGGATGTGCTGAAGAAGCAGAGGCAGAGGATTCTGTGCTTCAGTGCACTCAAGAAGGGTATGTGGACTTCCTGGGATTACAAAGTCCCAGACAACAGCCAGGACAAGTACATTCGTTCTCACATGGACCTTGATGATCTCGAGCGCCGCGCGCGTTACCCGATCGTCGATGCCAGAGGGAACATCAAGTCTGTGGGTGGCCTCTCACTTTCCAAGGACGCCGCCTTCAACTCCATGATCTCTGCTCCTCACCAAGCGGGAGCCTTGGGCCAATGAGGAAGGATCGTGATGTGACGTCGTTTTGTTTTCCTGCTGCATTTCCACATCGGAGGGTAGCATTAGCGTTTATGATCCCGTTTCTGCTCCAGCGTTTCAGCCTGTGTTGCAATTGTTTCAGGTTGCATGCGAAGAGGGATGATGATGATGACGATGACCGGCGTTCTGGGACCAGCTCTTTTATACCGAAAAGTCCGCCATACCAGTGAAGGGTTTCTAGGGATCTCAACAAGTTAGAGCGGAAAGGGCCTTGGTGTCACACACAAAATGTAGATGCAAGGCATGGTTAAAAGAGAAATTGAAATGGTTGTTTTTTTATGAAATCTTGTTTCCTCGTCAGTGTCAATACAAAACCTACTATGTCCAATGAGCAAGGGCGGTGCCACGAAAATTCCCTCATGAACTTGCTTAAAAGTGTTCTGGGGAGAAACCAGCAGGTGAGTATACGACGATCAAAGCACGGCGGCCATCAACTCGACGTGACAATGTTTCCGTTGAATACGTTGGGTATATGTAGCGTGATGTGTAGTATCAGCAAGTGCCTTATCGACCGCAGTCGTGATTCCCATGCAGGTCTATCAGTTCAGTTCCGGACCCAGCCAGTCCAACCAGCCAGTCCAGCCGACCAGCCAGCCTACCACGGTGCATCACAGCACAACGTTCGACAGCTGCCCGCAAGCAGAAAGGTCCTGGGAGACTATCGAGGTGCTGCATGTACTCTCCGCATGTAGCGTTCGCATGTGGAGGTATTAGGTATGAGGTATGAGGTAGAGGTAAGAGGTATGTCGGAAAGCATCTTATTATATTACTGTAGCATATCAAAAAAGTGGACTTGTCAAAATGTCCCTCACTCGATCATTTCCGTCAGGGCTGCTTGGGTAATTACCTGTACCTTCCCACCTCCGAGCAATGTCTTCCAACGAGAAGAGGCTCAATGAGATGATGGAGGTGTCGCAGAAAGAGTGTCTCGCTGGGTAATAATAAAAGTCGTTGAAAGTGACACCGGCTTGAGAAATCGCTTTCATCTTCCTCGGTATATGGCGCTGGCAATCTCCAACAGCCGGGAACTGGGTTTTGCACTACTTGGATTTTTATTATTATTATTATATTGACTCTCATCACCAGGTGCGACACTGTTATGGTGAGTGAGAGCCGAGTAAGATTAGGATTGAAGATTGAGGGATTGAGAGTGGAGAAGCAGTGGTATTTGCATACATGAGTGCATGCTGTCACAAGCGTCTGCCTTGCTGGTGTCCCCTTCTCACAGCATGAGGACCTGCTCGACAGACCACTTGACGGACTCTCCACATCATCACCTCCAGCTATTTGAATACCTCCTGTAATAAGTATTCTATGCCTCTTGCACTGCATGAGAACACACCAGTCTGGCTGCTGTGCCACCCACCATGCACACCATCACCAAGCCCATGTCTTGGGTTGTAGTATGTGCAAGTAGCATGACACGGCGAGGGCACTGCACATCATCAGGTGCATACGACAATCTAGCGAGCGAACGAGCGTGCATGCAGAGCTCGTGCATCTGCTCCTCATCTTACGATGGCCTCTTCCCCTCTCGCTCGTAGTGTACGATACAGATACAATCTCGGCCAGCGCTCTACAGTGGAGGTGGCGTTGCTGGAGATCATCGGCGTGCCGATGTGCTACAGCGCGCTACTCGGGTGTAAGAGGATCAATCAGGATTGGAGAAGGCGGGGGTTGAGTACTGGATACGAGATGGGCGGAAACAGAGTGGACGCGGCCTTGGTCGATCTGTCTCTATTCTGTCCCTACTCTGTCCCGGCCTTGAATGAGCTCGGATCAAGGAAAGGCGAGAGTAGAGCGATGAGATTACGACTGCATCGTTGCGTGGAGAAGTCAGGAATGTTTGAAGGCAGGAAAGGACTGGACAGGGCTGGGCATGATATTAGGTACCTAGAGAGGCTGGTGATGGTCCAACCATCTCTAGAGAATGATGACGGATCTTATTGGTGTTGATGATGTCGTTGCCATTGCCACTGCCATTGTTATTGTTGTTGTTGTTGTTTTCATTATCGTCGTCGTCGTCGTCGTCGTCAACAAAGCCTACAGACTAATCCCCTGGTGCTATTCTAATCACTATACCTATTCAGTACCCTACCTTTCCCCCTCCCAACATGCCTCTATAGTAGGCATGTCCTTTAGCTCTAGTAGGTAGGTGCTTGTTTACTAGAGCCATTCCACATTAACATCTCTACTACCTCCGTACGGCAGGGCAGTAGGGAGGTAGGTAGATGTTCGACGTATAGCCCAGGATGTAGCATAAGGTAGCGCTGTGCAGCATGACCCGGTCCGATAAGGGACGCTGCAGGTAGCAAACCCCCTCCCGTACTGCATATGAAGTACCCGAGATTGCACCCACCACGTGAGTTGAGTACACAGAGATGATTGACGATTGTCTCTTGCTTTCCAAGATTCTGATATGTTTACCCGGACCTGTAGCAGGTACTACTCGTGGTGGTGCGCAACGGCTGGGTAGAATGCACGGTGGAGTGTGGACAGCCGGAAAGTCGGATGGGCACAGACACGGAAGGGCGGATGCATACCCAGGGCCTCTGGGCAGTCAGATGCATACAGTAGGTTTTGATAGATGGCACAGTTGGTCACCACCTGCCCACTTGCGTAGTGTACCATGAGCACATACGTAATTTGGCCAGAGTCCAGTATTATGGATCCTTGTACACCAGCCACCCTGGCCGCAACATCCTCCGTCGACGAGGTATGGTATATGATCGCGAAGGGCTGTAAACAAATCGATCGTGCAAACCGTGCTTTCTGATGTAATAATACCCACACCATGCGCAAGGAAACAACGTTTGGACAGCTCCTAGTCTTTGACGAAGCGTGTGCTTAGGAGGTATTGTGGAATAAATATAATAACCCTAGGATCAAAGCGACTGCTGTATGTCCTGTTGTATGTCCAGGGAGGTTGGGCCTGTCCGTAGGCATGTGCGAGGGACTGTAGTTCGCATGCATGACCCTTCCCAACCAGAGTCTATTGGACTCCGACATGTAATGGCAGTCCCGCTTCTTCCCATCACCAAGATGCCCTCTGCATTAGCGCCGTTAACCACCTGCTACAAGGGGACGACAGGGGGGGGAGTCGAAGCTCTCTGGCCACTATGAAGCAGTAGCGTCCGTGGGGAATGATCTCATCTGCAGGGCTCCAGACGCAGCAGAGACGACTGGAAGATTGGCCACGATGACAGCTGCTTTCCCCAGGCGTGAATGTAGGCAGGGGAGGGGGCCCGGGAAGGGCAGGGGAGAAATTGAGATGGCATGGCAGCGGTAATGGTGACTGGCAAACGGCGAAGGATGGTGAAAGGGAGGCTTGAGTGGGAGGGTAAACTGGGTCGATCATCAACGTCCTCCGACTTTGAATGGCCAATGCTGTGCATGATATCCAGCCACCCCCGATCCACTTCGCTCTCCAACTGGCTAGCCGTCCCAGGCCCTGGTTGCTACCCACTCACTGTCCTGGGTAGGTATCCCACTCATCGCCAACATACGTCCCCGGTGGAAAACGCCTGTCGTGACATGTTCAACGCCACTTGATGCTATGCTGGCGAGCCATAACGGGGGGCACGTAGTTCGGAATGGGTCGTTGTAGCTGGGAAAAAGTTGTCATATTGAAGTTTTGCCATTGAGTAGGTTGGATGTACCTCCAAAAATACAACAAGAATGATACTGCAGCTTGTTCAAAAGCGGTGGTTTCTAGTGGAATAAGCGGAGGTGGCAGGTAGGATAGGATATGATGGGATATGATAGGATATGATAGGATACCTGTATAGTGTAGTATAGCATAGCATAGCATAGCACAGGATGGGATAGGATGGGATAGGATAGGCATGGTGTGCTGGTGGAGCCCTGATCGGTGTATGTACGGTGATCAGGTATGGGTAATGGGAGGGTGGGTATGGGCAGGTCTAGGTTGGTAGGAGGTAAGTATTACCAACGGGGTAAACAGGTATACCTGGGTAGGTAGCTTGCAAGGCGACCAATTGCTCCATTGCAGGTTAAATATCTGCTACATTCCATCCGTCACTTCAATCCTTCTCCTCCTCACATCACTCCGAATTCACCGCCGTCTATTAATTGGGCTCTTTCACTCACCCTCGCCGGAAAACAAAGTCTTGCTGTCGACAAAGACTCACTCTCGCTTCCAGCGTCTTGCAAAAGTTCGACAATCGATTCTTCAGTTGCACATATTTGTTTCAGCAAATCTCTTATCGTCGTAGGAATCTAATTCATCTACCTACCTGCAAACATCCAAGATGCAGTACTCTCTCGCTGTCATGGGCCTCGCTGCCCTGGCCGCCGCCGTCCCAGCTCCACAGGGTGTCACTTCCGCCATCGCGCCAACCAGCACTCCTCCAGCCGACTGCAAGCCTAACTACGCCGGCAAGTTCCAGATCGAGCTCGTCAACGCCACCTCCAGCAAGGTCAAGAGATCCGGTGGCACTCTTCTGATCGACTTGAAGGACGGTGTTCTCACCGACGAGCAGGGCCGTACCGGTTACATTGCCTCAAACGATCAATTCCAGTTCGACGGTCCTCCACAGGCTGGTGCCAAGTTCACCGCTGGCTTCTCCGTCTGCAGCAACAACACCCTCACTCTTGGAAGCGAAAGCGTCTTCTACGCTTGCCTGAGCGGTACCTTCTACAACCTGTACGATGAGAACGACGCTGCTCAGTGCAGCCCGGTCTACATCCAGGCCATTCCATACGGTAGCGGCAGCGGCGAAGGTGCTGACGGCCAGCCCACTGCCACCGGTGTTGCCTCCCAGCTTCCTGACGGCCAGATCACCGCTACCCCAGTGACCAGCGCCATTAGCCAGATCACCGACGGCCAGCCTCAGGCCCCTACCTCCATTGCTTCGCCAATCACTCAGATCTCGGATGGTCAGCCCCAAGCTCCTACCTCTGTTGCATCGCCAATCAGCCAGCTCTCGGATGGCCAGCCTCAAGCTCCAACCTCGATTGCCTCGCCAATCACTCAGATCTCTGACGGCCAGCCCCAGGCTCCTACTTCGATCGCCTCGGTGACCGTCTCTCCCATCAGCCAGATCTCTGACGGTCAGCCCCAGGCCCCTACTGCCCTGCCCACCACCAAGAGCACTTACGTCCCAACTGGCTCCATCGTGCCCGTCCCATCCAACGGCACCACTCCAACCTCGCCTTCCCCATCAGCTCCTGCTTTCACCGGCGCAGCTTTCCCTGCTGCTCGTGTTGAGCTGTTCGGTATGGCAGCTGGTCTGCTGGCTGCCGCCGTCGCTCTCTAAGCGACTCGTTTCGGCGAAGGCCATGTCCGTAGCATGCTCTACCGCACGGTCTTATGGTTCGACCACCAACCAGGCGTCTCCGCCTTGCACATCATTTATGTTTCAATGTGAATATGATATCTTTCCGACCTGACATGTTTCCTCGGAGTTCTACATGATTGCCTAAATTGGGTTCACGGACAGCATCCGTGCAGCGACTGGAGTGACGATCTGGTTTTCTGGAGTGGCACCGACCCCACCTAATGTCCATGATCCACCATTTGAATCCCTCTTAAAACAAAGGAAAAGGAGAAGAAAAAAACAACAGCAACAACAACGAGGTTGACACGGAACCACGTCGGAAATTGACCCAGAGAGAAGCGAGACTTGTAACCACTCGTGGCTGTCCTTGTACAACTGCTTGAATGTTCAATCTCAATTTGCATAGCATTGGGGAGGGATCTATATTCTGGAAAGCGTTCTTCTTGCATACGCCTGTTTCGTTGAGACGGCGAGAGTTTTGAACTGCAACGCCAGTTCAAAAGAGTGGGTAGATAATTCGTAGGTAGTCTACCAGAATGCCCAAAGCGTAGTTGGCGATGATTATTATGTCTGTGGGACCACACAAATCGAAATCGGAATCAGAATCCGAGGCCACCGGTTGAACTCTCTCTACTTCCCTCACCACCCCATTTCCTGCTGTATGTGCATATGTACCGTAGTGTCGTGACAACCATCCGCACGCGCGGCCCACCCCCCTCCGAATTCATCCAGAAGAAAGAGTAATGGTAGTTGAGAGAGTGGGACGATGTGATGCCGGCCGGTGCTCGTGGGGTGTCTTGATATGCAGGTGGCATCCTGCTCCTTAGAGGGGCTCACATCCATAAGGAGAATTCTCCACTTCCATATCGGGCAAGCTGTGTGAGGGAGGTGTGGGCTCGACTTCCCGTAGTGGTCGAGCCATCGAAAGATTGTTGTTTCACTTCTCGTTTCACATCTGGGCCCCGGTCGTCCACACCCGTCTGTCTTCGGCTTTTTAACTCACGAACACGCGTTGCATACACACACAAGACGCACTCCAGCACAGAGAGGCTCTGTCGTCGTCGAAGCACCCTGAAAGTCAATGTCGATTGGTGTGTTGATCGATGGCAAGGCCAGAATGCGATTGGCGATGCTTCGACGTTGGAGTACGCCTTTCCTAGACGCAAGCCCCCGTCGGAGAATGTACCACACGCACCCACCACTGTACATTTCTCCGTACGCAGCCTGCAAAGCCCAAACCCACCCCATGCCCTCGTCGACATCGTCGTCGTCATTCGCCTCCTCCTCCTCCTCGGAATGGTGAGGGCTAGCGGTGACATGGGCGAGTGTGTGCTCGACAGCGAGCGAGCGAGCGAGTGGGTAGTAGGTGGATGGATTGGAGACTGTAGTGTCTCACAACACACAGCTTCTGCCCATCCTTCCGCCAGTTCTCCTCAGAACGAACCCATCCCTGTCCGCAGATACGCCGCGCTGGCATGTGTCACCGTCCTCTCATCCTCCCTGCCCTTCCTTCCCTCACCACCATCGCTCCCACCAATCTACTGTAGTTCCGTTCACCAAGGGTTGAAGCAGGATGCAGGGACGAATGTGATGTGTAGCGAAACCCGCTTTGCTGTCCGGACTGCATTTCTCACCAATAAACAATGCCAGATCTGGGTCAGATCGAGGCCTTCTATGGGACATATGGGTAGGTAGCTACTAGACCGCAGGTAACGCTCGTATTGTGAAGGGAGTCCACTGTGCTGGGATCGTGCGATGTAGTGAAGTGGCATGCCATGGCTAGGCGAAAGGCAATCCATAGGGCAACCTTATTCCTCACACCTCGCAACTGTGTCCGTCTACATCCACCACCGCGTACGTACCCTCCAGACGAGGTGGCGTAGAAAGCTATCGAGTAGAGGCGTTGGCGATGCAGCCGTGGGCAAACGAGCCGCTCCACTCCAATTCCGCGCTCTAGGCGGCACGAGGAATGCTCGATGGCTGGAAAAGATAGATTGCGGATTGCGGATTGTCGACTGGGGCACGCTTCGACTTTGGAGATGTAGAAGCTGCATCCCCTCTCACACCTCGTGCATAATAAGACTCCTCCTCTTCGCACCTCGTATTCCGACAGCCACAACACCGTCGGCGGGTCTGCGAGAGCGAAAGATCATCCCCTCAGGCTTTTGGCGCGCGTATCCCAGAGGTCCACCGTTCTGGTCGTTGTCTACATGTCTAGCCACGTAGGAGGTACCTAGCCCTGCGCATCACCTGTGGCTCTCTTATCTCCTTTGCCGCAGGGGGCATGCCTGGAGGGATCCGTGACGCTGGATGTATACGTCTCGGTGGGCGTGGGAAAAACGAATGGCCTGCCGTGCTTGCCGTGCCGGCCTGGGCGGTGCTGGGCCTGCTTGCCATGCATGTGCGACGTCGACCCGTGGGAACATGTCCCATGCCCCATGCCATCCGCGGTGACCACGCCATGTCATGTCGAGGTTCATGCGGGCGACGATGCACACGTCAAAGACCTTCTCGATGGTGACGGGGAAAAGACGTGTAGAGGAGATACGGATTGGAGCTGGGCTTGCTGGGGCTTGGTTTAGACAACCTACGAGCGTCGGCTTGCGAACCTTCTAGATCAAAAAGTCAGTTCATCCTATCATTCACTCGATTGCCTTTCAGCATAAGCTGTGGTAGATAGAGCTTCTATCTAGGTAAACATGGTACTTTATATACAGTCTCCCTCCCTGTGTGAAGGATGTTTGTCTGTGATACGTGCAAAATATGAATGATCTGCGAGCACCGAGGGAGCCTGGACGGAACTCCAATGCAATGATGCCAGCGTACAACGCTTGGATATATGTACAAATACAATCCCCATTCTTTCCGACATTAAGGTGGGGACGGTGACGGTGACGAAGGTGATGACGGTGGAGGTGGTGAAGTAGGTGTCGATGAGGAGGAAGAAGACGACGACGACGACGACGACGACGACGGCAACGACGAAGATGCTGTCTTGACAGCCGGGTCATCGACTTGTCTGACCCTGACACTGTTCTCGTTGACGGCACCAGCCTTGTCCGTTTTGCCGTGGCCAAACCCGAAAGTGGACTTCTTCTTCCTGCCCTTGCGATCACCAAACTGTTCGTCGAATTTCCGGATAGCCGTCAGGCTACCCATGTCCTCGCTGATACTGGCCGAGATTTCCTGGACAGCCTTGTCGAAATGTCTCGGTTCAAGCGTCCTCCTCTCAGGCAGCTTGAACGTTTCATCGCCTACATGCTTCGCCATCGCCTCGTTCTCCTCTCGCACCGCCGCCAGAGCAGCCGCAACGCACAGGTTCTTCAGGTCGGAGCCTGAGTAGAACGGTGTCTTTTCTGCCAGACTACCAAGCTGTACACTTGACGCGAGCTTCTCTCCCTTCAGGTGGATCCCTAGGATACCTTCTCGATCCTTTACTGTAGGGAGGTCGACCAGTAGTCGTCGTGGTAACCGTCGAAGTACTGCGTCGTCGAGATCGAATGGTCGGTTGGTAGCCACCATCATGAAGACAGAATGACTGTCCATGCCGTCCCACTCACGTAGGAACTGGTTGATGATCTCACGATGCGTGTTGCGACCGCCCTGTCCACCCCTTGAGCCGAAAATAGCATCGGCCTCATCGATGAAGACTACACACGGTGACAGCTTCTTGGCGAGGGAGAAAACCGCTCTGACCATTTTTTCACCCTCACCCACGTACTTTTCGTAGATCTGGGCACCGCTTACTTCGAGCACGGTCGCCTGACTCTCTTTCGCGACAGCTTTGGCGAGGAGTGTCTTTCCTGTACCAGGTGGCCCATAAAGTAGAAGACCGGGTAGGCGATCGTTGGCGAGAACGCCGTACTTGAAAGCATCTGGCCTCAATAGGCTGAGCGTCGTGAGCGTTTTGAGCGCATCGATTGTGTCTGGTGCAGCATGAACATCTGCAAACGCGGTCTTGATGTTTGCAGGATCAACCACTCCAGAAAGCAAGCGAGTCTCGTGAGGATTACATTTAGCCTTGAGTTGTTCAATCCGTGCTTTTCCGTCTTCAGCAGATTGACTTTGACTATCTGTGTTTTTACTCTTTGCCGTGTCAGATCCACCACTCTGGCCAATTGAGTTATTGAGTCTTTTGCTCTCCAGAGAATCTGCTAGAGTTTGCCACGACTGAACTGACCGATCGTTTCTTGATAGAATGTTAAGTGCGACGGCAATATGAATGGACTTGACTGTGTCGGCCTTCAGGTGTAGATCCGCAAGACCAACACTAGTCAAGACCAGACGCTGCACCTGATTGAGGCTCAGCACTTTCTTTCCAAGGATGCTACTGCCAGGAAGCATGAAATACTTCTGGGCTTGCAAATCCAAAAGATCGCTGGTGCTGTTGGGGCGCAATCGCCGCAGCATGCTCTGGATATGTCTTAGGTTGATCTCTAAGATTCTATGATATGATCCATCTAGAATGCCTGTGTCGGAAGGAGGGGTAACGGTTAGCTCCCATTCCTTATATTCATCAGGTTTCAATGTGAATAGAGGTGGTACGACTATGGTGCGGAAAGGTCCCCCTACTTCCTCGACCATATCTGCAGCGCCATCAATAAGAGCCTTGGACGATGTGCCTATGATGATGATTTCTTGGCCATTCTTCCGGCGTTTTTGAACAACTCGAACAAGGCGGTCGATTACGGCGTCACCAAGTTGTGAAGCACACAAGTCTCGAAGATCTCGCACATGCACGACTAAGCGAGGTCGTTGAGGGGTAACCGGTGTTGAGCTGGAGGTTTCCTTTTCTTTAGCACCTTCCCCATAGAAGAGCGAGGTCATAGTGCCTGCACTTGGAACGAGTTTGTTGTCTTTGTTCTCAAGCTGAAGAATGTGCTGAAGGGCATCAGCTGCAGTCGGCAACCAGAATTTATGCCTGCCGTCCTTGATTTGTTGCAGATAGCCTTCCCTCTCTCCATGTATATCTGCTTTTTCAGTCGCTTTACCTTCGGTAGAAGATAGCAGCTTCTTGAGGCGTTGAAGTGTAGAGAGACTTTCGGCAGATTTGACATCTTGGTCTCGCTTCGCTGCAGGTGCGTCAAGCAAGCTGTCCAATACAGATCCGAGACGTTGGTCGTCCCATTGAATGTTGTTCTTGGCGTTATCGTCACCCAGTGACGATCGAGGCCATGAAGCTCTCGAGGAAGCAAACCCCGGGAGAGGGATTTCCTTAGTACCGATCACAACAGGCATGCCGCCTAAGATTCTTGAGAATTCATGTTTCTTCGACTCCAGAGCCTTCCTGAAATCGTCAATGCTGCCAAATGGACCCAGAGCTGGTCCGTTATCAGCAGGAGTGTAATTGTTGTCGTCAACCTCCTCGTCGTCATCCAGTTGGTCCTCGTCAAAATTGTCCATCCCATTCTCGAACCGACCTTTCGAGGTCCGTTCCAAGTTTGGTACAGCGTAGCCGTCGAAGACATCGTAGCCCAGGTTATTGAAAGAGCCTGGGGATTCTTGCCCTCCTCCTACATATTCGTCTGTCAACTCTGCGATGTCATTTGCGTCTATTCGAATCGTGTCCGCTTGAAGCACGTCTGCAATATCCTTTACGAATCGATCCATTTGATCGTGTGATTGATCGTTGGGGCAGATCAGTGATATGTCTGCCCTCGAGGCAGCTAAAGATTGTGATCGTGCCTCACCAGCCAGTGACATGCTTGCGCGAGCAGAGCTCTCTATTTCTAGGAGAGTGTAGACGAGAGGAAGTTTGTTCCAGTCATCGACGTATCGCAAGTGTTGTGGGAGTGACATCTCAGAGAGGACATCTAACGTCGGGCCTTTTCCCTTCCACTTCGCTCCCTTTTCAGATCCAGCTCCTGCATCTCGTTGTGAATCCTGCTCGGGTACATCCTTCTCCTTCTGCCCTTCAGAGGCCTCTACAGGCGTTTGGTGTTTGATCGTCTCCTGTGGAACAGTTTGCGCGTCGGCGGGTTCTGAGCTGGCGAATGGTAATTTGAAATCGAAGAAGTCCTTCACCAGAGACGATGACACTTGAGCATCCTTTTGCGTCTCGGTAGCTGATGCAGACTCGGCGGCTTGTGATTCTGAAGATTTGTCACTCTGGCCAGACTTGTAGTGTTCGGCTGGGAAAGCATCGTGGAAAGGAATTGCGAACAGCCTCTCACCCGTGTTAGCGTCATGGAATGCCAGCTTCGATTGCTGCACGGTTGGGGGTTGCGTGAGATCCTGGTCATGCTCCAGCCGTACGTTGTGCTTTAGGAACCAGTCTGGTACTGGAGGGGGCTTTGGCACTTCAGCAACACGCCTTTGACGGTACGCTCTCCTACTCAAGCCTGGCTTGCGCACCTCTCCAGCAGCATGTTGCTGCTCAGCGTCCTCCTCAACGGCTTCCTGCCGTGTGACATCCTCTTCTGACGGCTGCGGATGGGATTGCTGTTGATGCGGCGCATTGTGGTGTTGAGGCTCTTGAGCGCGCTGTTCGCTCAGAGGCTTGTCGTGGTCGGGAGTGCCATTGGGAGGCTTGCTGCCCTGCAATTGGGCTCGGCCGACGGTGAATGCTCGTCGCTGTTGTTGCTGTTGTTGCTGCGCGTAGCTCGGATCGAATCGCAGTGTAGCAGCTCGTATTTGACGACGCCTGGTCCAGCGAGCGCTCTGGCGAGCAGCTTGGCGCATCGAGAATGGATGTTGCGCTCTGCAATGCAGATGTCGATGAAGTCCAAAGATTTGCTGCTGGTGAATCTGTAACGAGTTTCACTATCGAAGCAGGGGTCCGCCAAGGAAGCTACAGCAGCGCTGTACCTTCGGAAGCAAGCACGGCGTCTGGTCCGGACTTTTAGACGCGCTTATTCGTTAGGTAGGTCACGTATTTCGTTTCGAGATGCCCTGCCTACCTACCTAGGAAATACTTTTATGCTTAAGAAGGCTGTCCACGTTATTTTATCATTCCAATGGCTGGGCAGATGCGTTTCGCGTATTGTATCTATGGTTATGTACAGGTCGAAGTCGTTGCACGGTGATACTGTCTTAGCTGTAAATTCTATATTCCTCCTAGGATGGTCTATGAATAAGGAAGTAGCGCGCAGGGTGATGTTCACTGACCTACGGCGTCACCGGTGGATGTTTTTCATTCTACAATGCCAAAGTATTGTGTCACGCATGGTGTACAGCTGCCAAAATTCAACCGTCAGCATGTATCGAAGCGACACCTCGAACTATCAGTAGTGAGATAGAGCATCAACTCTAATCGAGAGGGCTGCCGCGTGGAATTGCTCTCGCCTGAGTCGAAGCATGGGATCTTCTAGGATCATGTACGCTGGGACATGCAATGTGTTAAGATTGAAGCCTTCCCACTTTCCTCGATTGGAACTCATGAGCCTTAAGGCAGAATTACGACATTGCCGGCCTGGTTTCGGAACTCGTGAAGGGTTGTAAACCGATTGATGGACCGCATGATTGAACCGGGCGTAGTCTGTCATGGTGCTTCAAGGCTTGCGACACAGACGATCACTGGAGTAGACATTGTACGCCCAGTGCGGCCTGGTGCTTCGTGGCTAGGTGTCGAGCGAGATGTTGCCCTGTCGTTTTGAGGCTACCGTGTGTAGCATAAATGCGCCGAGACCTAGCTCTTGGCCGAGGACACTGGAGCCAGACACTCCAACTGTGCAACCGTTCTGATGGGATTGAATACCGTGACCGGTCAACTATCATCTCCCAGCCCAGAGACCAGCAGTACCAAAGCCACCTCTGCTCTCATTGACAGGTCTCCTGGCAACCTTGCCCTGCGCTCTCACACCTTCAACAACCCTCTCCAGACCCGTTTCAACCACGATACCACCGACGATCATCTCACCGAGGACAGCGTGGAAGGTCTCATAGTTGAAGATCAAATCCAGTTCGGATACATTCTCAAACAGCCTGTCGAGCGCCTCAACGAAGACCTGAATCAGATCGAGAAGGGCGAGGGGAGATTCTGTAGAGGTTGATATGACGATGAAGTAGAGGGTGGCATAGTGGCGGTATGTCACGAGCGAAGGCGCATCAGACTGGGGAATGCTGCTTGGCGAGGCGTTGTTCGCGAGAAGAGGTGGGAGAGGAAGGAAATTACAGGCGCTGTTGGGACGAGCGGCTACGAGGGTGAAGATCTCGGATATGAGGCGCTGTTGGACTGCAGTATCCTATTCGGCGATAGCTGTCACGTCAGCATTGGTGGTCTCTCTCTTGAAGGACGGTATGAGTTGCACGAACGAGCTGGGTGTAGAACTTGGTCAGACGTGGTTGACCATTGTTGTTGAAGACGAGCAAAGCATTTATCATGTTCGCTGCAGAGATAGAGCGAAGGTGCTCGCGTTTGTCAATCGATGGAACAGTTGGTGGAAGGAGGGAGGAAGATGGGTAGTGGTTCAAAGGGAAACCTATTGGGACGATATCTAGGTATGAGGCACTGAGGCACTGAGAACGCTGGCTGGCTGGTGTTAGGAGGTACAGTAGCGGGGCGAATGACGAGAGCGGTATCATTCCACAGCAGTATGTTCATGTCTACACTGTACAATACACAATACTTTGAACATCATCTACTGCAGCACAAACGACAGAGACTCACTCGGTCCTGGGAGACTTGACTAGGAACGGTCTGGATAGTGAGCGATACATGAACACTTCATTGACTGTCGTCTGACCACATCTCGCCCAAGCTGTTGCGTTGCCAAGTCAAGGAGATCGATCAGGCCAGCGTACGGTGGTTGGATGGACAAGACATTGTATATCACGACATCTCCTTATTTGGTAGAGGTAGTGAGGTAGCAGTAGCCACAAGATCACGAGATCATTTGCTTCCAATGCACCCTCAATCTACTTGTAGTAGAAGATAGGTAAGATCAGGCCCGTGGGAGGGGAACCGAGAAATTCAAGAGGGTCGTTATCTACAGGGCCAAGAACAGTGTATGAACAACCGATATCAGCGTGTATCGGCTGCGGATGCGGCTAACTTCAGTTCCGCTCGTCCGAAATACGCTGACATATCATGACATAAAGTATGATACATTATCACCGTCTTTTCTTCCAAATCTTTACATTACTGTGTAGTAGGCCGTAACAGGACATTGCTATAGCAAGCCAACGGGAATGAGTGATGTCCACGATATCATTCCACACCAAAGCTACGAACATAACCGTATCGAGGTGGCGATAAGGCCGCCCAGAAGAGTATCTCTTCCAAGGCTAGAATCGACCGCACCACCGGAGGGTATTGGTAAATCACCACTGCGCGATGTATTACATCCGCTGCACCGAAGAACGGCCTGCATCCGGACCGTCTACCTCGTAATGGCGACGGTAATATGGCAATGGTAGGTAAGCAAAGCCAGCCCTCTGGTCAGCCCATCTACCAACCAGCTGCTCAGGGAGGGCCGGCAATGCGCAGCAGCGGGGTTTGGTGGGGTTCGCATCAACAACCAGGGTTCTTTGTAGGTAGGTACAGTCCCGAGCATGTGTATGTGTGCATCGTGGTCGGAACAACACCACCACGGTAGGAAGGAATTGAGGAATTGTGTGAGGAGTGCTGTGCTGTACCCAGATGGGCATTCGCGGTCATGCGCCAGAATATCCACACTGCGCTTCTCAAGTCACATCTCACAGTCGCAAACCGGCCTAGGTACAGTGCGTTACAATCGCCAAAAACATAACGTCGTGTCGAGGTGTAGTAATAATAATAAGTAGCTACGGCGCTCTCCTTGCAGTCCCGCCGGAACTCCAACAGCCGCACCACCCACAGCAGCCAACAGAACAGCTACCACACCATCAATCATCGTCAATCCCTATCCGTATCCATATCCATATCTGCGAGGACCTCGGGAGTGACGACAATCGTTAAAATCCCCGAAAAAAGTAGGTAAAGGTGGACACAGCCAGCCAGCTACCGACCCTGAACTACGGTGACTACTTTACTCAACCTCACTTCAGCTGTTTGAGTCTGGCTCTCGACTTCTGCTTCACCCTGATCACCTTTCAAACATACATCTCCCACTCTCTTGGACAGATCTCGCCCGTTTAGATGACAGGGTATTGCCCAATCTCGTCGCCTCTCTAAGCAAACATATCTACCGCCAGCAGCCGTTACCAGTATTCTTCCGCGCGTTTGGAGCCAATTCCATCCATCCTGCGCAATCAACTGTCCTGGTGTCGCAAACATGTCGGACCAGCAGAGGCCTCCCATTCATGAGTCCGAGCATGCCCAGACCTACCATGTACCTGATGTCTTCCACCACAAGCACCCCAAGAAGACTCATCTACAGCACCTTGACCACTACAAGGAGTTGTACAAGCAGTCCATTACCGAGCCAGAGAAGTTCTTCGCCCAGCAGGCCCGCGAGCTTCTCTCGTGGGAACGTGACTTCCAGACCACCCGCAGTGGCAGCCTGAAGGGTGGCGATGTCGCCTGGTTTCTGGAGGGAAGGCTCAATGCCTCCTACAACTGCATAGACCGCCACGCCTTCAAGGATCCTGACAAGCCTGCTATCATCTACGAAGCCGACGAGATGGGCGAGGGCCGTACCATCACCTACGGCGAGCTTCTGCGCGAGACCAGCAGGCTCGCATGGACCCTCAAGACCCTTGGCGTCAAGAAGGGCGATACCGTCGCCATCTACCTGCCTATGATTCCGGAAGCCGTCATTGCCTTCATGGCCTGCGTGCGGATAGGCGCGGTCCACTCGGTCGTCTTTGCCGGGTTCAGTTCGGATTCGCTTAGAGACCGTATCATTGATGCGGAATCCAAGATCGTCATCACCACTGACGAGGGTAAGCGCGGTGGCAAGCTCATTGGGACCAAGAAGATCGTAGACGAGGCTCTCAAACAGTGCCCAGACGTCAGGCACTGTCTCGTCTACAAGCGGACTGGATCTGAAGTTCCATGGACCAAGGGTCGCGATCTGTGGTGGCATGAGGAGACCGAGAAGTGGCCTGCCTATATCGCCCCAGAACCGGTCAACTCAGAGGACCCTATGTTCCTTCTCTACACCTCAGGCTCGACCGGCAAGCCTAAGGGTGTCATGCACACTACTGGAGGCTACTTGCTCGGCGCGGCTATGACGGGCAAGTACGTCTTCGACATCCACGACACCGACACCTTCTTCTGCGGTGGTGATGTTGGCTGGATCACCGGCCACACCTACGTTGTCTATGCGCCCTTGCTCCTAGGTGTGGCCACGGTGGTGTTTGAGGGAACACCTGCCTATCCCAGCTTCAGCAGATACTGGGATGTGTGCGAGAAACACAGCGTTACTCAGTTCTACGTCGCGCCCACTGCCCTGAGGTTGCTGAAGCGTGCCGGCGACGACCATGTCAAGCACCAGATGAAGAACCTTCGTGTTTTGGGTTCGGTAGGGGAGCCCATCGCTGCCGAGGTCTGGAAGTGGTACCATGAGATTGTCGGTAAGAAGGAGGCTCACATAGTCGATGTAAGTTGCCCTCGAACTCTCTTGCTTAAAGCACATCGGATAAGCTGACTCTTTGTCTTCACAGACATACTGGCAGACGGAGACCGGATCACACGTGATCACTCCTTTGGGTGGGGTCACACCCACGAAGCCAGGTTCGGCATCTCTGCCTTTCTTTGGTATCGAGCCCGCTATAGTCGACCCAGTCAGTGGCGAGGAGATCCACGGCAACGATGTAGAAGGCGTGCTGGCTTTCAAGCAGCCTTGGCCGTCGATGGCCCGCACAGTGTGGGGTGCGCATAAGAGATACATGGATACCTACCTGAATGTGTACCCTGGCTACTACTTCACGGGCGACGGTGCCGCACGCGACTCAGAAGGCTACTACTGGATTCGCGGCCGTGTTGACGATGTAGTCAATGTCTCTGGCCACAGGCTGTCGACCGCAGAGATCGAAGCCGCTCTGATCGAACATCCGGCCGTGGGCGAGGCGGCTGTGGTGGGCGTTAACGACGAACTCACTGGCCAGGCTGTGAACGCGTTCGTATCGATCAAGGAGGGCAACGAGATAAACGACCAGCTACGTAAGGATCTGATCCTGCAAGTACGCAAGAGCATTGGGCCCTTTGCAGCTCCCAAAGCCGTCTACACAGTACCGGACCTGCCTAAGACGCGCTCTGGCAAGATCATGAGGCGCATCTTACGCAAGATCTTGGCCGGCGAGGAGGACCAGCTGGGCGATACTTCTACCTTAGCCGACCCCAGCGTCGTCGACAGCATCATCGCTACAGTCAAGCAGTCCAGGAAGTGAACATTGAGGACGTTCGGGTCCGCATGATGATGATGATGATGATAATGGAAGCAAACAGGTAAAGAGGTAGGTAGGTATCGATGTGGACGACCAGTCATGACTGACGGGATGAATTTATTGCCGAAAGGCCAATCAGTGATACCTTGGAAAGCTGGCAATATCCATTTGATTTTCTTTTGATTTTCCCCTCGTTACATGCGAGTATGTATGTATGTATGTATGGGTCGAAATGCAATGGAGCGATTGACAGTCGAAGAGACACACGATTCGTCTTGTTACAAACCAATGTCCAAGCATCCATGATAGGACGAATTGACATTGCTCACGGATGTCATTGCCGTCTTGTTGCATGTCTGCATTTCACCATCCTGCACCGTGCAGCACTGTTCTGCGCCGAGAGACGCGTGCGTAATCCTACCTGCTTGGCGGCGGCAATTGACGTCTAGTATGATTTCTTGGTACATACCTCATATCTTCGTCTGATGTCTGCCGTGACGTCGTCAAGAACTACATGGAGACGGTATGATGCATCACGTCGTTCGAACAAGGGTGGATTCAAGACAATAGCATCAGTAATGTAAGTAAAACATCAGAGTCAAAGTGACAATTTCCATCGAAGACAGAACTTTAGCTACTTTATGATGGTTTACATATTACCAAGATAGGAACAACCCAAACCGCAATAGGAAGTCAACGGTAGCCCGACTTGGCAAACGGCCTGCGCCTCATTCTCCTTCTTTCTCTCCGTAGCGTCGGCCGGGGGACGTCAGTCCATCAATCATCACCACATCCTCCCCCCGATGCGCAGCAGCTGAGGAGAACTGCTGGCCTTGCCTTGTCTTGTCTTGCCGCCGTCTGGAATCAATCGTTCTCAATCGCTCTCATTGTTCCATACTCGTATTTATCACGCTATCAACTCGTCTTCACACCTTCGCTTGCACCTTTCTCTAACTCTCGTCTTTGTGTTTGCCTTCTCCTTTTGTTCTCTCTGTTGGACTCATTCGTAGTGTCGTCAACAACCGGAAGATATCACTGTTCACCCTGTATATCGCGGCACGTACAGTAAACATACCCGACCAGACACGGAAACATCGATAGATCTCTGTCCACCGAAAAGCGTTGCTGCATGACGACCATCACCTCGACCATAGCCGCGCCATCCTATCAGCGCTGAGAGATGCGCCCCTCATTACCCTTCAGCCTGCTTTCAATCGCGGCGTCCATCTTGTCGCCTCTGCTGGTCGATGCCCGTTCAGCGCCCAGGAACCCCATCACTGCCGTCTCGACCATCCAGAATGCCACCATCCACACCAACAAGGGCAGGATCACCGCCCTGTCCGACTTCGACCTCACCTTCACCCTGAGGAACGACCTCTACGTCAAGCTCGTGCTTGAACCCAACCACGACATCCTCGCGACCGATGCTTTCGTCCACACTCTAGGCGCCGACGGCGAAATCAAATCCATCGAGAAGATAGACCGGCACGCGAAGAAGGTCTATAAGGGAACCGCCTGGGTGCAGCGGCCGAGCATAGGCCAGCATGCATGGCAGCGCTCGGGTTGGGCTCGTGTACATGTCACCCAGGATGGAAAGTATCCACTGTTTGAAGGCGCGTTTGCCGTGCACCACGACCACCATCACATCCAATCCTCCTACAACTACCTCCGCACGCGCCACTCGCTGGATCCAGAGGTGGAGCTCGGTCCGGATGAGGACGAGTACATGGTCGTGTGGAGGGACTCTGATATCATGTCGACTGCGCAGCTGTCGAAGCAGGATCTACGCCGAGACTACGACGAAGAATTCGAGGCTCCAGGATGTGGCTCAGACGGTCTCAGATTCAATACTCAGGACGACCATCCTGTCTTCAGAGCAATGATGAAGAGGTCTGATGGCGCCCTCGGCGCCATGGACTTCTCTAGCATCTTCAAGCGTCAGATTGACAGCACGACTAACGGTAATAGTGGAGGCTTCAACCTTGTCAACTCCATTGGAAACTCTTCCGGTTGCCCAGCCACTAAGAAGGTCGCCTTGGTTGGTGTTGCTACGGATTGTACTTACACCAATGACTTCAACTCATCGCAGACGGCGCAAGACAATGTTGTGACGCAAATGAACACTGCTTCGGGAGTATGGGAGGACACATTCAAGATCTCCCTCGGTCTAGCAAATTTGACCGCCTCTGAGGCCGAATGCCCTGGTACCCCAAGAGACAACGCCAAATGGAATCAAGCCTGTAGTGACGGTGTCACCATTCAAGACCGCTTGAATCTGTTCTCGGCCTGGAGAGGTCAACAGCAGGACTCTAACAGTCATTGGACTCTGCTAAGTACCTGTAATACCGGGTCGGCTGTCGGCCTGGCCTGGCTGGGTCAAGCCTGTGTCAACACTGCATACACCTCTGGAGGAGAAAGCCAGACTGGGAGCGGGAGCAGCAACTCCACTGGAGAAGAGACGGTCAGTGGCGCCAACGTAGTCATCCGTACTCAAGGAGCAGAAGAATGGCAGATCATCGCCCACGAAACTGGTCACACCTATGGAGCAGTGCACGATTGCGATTCACAGACATGTGGAGACGCGGATTTTGTGAACGCCCAAAAATGCTGTCAATACAGCTCCACCACCTGTGACGCAGGCTCCAAATATATCATGAACCCATACACCTCAGAGGGGGTCAAGAACTTCTCACCCTGCTCAGTTGGCAACATCTGTGGTGCTATCGGCCGCAACAGCGTCAACACGACTTGTTTGAAAGACAACAAGGGAGTCACCACCGTCAGCGGCCAGGTCTGTGGTAATGGAATCGTCGAACCCGGTGAACAATGTGATTGCGGTGGCGATGAGAACTGCGAAAACGACCCCTGCTGCAATGGCAAGACTTGCCAGTACAAGGATGGTGCGGAATGCGACGATTCTAACGACGACTGTTGCCGCAATTGCAAGCTCGCCTCTCAGGGTACAGTTTGCAGGGCCAGCACCGGTAGCTGTGATCCCCAGGAAGTTTGTTCTGGCTCGAGCGCCTCTTGTCCACCAGATGTCACGGCGCCAGATGGTGAAGGCTGCGGCAATGGCCTCCAATGCGCTTCCGGCCAATGCACCAGCCGTGACCAGCAGTGCAAGTCCGTGATGGGCAGCTACACGCAGGGCAACGACACCTACGCCTGCGACTCGAGCGGCTGTACTATCTCATGCGCCTCGCCTGAATTTGGCTTCGGCGTTTGCTACGGCCTGCAGCAGAACTTCCTCGACGGCACTGATTGTGGTGGCGGCGGCCGCTGCAGCAACGGCCAATGTAAAGGCTCAACGGTCGGTGGCCAGGTCAAGTCGTGGATCGACGACCACAAGGCCATCGTTATCGGCATCTGCGCCGCCGTTGGTGGTCTGCTGCTACTTGCCGTCCTCGGCTGTCTCGTGCGCTGCTGCCGTCGCCGTCGTGTCGTCGTCCGCAAGGTGCCTCAACCCCCACCAGGCGGCTGGCAGGGTTGGGGTCCCGCTCCCGGTCCACCCATGGCGCAGCGCCAGCAGCCTCCACCGCCTCCCCAGTACTATCCGCCTCAGCATCCCACCCAAGGCTGGTTCGAGCAGGCCCAGCTTGCCGGTCGCCAGCCGCCTCCACCTCCGCCTTCGTACGGCGGCAACGGCAGGAGCACGAGATATGCCTGATCGATGCAATGATGTACATACCCTTACCCGTCTCGTGATGGCGTACATACACTATCTCTATCCCCGTCAGCATATTCGCTCTCCCTCACCCACGACGGTGGGCTTGAACGACCATTTCAGTTTTGTCTAACTCTCACGAACGCATCACATCGGCGCCTTGTTTGTAATTTGGGGAAGGAACGATTTCGGGACCATTTGTGGTCCAGTACACACTTTTGTGGATTTGATCAGATCTTGCGAGACGAAAGGATACAGGGGAGAATACGTTTTGCCTACTACAGAACGGTCCCGCACAGGGAGTGTGTTGGGCTTGGGGGAAGATTATGTTAATACTATATAATCTTGTATGTAGTGCTCGATGGCGAGCTTCGAACTATCTAGAACTCCCCGTCTCGTGCGAGTCTCTTCTTCGTCAGCGATTTCCTCAGCGTTGCTCATCAGGTATGAGTGGTCGAGTGGAAGCGTTGGTGTGCCAACATGGCAAAGCCAGGTAGTCGCACACCGCACTCCACACACCGTTCCCCTTCTACATCGATCTCTTCCTCCTCATCGGCCCAACCGAGTTGATCTTCGGTGCCGTTGTGAGTCTCCACTGGCGTTGTAGTGTCGCTGCCATCATCAACCGACCCGTCGTCACGGTCGATAATACTCTCTTCCCGGGATTGAGACCCTGAGCGAGCGAGTGTCCCAGTATCGCCGCCATCGTCACCATCATCGTTCGATCCCTCGTCCGACACCCTAAAGTCTCTCAAGACATCGTCCTGCCGCTTGAACATGCTGCCGATGTCTCTGCCGTTGGCCGTCCTGCTGTTGCCTGCCATCTCGGCCATGTTGGTGACGGCCAGGTTGACGAGGCTGAGGTTCCATCCCGACTTCTCCGGGTGCAAGCGTCGGAACATGCCCAGCAGCGTCTCGCTCACCAGTCGGTCCGCCAGTGCGTCGATGCTCGCCGTCGCGTTCAGCACGAATACCGGCAAAGGCCCCGAGTGCGAGATCCGCTTGAATGAGCGCGTGCGAGTGCCGTCAGGCCGCAGCGGCGGCCGTGGCCGTGTCGTCAGTCGCAGTGTCTTCGGTTGGGCGAGCCATCGTCGTGCAGGCTCTGTTTGTGGCGTATGATCTCTCGTCCGGTCCGGCGTGGTTTCGTCATCGTCGTTCTTGACACCATCGTCATTGTCGTCGTCTGTCGCAGTGAGGTCGATCCTCATCCGTGTGATCAGGCTCTTCGCCAGCATGGTCAATTCTTTAATCACCTCAGGCAGCGTGTCCAGCCGAATGTAGCTGTCCTCGATGCTGATCTGGCTGGGCACTGCTTTGGCTGCGCTGACTTCAGCGTCGTCGACGCCATGCAACAGGCTCCAGATTCTGTACCCGATGCCGTGCGGCGAGCCCGGGCCGGCGAGGAGGGTTTCCAACGCGTCTGCCGTGGTGCCTGGGTTGGTACGCACATCTGCGACTGTAACTTTTTCTTTCGTCGCGCCGTAAATCAGACCGTCATCGAACACCGGCGGCCGGTCGAGATAGTGCTCGCGTAGCTTCTGTGCCGTCTTGAACCCTATGCCAGGCACCTTGCCGATCTCATGCCCGTCCATGAATTTCAGCACGTTGCTCTGGCCGTCGTCGCTGGTTGCGTACGGTGGCATCAACGTTGTTTGGCCCTCGGGCTTGTGGAGATTGCCTACCAACTTGGCGCATGTCTTGTTGGTGGCAATCCCCACCGTGGCAGTGTATCCTTTATCACGCTCGAGCTCGTGGCGCAGGTACAACGCCAGATGGCTTCCCAGTCTCAGTCGTAAGGCCAGCTCGTCCTGTGCAGAGGCATCCTGGTGGTCAATTGGAAATGTATAGCCGCAGACAGAGCTTGCATTGAAGGCAAAGCCGGCGGTAGGGTCCTGTCGGGAAGTCTGAAAGAAGGATTGCTCAAGACTGTTCAAATTGAGGATACCAAAATTGTAGTCAACAATGTCGGTGATGTCCATCCAGACCTACACAGCCGGAAAGGTCAGTTCAATGCGTTCGTGTGATGGTTCTAGCTGAATTGCGCGGCCGCCTCACCTCATCAAACCCTAACCTCTCCACCTTGCCATTCCAGGAGAACTGCTTCAAGTACCGATAAAGCTCCTTACTGGCATCACGGAATGGGCTGATGTCCTCGCCGAGCTCGATGATCAGATCCGGACAGATACGCTTCGCTTCTTTAACGAGCTGAAGCTTGTTCAAGCCCCTTCTCCTAGCCTCATAGTTGCAAGTCACGATGATCTGTTTCTGCTGCACGGCGAAAGGCAAAAGCTTGAGAGCAGGATTCTTGATTTCAAATACGGATGCGTAGAAACAGTCATAATCCTACATATGGTCAATATATCATAGGGTAACGATGGAACGTTAAGTGCCGGTGCCTTACAAAGTGTATGATTATCCTCCCATCCTTGCGAAGGGGAGGTTTACGTGCTTCCATATCGTATTCATGGTGCACACATGCTCTACAGCAGCATGTAGCGTGTGGGCATCGTGATGTGCATATATCGCGATCCTGATGTTGCGATTACCATATCACTACCTGATTGATTGTAAATTGCAAGTGAGGTCGGTCCAGGTAATGAGGTCCAACGACCGACCACCGATATGGTCCGTGCCCATGTCACCTTTTGAGCTTCTCAGTTGTCAATGTCTTCCGAATAATAAGATGATCAACAATTGTTCCATGTAATAATAAATTGAAATAAGAAACTGAAGATCATGTCGTTGCCAATTTTGATCATTTTCGACCTGGGAGTAGCTTAAGGATAGCAACCCTCTCAGCATAGGTAGCCGATACGAGAACGCCTGCTTCCTAAAATGCATTACATTACAATGCGTACACCATCAACCCATGAAATCGACTCTAGACCTTATTTTTGGAATGGATCTAATGCAACCTAGATAGACCTACAGCGCCACAGACCGGCCACATGGCAAACTAGGAAGTGTGCATCCCGAAGTTGTTTATGCGATCAATCGTGGTAAAAGTTTGCCTCAACCCATCTTCTGTCTCTAGGAAGTATCGATCGCAAGTGGAAAATGCATTAGACAGCACGAACAAAACATTACCGCCATGCTGAGAGGTTTCATCCTCGAAATCAGAATATATACCTGCAGCGTTATGACAAGATACGTTATATTCGTGGTCCATTATGGTACCCATAGATCCACACTGGGTAGAACGTAAACTCGGTAGGCACACAGCAAGCCAATATTGATGCCGCAAAACTAAAGGATCTATAGTCAAAGAATTTAGTTCACTGACTTGCAAAGTTTCATCTATCAATCCATCTTGACGCAATGGATGACATTTCAAGAAGTCAGGAAGTATGGCGGAGGTATAGCGGTGATGAGCAGAACGAGCGCACTTTGCCTTCCCATGGAGATTTCCAGCAGCGATGTCCATTGGACGATAGTGGATGATATGATATGATATGATATGATACGATGACATCATGCGCTGACTTTTGTTGGTAGGTTCCAAGGTTCCGAGGCTGGCAAATCGGCTGAGTAAGTCACCGACGACAAGTTGTGCAGCCGAGGTTGATCATTTATTATCTGGCTGGCGATGCACTGTGAACACTTACGACACCTCGGCACCGCTGATATGCCACTCCTATTGACTTGACCGTCTCTGATCACCGAAACATTTCTTCATCAACCCGCCTGTCTCTTCCCTGCACCCTTCTTCGGACTATACACCATCTAGACAAGCCCTTCCTTCTTGCTAATCGACAGGAGAGCCTTGTTCAGCCCTTAATAATTGGGCCCCTACGCCACCAGTAGTCTTCCACCATGTGTGCCCACTTACGGCCGTTGCGCCTCATATGTCGTTGATTCAGATCTTTAAGCAAAGGTGGGTCTAATCTGTCGTTTAATGGGTACCTTCATGCGGCGAGTGTCTATGTCCTTTCTTCAAAAGGATGTGCACCGCCATATTATAGACCATATTCGTCGGCCTGATAGACCTGTCAATCACATCACTCTACAACATTGGTAAGTGGTATCCAAGATCAGATCTACCACAGTGACAGAACTCAAATCATGTTTGAGAAAGTCGATGATCTCGAGAAGGCTTCCAGCCATTCTCCAGCCTCGTCGGTCCACAATGCCCCCCTTACCGCCCATCGAAGCAACACTGGCCTCAGCCGGGTAGTCACCAGCGCAAGCGAGCGTGCCATCCAAGCATCATTCGAGCCTGAGACTGCCAGTCTCGACAAGGTATATTCGAACCATCACAGACTTCCGTTAGACGCCGATCTCGATGCCAACAAGCCTGACAATAACATTGTCGATTGGAATGGCCCCGACGACCCGGAGAACCCTCGCAACTGGTCGTCGCATCGCAAGTGGACCGTCACGCTCATCAGTGCTCTCCAATGCTTCGTCGTCTCATTCGCCAGTTCGGTCTTCTCAACTGCGACCGAGGTCACGGCTGTCGAGTTCGGCGTCAGCAGGGAGGTCATGACTCTAGGCGTGGCCGTCTATGTCGCAGGCTTTGCTGCTGGCCCGCTGTTCTTTGGTCCAATCAGCGAGGCATACGGACGTATCCGGCCGATTGTTCTCGGTTTTTTCGCCTTCACAATCCTCCAGATCCCAGTTGCTGTGGCCACGAATCTCCAGACGATCTTCATCTGTCGATTTTTAGCAGGATGCTTTGGTAGCGCACCATTGGCTATCGATCCCGGTCTTTTTGTCGACATGTTCGATGCCTCTGGCAGAGGTGTGGCGATGGCTGTGTATGCTGCTGCAATTTTTGTCGGTCCTGCGATGGGTCCAATCATTGGAGAGTTTACCGTCAAGAATGATGCTCTTGGCTGGAGATGGACTGCGTGGTTTACTATGATTATGGCGGCCTTCTTCTGGCTCCTATGTCTGCCCTTCTTCCGCGAGACTATGCACCCATTACTTCTACAACGCAGAGCTGCTAAATTGCGAGTCGAGACTGGCAACTGGGCTTTGCACTCTAAACTGGATGAAGAGCCTGTTGAGATTTCGCGTCTTGCGAGGAAGTACGGTCTCAAGCCATTCCAGATGCTTATCAAAGAACCGATTCTCGTCGTCATGACCATCTACGTCTCGCTGGTGTATGGAATTCTGTACTTGACCTTTGCCGCCTTTCCGATCGCCTTCTCGGAGGTACGTGGCTGGAAACCTGGTGTTGCCGCCCTTCCCTTCATCGGTGTTATGCTGGGCAACCTCTTCGCCAATGCCATGATAGTGGTCGAGACCCGGACTCGCTTCGAGAAGGTAGTCAAGCGCAACAATGGCGTCGTGGTTCCAGAAGAGCGCCTCCCACTGATGATGGTGGGATCGATCGTCCTCATGATTGGCCTCTTCTGGTTCGGCTGGTGCTCTCACCGAGGCACTTCTTGGGTTCCTCAGGTCATCGCCACCTTCTTCATCGGCGCAGGTATTCAGTGGGTTTTCATCCCTGGTCTCATCTACCTGACCGATGTGTATCTGTACGAGTCCAACAGTGCACTGGCCGCCAACTCCCTCGCCAGAAGTTTGCTCGCTGCTGGTTTCACGATGTTCTCTATCGCCTTGTTCGAAAATCTTGGAGTCGATTGGGGAATGAGCTTGCTTGGTTTCCTCTGCCTGGCTCTCTTGCCCTTCCCAGTCTTATTCTGGTTCAAGGGCAAGCAGATCAGATCGCACAGCAAATTTGCATACAACGTCGAGTGATCACTGGGTGTTAGCTTCCATCGAGGAAACGTGGATCTTTATTGTTTAGCGATGTTGCATAGTAGCTTGGTGTATTGTTGGCGCTTTTTAGCAGAAAAGAGATTCCCATAGGAGCATATATGCACAGCCACAGATTGGCCTAATGAAGTACGATTATAATTTGCATGCCAACATGAATATCTCCAAGCTCTATTTTACACAGGTGTTGTAGCACTGATCCTATTGGCCGTCGAATCGAGACTGGGGGCTGACACCGGTTTCCTCGCCCTCTTCAGCGTCTCTTCCGTTACGCCGTTGCCCAGTTTCGTAATCCCTACGACTGGTGGATCACCCTTCCTCACGAATTCCCAGTTGCCGGGAAGTTTGTTGCCGGCCATACGCAGGGCATCCCTGACGACCTGCTCGTGGATGTCGCCCTTGAGCTCGAAGGCGATCTTGCTGACGCCCATCCTGCACGCCCAGTGGTCGAAGCTACCCTTACCCTTACCCATACGTTGGTCGTTTCCAGATGTGTAGACACCAATGTTCGCGCTCACGCGGTGGTACAATCGGTACTTCAGCCCACGAAGTCTCTTCTTGATCGTCTCATCAGCAATCTTCAGCTGCGCTGCGCTGATCCGTCGGTCGTGGTCCTTTAGTCGCAGTCCGTAGTCGCCCCACACCAGTGTCGTGCCACGCGTGCTACCGCCCACCTGCATCTTCGGTTTGCCTTTCCGTGACTTTGATGATTCTCCTCTTTTGGGCGAGAGCCAGTCCAAGAGAGGTGTTGAAGATGTGAATGTGCGCCGGGTTGGGCCATTGAACGATGGCGTGTATGCAGGGGTCGATGCAGCGAACGCTCGGAGAGCATTGTGGAAGCCTGTCCCTCATGTCAGTTAGGGGAACTTGCTGTCTTTGCTGGTCTGGTTGGCAATCCACGTACAAGATGCTCTTGTGGTGACGGATGAGATGAGTGAGCTAGGCATAGCTCCCTTGGCAATAGGTCCCGCCATTGCTGTGTATGCGCGCCTGTCCAGCCGATACGGACAGAACAGGGTCGAAGTTACAGTCGTGTCGGCTTGGAGTCGGTGCCGTTATGGCTGAGAGTGCATGAGACGTTCTAGCGATTCCGCTTGGATGTCCAGTTCCAGCGGGCAGCATTGGCAGTCCGTCGGAGCGCAAAGCGGGAGACCCCCGAGCCCGCTGTAGCGTAGAAACCAAACGGGAAGGAAGCGAGGTCGATGCCAAGAGTTGCTGCTTCATGACGACGTGACTTTCCGCTTTACGCGTTGGCCTCGCGTCAGGCGTAAAGCAGTTCTGGCGTAATTAAATGCAGTTGTATCTCTATGCTGTAAATTCATACCACAGAGCCGGTGCAACAGTTCTCGGCTGTGCTGGCACTGTCTCGCCGATGACTTGCTCTGGCATTGGGCTGAAACGATTGTAATTCTATTGACGTTCGAATCCCGCACCTGTGCCCGCCCAGTAGCTTCTATTTGGCGATCATGCCGTCTGACATTCGCTCCTTCTTTGGCGGCAATGCTGCACCAAAGCCGAAACAAGCCGCCGAAGCTCCCAAAGCAGAACCGAAGAAGAGAGGGCGAGCGAAGAAGATTGTGAGCGATGATGAAGATGAAGAGCCCGCTCCCAAGAAGGCCACCCCAAAGAAAGCAACTCCAAAGAAAAAGGTAGAGCCTGTACTAGAGGAAACAACTGCGGATGACTTCTTTGGCAAGGGAGGCAAGCCTAAGAGAAGCGAGGTGTCTAGGACAATCCCCAAGAGGGAGGCAACATCGACGGCATCACCACAGAAGAGCACCACGAAGGGCAGATCTGTCAATGGCTCTGCCACAAAGACTAGAAATAGTGGCAAAGCCGACTTCACCCTTGGTCATGATGAATTCCCAGACGATGACCTTGAGGACAACGAGGACAACTTTAAATCGGAAGCAAAGACTGGTCGAAGGCTGGGTGACGATTATGTTGAAGGCACCGATGACGAGGAAGAGGAGATCGTAAAGCCAACACGTACTACAAGAGCTCAAAATGGGACCGTATCACGTCGAAAGCGGAAGGTTGAGGATGACGACTTCGAACTCCCTGACGATGTTGATATGAAGGACGTTCATGATAATGATGCTGCTTCTGACGAAGACCAGAAACCTGTGGCTAAATCTGGGAAAAGATCCGCTCCCTCAACGAAGAAGCGTAAATCACCTGCTCCGGACGAAGATGACGACGATCTTGAGGTAGAAGAGGTGAAATCCACACGGAAGCGAGCACCTCCATCGAAGAAGACATCTCCCGTGAAGAAGCAGAAGAAGGAGGAACCACAGGATGGTGCTGAAATTAAAGCGATCTTTGAGAGCATTCCCACACTTGAGCCTCCACCACCCCCACCAAAGTCTGGAGACAAACCTAAATTCCAATATGGTGCTCATGCAAATTCGGCAGTCCCTGCTGGTGCAATAAGTCTCAGTGAATTACCCCAAGGCGAGGAGAACTGTCTTGCAGGACTCTCATTCGTCTTTACCGGTCAGCTTCAAACGCTTGGCCGCGAACAGGGTCAACAGCTCGTCAAGCAGTACGGGGGGCGTGTTATGAGCGCACCTTCCAAGAAAACGAGCTTTGTGGTTTTGGGAGAAGAAGCCGGCCCAAAGAAACTCCAGACTATTCAGGATTACAAGCTGAAGGTGATCAATGAACAGGGCCTGTTCGAATTGATCAAGAGATTACCAGCCAATGGTGGTGATAGCGCAGCAGCTGAAAAGCAAGCCGAGAAGCGAGCGAAAGAGGAAGAAGGTATAAAGAAGGCCGCTGAAGAAATGGAGAAGCAGGAGCGTGCTCGAATGGCTGCTGCAAAGCCAAAGGCTGGTTCAAACTCAACGACTGAGGGTCCGAAGAATGGAAAGGCTTCTGCAGCCGCCCCTGACACCCGGCTCTGGACTGTCAGGTATGCTCCACAGAGCCTGAACCAGATTTGTGGAAATGGTACCGCGGTTCAGAAATTGCAAAAGTGGCTTCGTCAATTCCCGATCAATGCTCGCAAAGGGTTCAAGCTTGCAGGCGCCGATGGAAGTGGCATACATCGTGCTGTCATGATTCATGGACCGCCTGGTATCGGTAAAACTACTGCAGCCCACTTGGTTGCCAAACTAGAAGGATACGACGTCGTAGAATCGAATGCCAGCGATACAAGGAGCAAAAAACTGGTTGAGACCGGTCTTAAGGGTGTGCTAGACACCAGAAGTTTGATGGGCTACTTCGCACCAGGTACTGATTCCGTTGAAGCTGGTAAGAAGAAGCTGGTCTTGATCATGGACGAGGTAGATGGAATGAGTGCTGGTGACAGAGGAGGTGTTGGTGCTCTGGCTGCTATCTGCAAAAAAACCCAAATTCCAATGATACTCATCTGCAACGACCGCAAGCTACCAAAGATGGCGCCTTTCAACTTCTGCACATACGATCTACCTTTCCGACGACCGACCACAGACCAGATTAGAAGCAGAATCATGACCATCGCATTCCGTGAGGGCTTGAAGATCCCACCAAATGTCATCAATGCACTCATAGAAGGCTCTGGGGCTGACATCAGACAAGTCGTGAACATGGTCTCGACCGCCAAGCTCGATTCCGAGACGATGTCATTTGAGGAAGGGAAGGACATGAGCAAGGCTTGGGAAAAGCATATCGTACTCAAACCCTGGGATATGGTCGGCAAGATTCTAGGTGGAGGTCTCTTCAATCCAGCTTCCCAATCGACACTCAACGACAAGCAAGAGCTCTATTTCAACGATCACGATTTCGCCCCTCTAATGCTTCAAGAGAACTATCTCAACACCAACCCCACGCGAATATCGAAATTTGCTGATCCGAAGAAGAAAAAGTTGGCGCATTTGGAGCTAATCAGCCAAGCTGCAGACTCTATTAGTGATGGTGACCTGGCTGACCGGATGATCCATGGAAGCCAGCAACAATGGAGTCTCATGCCTACGCATGCTATGTTCTCCTTCGTCCGTCCTTCATCTTTCGTCTACGGATCCATGGCAGGTCAACAGACACGATTCACCTCCTGGCTAGGCAAGAATAGTAGTCAAGGGAAATTGATGCGTATGATCAAAGAGATTCAAGGTCACATGCGACTGAGGATTTCAGGAGATCGATTCGAAGTGAGACAGAACTATTTGCCTTTGCTTTTCGACCGCTTGGTGAGAAGGCTCCAGATCGAGGGCAAGGAAGCCGTGCCTGAGATCATTGAACTCATGGACGGCTACTTCCTGACTAAAGAGGACTGGGATTCCATCCTCGAGCTTGGTGTCGGCAGGGATGATATGGAAAGCGTCAAGATCGAGACCAGTGCCAAAGCTGCGTTCACACGGATGTAAGTCTATCTCTTTGAGACGCCACTCTATTCTAAAGAGACCAAACTGACATGTTGAAACAGATACAACCAACAATCCCACCCACTTCCGTTTATGAAGGCATCTCAGGTTGTCGCGCCGAAGCGAGCGCCCGCAAAGGAACGGCCAGATCTAGAAGAGGCTCTCGAAGAGTCGGCTGATGAGGCATCAGCTGATGAAGCCGCCGTCAAGTCCGAAGACGAAGATGAAGTTGATCTTAGCAAAGACAAATACGTTCGTCAACCCAAGAAGAAAAAGGCCCCTGCAGCTCCTAGAAAAGCTGGCGGTAGCAAAACCAAAGCTAAGGCAAAGGGAAAAGGTAAGAAGGCAGCAGATGGCGATGACGAGGAAATGGACGACTTCATCGACGACGATGACGATGAAGATCAACCGAAAAGGAAACTCAAAGGCAAAGCGAGAAAGTGAGCATCCACATCCTATCCCAAGGTTGACCAGAGTTTGAAGATTGGCATTTACGGTCGTGGCAGCATATCTTAAGTGCACGTCATTGTACCAGCGGGATCTATCTTCAACGGACTCATCGATTTTGAGTAGTAAGACCATTATGCATTGAGATCTTTGTAATTACATCTGTAAGAATACGTTTGACAGTTGCCAGGCCGAGATGCTATGTCTAGCGCATATCGACACTTCAATTTATATACAATCATTGTGTGCTGGTACCCAGACACGCAATTCTTCATCTCATCTATTGCCCTGGCTTTTCCATTTGGCCTTTTCCTCGTCCTTCTTCCGTTCCCGCGCAGCTAGCTCGACGAGTTTGACCGCAACGTCCTTGACGTCGTCGCCAACCCTCCAAGTACGGAAGGTGACGCCTCTGGGTTCGAGGATTGCTCTCGCGCGGGTTATGCGTTGCTGCCATAGAGCCTCCTTCTTGCTGAGCATGTCTCCTGGGCTGCCGGCGAGAGAGTTCGCGCCGGGGGACGACACCAAGGAGTTGGGACGGGGGCCAAGACTGGAACTGCTGTTGTTTGGCCCCGCCCCGGTACCGGTGTTGCCAGATTGGTACGTACTGGTGAGGTAGTGCGGGTCGCGCCTGGGTGCGTTCGGGTCGTCATTCACGCCCAGGCTGTCGGCGCGACTGCTGCGAGGTTTGTCGGTGCTGTACTCTGCAGCACCGCTTACAGCCCTCGCTGAGCGCGAACTGGCAGCTGTTGCTCCTGTGCCCTGCCTTCGTGGTGGGGGTGGAGGTGGAATCTCGGACTTGGGTGACTTTCGTCTCAAGTTCTCCAAGCTGCGACTCTGGGTCAAGGTGCTAAGGGCTCGAGGCTGAGGTGTTGGTCCGTTGTTGCTGAATGCATCCGAAGCGAACGGTGGTCTTGGGGGAGGGAGGTTGGCATCAAGGCCACCGAATCTGGTCTGGAATTTCTCCCTGTATCCCTTCGGTCTGGTAGGGAGGGCGGGAGGAGACTTCGTCCCATCTTGGGCTTCAATCTCTTTTGAGAGAGGGGATGGCTTGGACGCCACAGGCGGACGTGGCGGCTGTTGTAGCAGCTCAGGATGGGCGTCGAGGAAAGCCGGCTGTAAAGCTGAGACCGGCTTCCGTGGTACTGCTGGTGGGGTCTTTTTGCTCGCCGGACGTGGTGGAACATCGCTCTCACTGCTGTTGGCTGGTGTGAGCTGCCTGACCGCTGATGGAGGACTTTGTAGATTCTGCGGCTTTGATGGCCGACGAGGTGGTTGCGGGGGTGGAGTTGCTTCGGTAGAGCGGACAGCGCTTTTGCCAGTGCCCTTGCCACTATTATGGCCTGGTTGCCACGTATCTCCCTGCGAAACCCAAGGCTTCAATGCTGGCAGTTCTTCGCTAAAATCGATTAGATCGACCTTCTCGTCTTCAGGCGTTCTCACCGAGTCTGACAACCCGCTAGATGAGCGTAGTCGCCCACTTCCATTCTCCGATCCTGCGAACCGTGCATAGTGCGGAGCACGATCAGGGTTGATTGAACGCCTGGCAGCCCTCGCCTCCTCTTCCATGTCTCTTAAGCTCGCAGCGATGGCCGCTTGGAGATCCGCGTCATCGTCCTGGATATCATTTGGCCTTGATATTCTTTTCGATAATGATAAGCTGTCGGCACTCTGATTTCTCGAATGACTTTTCTTGCCTTTCCCACTAGGTGTGGAATTATTAGAGGGATCGAAATATCCGGTCTTAACCGTGGTAGTAACATCTCGGATGAAGATACCAATTACTTTCCCTGGATGCTCAAGCGCTACATCGGTATAAACTTCGAGATCAGCCTCACCGCTGTCTCCCACTAGCAAGAATTTTCGATCTGGAAAGTCACGAAGAATGCGATCAAGATTGCCCTTCTTTCTCTCTGCGACCGGTTCAAATATGCCTTGTAACATGCCACTGTACTGCTTTAGATGGAAACTTCCTCTCGGTAATGCGGCTAGGTTGAAAAATGCAGTCAAGATGGGGTACATCTGCCATGGAGAGTTGGAGACGTAATGTATCTTCACACCCATATCGTGCATCTTGTTGTACCACTCCTTGACTCCCTTAACGGTGAGATCTGACAGATTGCGTGTAAAGGCATTCCGAAATATCTCGCGAGGTCCCATTGAGATTGCAGAGTGTTTAATGGTGTCGTCGATATCGCTGATCAAGCTGACGCCATGGGGTTCTGTAACGTGAACCTCTTCTGTGGCACTCAGCTTCTCTCCAGCCAGAATGCGTACATGCGTAGGTACGAAGTCAAGCGCAGTTCGCAAGTTGAAGTGGCCTGAAGCATCGGTGTAGACGGTCCGTTGGCGGGATGCAGAATCATTGTAAAAGAATGCTGAGATTGGGGTGTTTGCCAGAGGATTAGCCATGAAGGGTTTTAGTCGCGTGAGCAAGTTGTTATTCGCAACTGCGAGTTCAGCGTTAGACATCTTTGTGCCTTGCTGATTCCACGATGGGCGAGATGAGATGCCTTGTTGGGGTGCCATCGCGTCAAGAGACGCCGAGGATGAGTTTCTGCTGTAACTTGACATTCGGTTTTCTCCAGATATAGGCCTTTCACGACTCTCACCTCTCTGTGTATACAGGCTAGGGGCATCGGAACCTTTGCGTGGCATCTCACTGAAACCACCTCTGCCAGCAATTTCAGCCTCTGCCCGCCCCTTTCTGAGGATGCTGTCTGCTTCATGCTGAACATATTCTTCATCTTGCCGGCCAGTGGGACTAGACGGACGACTGCTGAGACTTCCACTCTCTCCGATTTTAGGCGCAGGAATACCAGACAGCTGCCTTGCCAGACCGATCATAAGCCGTTGCTTTCGTGTTGTTGCTCCCTTGTGAGGAGAGTAGATCCAACCTCGGACATCCACATCAACTATTGCTTTATCGTTTTCGTATCTCTCCCACTGTTCCTTCCAGAACTCTGCATCACCAGCTCCAACAGTATCTCGGTAGTCTCTGCCAGTTCCAGGTACTTGCTGAATTGAGCCTGGTTCAACCGTTGGCTATAACATGACATGGTCAGTGGATATTCCGGCACCGCCATAAATGCACGCAAGCCTGGGCTCCTGACCTCACCTTACTTTTGATGTGCCGTCTTGCATAGCTCGGGAACAGAATCATCTCCTCATTTCCTTTCCTGACCACCGCGGCATCCGCCCAAACGCTCTCATCGTCACCAACATGGCCGTCTTTTATCCCTGGACCTCCTTCTGCGAAATATGTCTGGCGTAGTTCATTGGCAGCCTTCAGATAGCCAGTGATCTTCTTCCGTCTTGCGCCAGGTTCTCTTCCCTCAGATCGAAGGGTCGAGAAGTCGGTAAAGGAGCTACCTGCGCTGGGAAAGGACATAGTCTTTGCGTGTTTTTGCGACCGGAGCGCTCGACCATATCGTGTAGATGGGAAGATAGCCGGAAGGCGTCGATGACGGAGATATGAAAGGAGACCTTTCGCTTTTCTCGACTGCTTCCGGATCTGACGGGCCTGTATGTATCTCCAGATCCTCGACTGTGCACGATGCTTTAAGACCGGTAGGTAGTCATGTCTGAATACATTGAGACGAGATCGCGTCCGTTCGAGGGTGTTAGGGAGGATGTATCGAAGGAGAGAGGAGCGGTTGTGAAGCTTGCCTCTGCTACCCTTTTGCCCAAAGAGCAGCGTACGCCAGCTAGGAAATGGAGCCAGGTTGGATGGAAGGAAACGCAGATACTACGGCAGAGTAGGGGGGCCTGGTTGGCGAATGCAAGAAGTGGCCATGAGAACCGTCGAACGTTGATCCTTTCCCTACACCCTTTTTCGCAAATAAAATGGTAAAATTGGCAGTGTATACAGCAGGCGACCCAAATTCCACGGAGGTTAACTCTGGCTGCGTCATGGCTGCCTGAGGTCGATATCAGAGAGCTCGAGCTGAGACACGGGATCGACACCGGCCGCGTGGAACACGCCTCAAGATAACAACCCTAACCCTTACAGTACTCGTGTAGATGATCTAGCTATCTTATCTAACGAGTGTCTCAGTGCCCCCCTGCCCCTCTACCGTCTCATGCACAACCAGACGGAATAGACCAACGGTCTGCATGAGAGCGGTTCGCATGTTCTTGTCTGCCGTTGCACTTAGATCTCACACCTGGTATCCCCATCTCTTCAGGCCTCGTAGATTTCATTCACCTTCGTAAGGCTGGCGATGTCAGCTTACCTGACGTACAGTATGCACCGAGGTATCAGCCGATACGTCCAAGCACAGGCCGTTCGCATCGCAGCCGGCCGGTGGTCAAGCGCTCCCCTACGTTCTCCTCGACAACATGAGACTCAAGGTTGTTTGGTTTGAATGAGATCTCCCCCTAAAGCTTTCTGAATTGAATTCATACCCTAGCGTCTATTCACCGTCTTGCAAGGCTATTCAGCTCGTACAATTTGTCCCAAGCTTTGCATCACAATGCCGTTCCCAGAGCCTGAAGACCCAATGGCGATCGCCACCGGCAGCTCGAGCATCAAGACGCATATCGTGCCGGCCGCGCATGGCTATGCCTTCTTCGTACCCAAAGGGTCGCGCTTCCGGGTGGTGGACCTGTACGGAGAGCAAGTGGTCGACTTCGCCGCGTGGGCGGCCTCGGCAGACGGCAGCACCGATCGGGTGGAGAAGGTCAGCATGGCGTACACACGCTTCCACCTGTCGGGCGTGACGCCAGCGGTGGGCGAGGCTCTGTGGACGAACGCAGACGAGCCGCTGCTGCGGCTGACTGCGGACACGGTCAAGGTGCACGACATGACCTTCATGTCCTGCTTCCCGGAGATGTACGAGAAGGAGGGCTTCAAGAAGGGCGAGCACCGCAGCTGCGCCACCAACATCGCCGAGGCCATGAAACCCTTCGGCATGCGCTCCTACCTCGAGGTCACCGACCCGTTCAACATCTTCCAGAACACCCCCAACTACTCGCTCAAGGCCCTCGGCAGCAGCAAGCCTGGCGACTACATCGAGTTCGAGGCCCTGAAGGATTGTGTTTGTGCTGCTAGCAGCTGTCCCTACGACCTACACGGCTTCAATGGAGGCAAGGTAACCGATGTTGCGATTGTCACTGGTCTTTGAGGTGGTAGTTGTCTTTTGAGAGTGTGGCGGTTGAGCGGTGTGCAGGTTGTAGTTTTGGATTTACTTCACGAAAAGCAAAGGTGACGAGATGTGAATATCATACTGACAAAACGTTGGCGACTGCTTTGCTATGGGGAATTATGACATGAGGTTAGAGCATGAGTCCTGACTGTAGCAAATAAGCTTAGTGCCGTCGACACACAAATAGTCCGCCAATGGTATCTTCTCTGGCTTTCATTGGCCTCTAGCCTCACTCAAGTTTACAAATCTACCTTCTATTCGTATCACGTAAGTCATTATGTAGTCGACAGAGGAGATTCGTGTTCAGCAATTTGTTTCAAGGCTTCACTCAACTCCAACGTATGTCAAGACCATGATGCTGTTCAAACGCTGGCTATCCCATTGATGAGAAGACAAATTCTCGCCTGTATGAAACCAATGCTCATATTCTCACACACCTTCATTGTGTTCCTTAAACTCGACTTCATTGCCAGGCTTCGCTGAAAGGTCAAACAGCTCGGCCACGCCGACGGGCAAGGTAGATGCGATTTTGACTGGGTCCAGCGCGTTCTTAGCCTGAAGGAAGATGGCGTCAATGTCTTCCAGCGTCCTTCCTTTCGTCTCCTACAATGATGGTCAGGTGTCATGAAGCTGAAGAAGTATAGCAATGTAACGAACTTACGGGTGCAAAAAAGTAGAAGACGATGACAGAGAGAGTATTTGTGCAAATGAAGACGCAGTAATACTTCCACCCAATGTTGGCGAAAGCGATGGGTGTGATTTCCGCAATGAGGACTATTCGAACGTCAGTAACACCGTCTGCCAATTTTTCTGTGGTCCTAATAACTTACAGTTGAACATCCAATTAGATGCCGAAGACATTGCGGCCACCTGGGATCTGATCTCGAGAGGTGCGATCTCGGACGCGTACATGAAAGGGATGAGGAAGAGACCAATAGGGAAGGCGGCGAGGGCAAGGAAGTAGAAGATCAAGCTGCAGCCTGCGACTGTGTCGTTACCGAGATGGGATTGCAAACCTGCTAGGCCACTGTTGGCGATGGCCATAAGACCTGCACACACCATAAGCAGGCGTCGCCTGCCAAAGCGGTCGATCAAGAATAGAGCCGCAGTCGCGTTGAGAAATTGCCAGGTCTGTAGACAGCTCGTGATGATCCTTGACAATACTGGGCTGTAACCCAAAGAATGCTGAAAGATGGTGTTAGAGTAGAAGGTGATCACGTTGACTCCGCTCATTTGAGCAAGAATGTTGACCGAGATCGCGAGGATTGTTCTATTTAGATGCCTATTGGGAGTGCGCGCAAAAGGATTCTTGGACTCGCCTCGTCGGTCGAGGAAGATGGCGTTCTGGATGACTTGCAATTGAGCTTTGACAACCTCCGATTCTTCGTTTTCCTTAAGTAAACGAGCCATGACTCTACGGGCGTCTGTATGCCTGTCCTTTGAGAGAAGCCAGCGAGGGGATTCGGTAAGGAAAGGCACCACGCAAAGTACTATCAGGGCGAAGACAGCTTGGAATGCAATGGGAAATCTGTTCAACCGTCAGTCAACAAGTGTTGGACGTCCGCCTAGTAGTAGAAGCCTCTCACCTCCAGCTAACGGGATTACGGCCTGGGACGAAGTAGAAACCGAGCTCCATCCATCCAATAAGAACTATACCAAAGATGGCCGCTGACCCTTCAAGCATGACAAGCTGACCACGGTGATCTGCCTCTGTAGAGCTTTCACCGACCCATGACGGGATGGTAGCCGTAAAGGAACCAACCCCAAGACCAACTATGATCCTTCCAACAATGAGCTGGGCAAGTTGATAACTTGAAGACTGTATGACCACTCCAACCAGAACAACAATAGCAGCTCCAAATGTTGTGCGCTTGCGACCAAACCGCTCACCGAGGATAAAGCAAGAAAGGGCACCAATGGCGGCACCAACTTCATAGAGCGCAACAGTAGTTCCCTGTAACGTGGAGTTTTTCTGACGAAGTTCTTCAGTAGAGGTATCGATAGAAGGAAATGTGTCAATAAAAGAAGGCAGAGTGAGCAAGCCGTTCATCAGAGCCTGATCCAAGCCCTGCAAGACCCATGCTACAGCTCCAGTCACTGCAAGTGTGATTTGCAGTCGTTTGCCCTGTATCGCCATGACTGAGAGGAGATGAGACGAGATCGGATGGAAAATCGAAGGACAATGCTTGAACAAGGTCAAACATGCGAGAGCGGCTCGGATGTGGAAAAGCCATTGGCGTAAATGGGTTTGCTTATGAACCTTCTCGACAGCCTCAACGATCCCAAGGATTCCGAGATCAGCTCGTCAACACGGATAGACATTCGCTTGACGGCAAGAAGTGCAGGGACTAAAGCACCGTACCCCATCTGGGGAACAGGGGTATGACCGTGGGGCGCCAGTTGACCGGGTGGATACCACGAACTAGCAATTGCCATACTGAGTGGCCGACACGGCATTCGGGCTAGAAGGTGACGGTAAGGCCCAATACATGTTCGCTCGTGGCCTACGGGTCAACGATACCAGGAGGTATGGTGTCATTGCCACCGCCGGATGGGATTTGTCAATCTTACCTTCGTGGCTCCTCCAGGGTGACATTTGTGCATTTCCCCAGGTAGTTTAACGGGTTGGCTGTACCTGTATCGTTTGCTTTTGCATGGAAAACCCCAAGTTTCGCCTGTCGGCATTTTAAGTAGATAAGATATCCCTGGGCAGTTCCAAAGTCGTCAACCCGAGGAGGATGCCAACATTACTGATGGACAGCTGATGGACAGTGTCTCCACCATCCACCGTGGGCCTCTCCTTCAAGGGAAGCGCCAGAGGAGCGGTGGCGATCCGAGCATGACGACTACGATGAACTAGAAGATGGAGGAGCCGTGGACCCCATCGCCACGAGGTAGAGTCGTGCCAAAGTCCAGTTCACGCCGTACATCAGGTATGCATGTACTGATCCTCCTCTCTTGGCCCACATCCTAGTCGCGAATGCTTGTTCGTGAATGAAAGCTTGACCCCACTCTATAGAAATCGTCACATGGACGAGGAAGAAAATCAGGTGGTTACCGATTGACTGCTAAGTCTTTGATTGGCTTCCCAACCTTGTCGCTTTCACTGATCAAGGATGATCCATTGATAGCTGGGTCTGGTGGATGAATAGAAGAGCCGCTTATCTTGCAGGTTGGGTAGCAAGAGCAGATGTCCGACATGCAACCTTGTCTTTTGAGCTTCATATTCAGTAGAGAAGCAGACGGTAACAAGCACGTGATCTCTTCTGATTATCTTCCTCATTGGTCTAGTGGTGATGATTTCCGCTTGTCATGAGTTTCTCATCCAAGCGCGGGAGACCAGGGTTCGATTCCCTGATGGGGAGCATTACAAGTCTTTCTTTTTTAGGTCTTTTTTTTTGTTTTTGCCTACTTCTAGATTGGCTAATTTTTGCTCAAGTACTGAGGCTATCTACACATTGGTAAACTAGTGACAATATAGCAAGTAGTACAGCACGCTTTCACCAATCAAAGTCTGGTCCTTTTGCTGCAGTGAAATCACGTGATAACCACCTGAAGTGTGTTGACTTTCCTAGTTCTCTATGCACTTCTACCTGTCATCACAACCACAAATCCAATGGAGAATACGTGTCACTACCAATAGATTGCTCGCTTTGCTTTACACGGCATATGAGCAGCAACGTAGAGTGTAATGATGAAAATGGCGTGGGCACCGCATCAGTTGAAGGGTGAGGACGGAGAAACTCGCATTCAGCGGAGAAAAGTGAGACCGAAAGCGGCCGGAGCTCTCGACTCAATGACAGACCGACGCAACACCAACACCAACACCCAAACCGTTGCAAGGTTCGTCTAGCTATGATCTAGTCGGAAATTGCTGCAACTTGATATGGATTGGGGTCTCTTTCGGCGGTTGCGGTTTGGGTAATGGCTGGATGCTAGCCGGAACCACGGCAACGGCTTGCGGACGTTCAGGTGGCTGTCAAGATAAGTTCTGGGTTTCTGTGGGAGGGTACTGTGCTCTAGATGAGCATCATGTACCGGAGACGGGAAAGGCATTGCTATCCAACGGGCGGCATTGAAACGGTCTCCCTGGCAGTCTATGAGACATCTTCTAGAAATCTTGCTACAATGGCTATCAGAAGTGATTCTAGAGGTGTTCAGTCCGGTAGACATCGAGGAACTGTCACTCTCCTGCTCTCGGGAGCTGTCCGACATCTTCAACGTGCCACAGCCTAGTTCAGACGGCATTCAGGCTGGGGACAGTTGAGCAAGCATGGACATCCGACATTACCTAGGTATTTCTTCCAGCGCCATAATGGATACTGACGATGTGGCGCACTGTCGAGTGGGAAACCCGGAGGTCGTGGGTGTCAATGGCGTGCGGCAGTGGGGTTTCTCCGCCTTTCTCCACTTCTGCCATGCTCTGCTACCCTCAGGCATCCAGGCCAGGTTCCTTTCTCGGTGGGTATGGAGAGCTGTTGTCCAGCAGGACTACACAACCTCCTCTGTCTGTTCTGTCGTCTATCGTCTCGCCTCGCCAGTGTCTGATTGCCGTCGTGTACTTGATCGGCTAATGGTCTGCACGGTGGCCTCTGTCCGCAACATCGCTCCATCATGGCCCAGCCTGGCTGCTCTTGCTCTACCTGCCCACACGCGGGCTGTTTCGGCGACTGAGAAACTAATGTTCCAGCTGGTGATGTTCTTCCGGATGACGGATTCGATGGGAATCGCAATCTTCACGCTTCCGTGACCCACAACTCGCCGGAATAGCGTGATGGGTTATAGATTCGTTGAGTTCCCGTGTCCAATCTCACCATCTCGCCCCTTCTCCCTGTCTGTCCAACAATCTTCGTCGTGAGATTTTCCATCTGAACCAGCCTCGACGCCATCGCAATCATGGACAGCGAACGTAACCTGGAGAAGCATCTCGACCATGATGCAAGCCCTCTGCAATTTCCCGACGAGGACCACCCTAAGGAGTCTCGCGCCATGAACGAGGTCACCGCCAACGCAAAGGCGGCCACCGATAAGGAACATAACATGACGCTTTGGCAAGGCATCAAACTCTATCCCAAAGCCGTCGCCTGGAGTCTGATAATTTCGACATGTATCGCCATGGAGGGCTATCAAGTCTGCCTCCTCAACAACTTCTATGCTTTCGACCAGTTCAACAAGAAGTACGGTGTTCAACTTCCCGATGGCACCTACGAGGTTCCCGCCAGATGGCAGGCTGGCCTCAGCAACGGTGCCAACGTTGGTGAGATCATCGGTCTGTTCCTTAATGGATTTGTCTCGGAAAGATTCGGATACCGTTACACTGTCATGGCTTGTCTGGCTTTGATCACCGCTTTCACCGCCATCTTTTTTACTGCGCCTAACGTCGAGGCTCTTCAAGCAGCAGAGATTCTTGCCGGTATTCCATGGGGTGTCTTCCAGACCTTGACTATCACCTATGCCTCCGAGGTCTGCCCTGTCGCTCTACGTGGCTACCTCACCACATACGTCAACTTCTGCTGGGGGCTCGGCCAGGCTATCGGTATTGGCGTTATCAAGAGTATGCTCGGAAGGACGGATGAATGGGCCTACAGGATTCCCTATGCTCTCCAGTGGATGTGGCCTGTTCCCTTGTTCATTGCAGTTGCTTTCGCACCGGTGAGTACTGCTGAAATTCTTCACCTATCTTTCAATAGAGGTACTGATATGACATTAGGAATCGCCCTGGCTACTGGTACGCAAAGGTCGCTTGGAAGATGCAAAGAGGTCTCTCCTGCGCTTGACCAGCTTGAACAGAGAGACCGACTTTGACGCCGACGAGACTATCGCCATGATGGTACACACGAGCGCTATTGAACAGAAGATCTCGAGGGGTGCTACCTACTGGGATTGCTTCAAGGGTACTGATTTGCGCCGTACCGAGATCGTATGCATGTGTTGGGCCATCCAAAACCTAGCTGGTAACAAGGTAAGACTACCGACTGGCTTCAAAGAGAATAACCAGAATACCTCACTAACGTGACTATCCACAGTTCTCAAATTACAGCACCTACTTCCTCGAACAAGCAGGCGTCAGCTCGTCCAACGCATACAGCTTCGCGCTTGGTCAGTATGGTATCAACATGGCTGGCGTGTTCGGCGCATGGGGACTCATGTCTATTGGATTGGGTCGCCGGACTCTCTACCTCTACGGCCTGTGTGGCCTGTGTGTCATGCTCATGGTCATGGGTTTCATGGGACTAGTACCAGCCGAGCACAAAGACACGGCCGGTCTGGCAACGGGCTCATTGATGATAATCTGGGCGTTGATCTATCAGCTCACAGTCGGCACGGTCTGCTACTCGCTCGTAGCCGAAATTTCGACCCGCCGCCTCCAGATCAAGACCGTTGTGCTCGGTCGCAACCTGTATAACATCGTGGGGATCGTCTGCGACGTCTTCACGCCTTACATGCTCAACCCCGGCGCCTGGAACTGGGGTAACTTCACCGGCTTCTTCTGGGCTGGTATCTGCTTCTTCTGCATCATCTACACCTATTTTCGCATCCCTGAGCCTCGCGGGCGCACCTTCGCAGAGCTGGATCTACTCTTCGAACGTGGAGTCAGTGCTCGCAAGTTCGCTTCCACTCAGGTAGACGTCTTCGAGGAGGATATCGATGGCAGCATCATCGATGAGTACAAGAACGCCATGGCTATAACTCATGTTGAAGACGGTCGAAGGCGATCGAGTGCGCCTACCAAGGTCACAGAGACTTCTGGCAAGGCCTTCCAGTAGATCTTGCATCGTCTTCTGCGTTTATAATGTTTTGTGTATATAGTCACGACCTTACGATATCCTACTGCTAGATACCTAGTTAATGGCCCGCACTGGGCATTTACACTCGATCGATCAGCATCGCCAAGTTTTGCAGATATCATCAACTGTGTCTGGCTGGGCCTGTTTGTATGCGAGGTAACACCAGATACCGCGCTTTCTGTGGCGTCAATTTGGCATTGCAGCAAACCAGCATGGATCCTCTGTTTGCCACGTCTGACCAACATAAGTGCACTACGTCTGGTCGAAGCCTTCCTCTCTAATAACACGGATCGAGTGGCTTGCAAATAGTCCCACTGCATGTTTACATGTCCCGCAATTTGTATTTCTCTCACGCTGAATACAGCGTTGACAATGCCTGCATTCTGAATCTCGAGCCTTGCACATAATGCAGTCTTGGGTGAGACAATGTTACACAAGTCCACTCTGAGATAATGATGGTTTTCAGTCGATGAATATAAAAAAACATCATCCTTGACTTGAACTTCTACAGCAATTTGCTCAGCGCAAATTATAAACAATGCATCGTGCACACCTGAACAACTGAGTTTCGATATTGGCAAAACCAGGTCAGTTCTTGAAGGCTGGGCCTTGATGCATAGGGCACGATACACTCATACTTCCTGCTCCTCTGGAAGCAGTGTAATCTCCCTGTCTGATCAAATGTGAAATGCTCAGTACCACTCAATGCCTGACGGCTACTTCCATCGCGGCAGGTCTAGCGGCTGCTGAATTGTCCTCCACTCTTCTCCATCGTAACCTTATTACTTCTTGCCCTAAAACCCTTCGTCAATACTAGACATCTTGACGTCTTCTACCCGTTCATGTCGCGTGCCGCGTTTGCCGCAACGCTTGTCCAGTACGTAGACTGTGCCGAACATCGTAGGAACCATCCTTCGTTCGGCCGTGACAAAACTTGTTCGAAGAAGAGAAATAGCAAGGGGTAGAGGCAGGTAACACCTCGTTCTCGCGATCAAAGCAGGTGGTTGGGAGCATTTGGCAAGTATCGTCCGAGGACGACATAAGATTCCAGGTCAAACCTATCCAATAACGCTTGCAGCGCTGCTACTGTACTGTCACAGAGTCACACAAGCGAACAAACATCATCGCACTTTTCCACCTCGAGCAAATGATCTGCGATCGCCACGTTGGAAGGACGCTCATACGAGGCGCTTCCCCAGGCTGATCCTTGCCCCTTACCCCATACCCCATACCCATCCCGATGAGAGCCCCGGATTTGTTCACTCTGTACGAGGGTTGCTTCCGATGTGGACAACGCGAAACTCGTCGGGACCTGGCTCAGTCGTCAGTTGGCACTCGGTCACAGATCCGGATGCAGACAGTTTCCCTGTCACCACTCGGTAGGGCACAGAGTCTGCATGTGGTCCCGTGGGGAAGTTGCGGGGTTTGGAGGTTCGGACAACGGAGAACCATCACAGGCTCGTTCGTCGCATCGTGCATCGACCTTTGAAGTGTTCGCTAGCTACTGTGTATGTGTCTGTATTGGCGTGGCTTGAAGCCCATCATATGGACGTCGTCGTCAAGTTGCGGATCGATGCTGTCACTTGATTCTACACATCTGGTCGACGATGGCAAGGATGATGTCGAAAGAGGAGGCTCTTGAGCTCTGGCGCTGGATAAGCAATGGGCTTGCTCACGCTTATGTGTGAAAAGGTTACCGACATGTGGAGGAGGGCCGAGTCAGGTCGGTTGGCTGGTCTGCCGCTTGACCCGAATGCGTCTGGTTGGAGCCTCGTGATTCGACAGTTGAGGTTTCATTGGAGTGCTACAATGCCGGTCTGTATATGCGGAGAAACGTGGTTTCGAAGGGTCATCTGCTGATCCTTCGGTAGCATATAATGTCCTGTCCTTGCTCTTGAACGGACCTCTAAGGTCGGCCGATTCTCTGCAACTACATCTTCTTCATTGACTTGCTAGCTCCCTGACGGGTTGCAATCATGCCGGTTGGAAACATCTACGCGATCGCGGCCGTCGCCGTTGTTGGCGGCGGCTTGTTCGGTAAGTCGACTTCATTATTGATACCTCTTCTAATTGATACATTAGATGAGTGAGGGATGGTTGCTAATGCGACTGTGTGGCATACAGGTTTTGATATTTCATCCATGAGTGCCATCTTGGGCACGCAAGCATACAAGTGTTACTTCAATGAGACTGGAGTCAAAAACGGCAAATGCGGCGGTCCCAGGTCCAGCACACAGGGCGGCATTACGGCCGCCATGCCTGCCGGCTCTTGGTTCGGTTCCCTCTGCTCTGGGTATATCTCCGACATTCTCGGGCGTAAAAAGGCAATCATGATCGGCTGTATCATCTGGATCATTGGGTCCACAATCATCTGTGCCTCTCAAGACATTGGCATGTTGGTTGCCGGTCGTGTCATCAACGGTTTCTGTGTTGGCATTGAGTCTGCCCAGGTCCCAGTCTACATATCTGAAATTGCTCCACCTACCAAACGTGGCCGCCTTGTTGGTGCTCAACAATGGGCCATTACTTGGGGAATCCTGATTATGTTCTAGTAAGTTTATGCGATAGCAAAGCTTCAACGCCACATCGCTAACAGTGTCAATAGCATTTCTTATGGTGCCTCATTCGTCGGAGGCGACACCGTCGACACCTACAAAGCTGCGGCTTTCCGCATCCCATGGGGTCTACAAATGATCCCTGCAATCTTCCTATTCTTCTCCATGTTTTTCCTTCCTGAGTCACCTCGCTGGCTCGCCCGCAAGGATCGTTGGGAAGACTGCCACAAGGTACTCACTTTGGTTCATGGCAAGGGCGACCCAAACAGTCCATTCGTCCACTACGAGCTCAACGACATCAAGGAGATGTGCCGGATTGAAGCTCAGAATTCCGACGTCACCTACTGGGAGCTCTTCAAGCCAAGCATGATCAACCGTACTCACATTGGCGTCTTCACTCAGATCTGGTCGCAACTTACCGGCATGAACGTGATGATGTACTACATCACCTATGTCTTTGGTATGGCAGGTTACTCTGGTGATGCCAACTTGCTCGCCTCTTCCATTCAATACATCATCAACGTCGTCATGACTGTGCCGGCGCTTCTGTTTGTTGACCGCTGGGGCCGTCGTCCCACGTTGCTTATCGGGGCTGCTTTCATGATGACCTGGATGTTCGCCAACGCTGGTATCCTCGGCGCCCACGGTCGCGTGTATCCCGGAGGCGTCGACGGCGTACCGGAAGAATCGATGATCGTGAGCGGTGCAGCTGCCAAGGGCTTAATTGCCTGCACATATCTATTCGTCGCCTCGTACGCACCTACCTGGGGCCCAGTTTCCTGGATCTATCCACCCGAGCTCTACCCACTGCGCTACCGTGGCAAGGCTGTCGCCCTCGCCACGTCAGCGAACTGGGCGTTTAACACCGCAATTGGCGCCTTCACACCTCCAGCCTTCGAAAGTGAGTAAACACTTCCAACGTCGGGTCTTTATTCTTTTCTCCTTGTGTCAAAGCCTCCCAAGATGCTAACCACATAACACAGATATCATGTACAAGATCTACATCATCTTCGGCGTGTTCAACTTCTGCATGTTCGTCCACGTCCTGTTCCTCTTCCCAGAGACCGCAGGCAAGACACTCGAGGATACTGCGGCCATGTTCGAAGACCCGAACGGCATCAAGCATATCGGCACGCCTGCCTGGAAGACTCGCGTCGAATACTCCACCGGCCGTCGTCTCGAACGGGGCGATCTCGCTGCTGAGAAGATGGCTTCCATCCACAGTGAAGAGCTCGCAACCGAGCGTGAGGAGGTTGGAACTGATAAGGTTTAGCTTGACTAGGATCTGTTTCTGCCTCAGCTGAGTCTGTCTCTATATCGATGGCCGTGAGAGCTTGAAATGCAGTATTTGATGAATTTCTGTCACTTCCCTGAACATTTTCTTTGATAAATTGTGTTGTCGTCGACCTAAGTGAGTGGGTAGTGAACGAAAGTCGAATTTATAGTCAGGGAGTAGAACACCTACATACTGGGTGCCCGCTTAGATGCCCGGTGAATTGTCGTTACATTGGTCAAGTCTTACGTAGGTAGGTCCTCTGCCATTTCATGATCTCTCAAGAGATAGCTCGCGTGAGACACTGGATACACAGTAGACAAACGCGAAGATGACGACAGAGATTCATTTCCACGTCATGACAATGAAGCCGGAGGGTTTTTATTGAATGCCGGACGGAAGTTTTCCATATGACCAAGCTATGTACGCTCCAATAGGGTATATACCATACAAAAAAAAAAAAAAAAAAAAAAGACCAGACTGCGTGACATCAGTGTAACCGAGGGAAACGAGAAATAAAATTACAACAGTCCCCTTCTGTACATCGGCATCCAAACATAAAAAAGCCCACCTGTCATTGTCCTAACTGCAGCTTCAATGGAAATCCGCCTGCACACTGCCGTATTTCACGCCGTCAACGCGCAGTTCGAAGACGAGATTGGCGCTTTCTATCTTCATGTGCAATTCGAAGTCCAGGTTGTCGAATTCGATCCCCTTGGTTGTCGTCAGGCGGGTAAATAGGCTCTTGGGTACGGCGTTCAGGTCGGTGGTCAGCGTGCACACATTAAATAGTTCCTTGTTGTAGGCACCCGGGGCCACTTCGGTCTCGCAGGCTATCAGATCATCCTCAACCACTAATGACTGGCCAGGACGGAAGTTGCGTGTGTAGTGGAAGGAAATCGGTTGGTCACCAGATACGGGCGTGCCCTGTACAGATCGTCAGTGAGCAGATGAACAGGCATCGAGGAAGGGTCTTCCTGTGAACTCTCATACCTTGGAGATGTGCCACTGCATGCGGTCACTGACCATCCACCTTTCCCACAGCGGACTCCAGTAGCGGTCGGTAATCGGGTGTTTTGTTTCGTCGAAGACTGTTGCATAGCTTGTGCCGTAATGCCACCTGCTCTGTCTTTTATCGACAACATTGCCTTCTGTCCCTCTCAACACTGCGCCTCTCACTACCGCCGTCCACGCGTGTAGCGGCTGCAAGACCTCCACATTATGCTGCGCCGCGGACTCAACCTCGTGAGATGGCTTTTGAGTGTATGGCGGGGGAGGAGCAGGATTGAAGTGTTGCTTGACCTTGGTATAGAGGTAATTTGACTGGCCGAACCCACCGACAAGTATTATACCAGATACTTGGCCGCCCTTTTGCTTTATAGAATTGACTTGTCCGTCCACCAACGCGATGACTTCGTCAATGACGGGCCTGAAGATATCACCGATTTGTTGCGCATCCATTGTTAGGAAGCCGCTGTCCAGGCCGGCTTCCTCATCATCCGGTAGCCCAGGGAAGGGAACATTGACTTCACTATGCTCCTCCTCGTTGAAGTTGCGCTTGACGAATTCTTCAAAGTATCTCAAGCCCATCATCCATGTCTTGGGCTTCTTCTCTCGCATTTCATTGTATCTCGACTCGCCAATTCGCTCACGCACATGGTCCTCGAATCGATAGTTTAGAAATGCAGACCCGCACAATCCACCAGTACCGACAGCACTCTCCTCGACCCTCAATGGACTCAATTGAGTGATCTTGTAAGCGATCAAGTCGACCGTGCCACCGCCCGCGTCACACACAATGAAATTGTCTCCTACCTTGAGCCCATTCGGCTGGATGGTCCTCAGCGTATACACTGCTGCGGCCTCAGGTTCGCTGATCAACTTCAACTCATGTCTATTTCCCATCCCTGCTCGTTCTGCAGCCTGCAGGGTTGCATTCTTGGCTGCATCCGACCACACAGCTGGAACTGTCAAGATGAATTCGACTGGCGTCGTGCTCATGAAGGTCTCGCCGTATCTCCGTGTCAACATCTCCATGGTATGCGCATATATTTTGGTCAAGTAGTCTGACACTGCGTCCATCACAGTGCGATCGCATTTTCTCAGTTGTGCTGCCGTCTCTAAAGGCGATACGAAATGCGGAATCTTTTGGTTGCGGTCAAGGAATAATTTTATGCATCTTAACCGTGGGTCCTCTGGTTTGAATTGAAATCCCCATCTGATCGCCCTGTCGTGTGCTGGATCGTTTGCCTTAGACCCGCCATTGGTATCAGCTGTCTCTTTATTCCCATCGCCATTCCCATTTTGAAGAGGATCGTTGTATGCGATTTCAGTCGGGACTTTGTCCGAAGTAATGCCATTGCCGCCGGGCCAAGTCTTGATTATGTCGACATCGTCAGGTGTTGCCGAATAAACATGTGCGACACCACTGTATGTTGTTCCGAAATCGACACCGACAATCAGTCTGTCTTGAGGGGTCTGCTCCCGCAGCTCTTGCGGCGACTGAGTGGAGACCGAGGCATCGGATCGGGTGGATGAGGAGTCGGAGACCTCGCTCGATGTGCCGTTCATAACTGGAGCAGTATGGCCATTGGGAGAGACCAGCGTCTTGGTCATCTCTCGCTCTGATATCGACCTTCTCGTCTTAGCTGAGTTCAGCTGGCAGTCTGTTAGCAGCTCAAGGCGCGAGCAACGTCAAAATGCAAATCTCCTAGGATCAGCTGCAGCTTTCGGTTGCGCCCCAGATTCGCAGCCGGATCCAGTACCCCACGATACAATGCCGTAAGGGAAGAGTGAGAGTGCAGGGTACAGGGATGAGAAAGGGATGTTCTTTGTCTTTACAGGAATGGGCAGACTGCAATCCCTGGACAAGTGATGTTGTCACTGTGGTAGCGAAGAGGCATCTGGTCTCCTGACGGCAGCGTCATAATGGCTACCAAGAGCATCTACATCAGGAGGCTGGCCAGTCAATGTCAATTCGGCTCCGCCGCTGCGATCTACACAGTACGCATGCGTTTATCATATCTTACAGCTGCATGTCTGGTACGCTCCGAGATTGGGTCATTCGTCTTGCCAATTATTTTGCACCGTTATGCTAGCCTTGTTAGAGGAGGTCGTCAGAAGGGACGGGAGGGCGATCTGATGCAGCGACGCCTCCCCTCCCTCCCCTCTTGTGGCTGCCGGTACAACTCTATCTCAGCAATCAATGGCTGCACGACGACTACTGTCCTCCTTTGGTTGGCATCATACGCAGATTGTGCTCTCACGTCCACAATGGCTGGCTTGGATGCCACTGCTTCTGGTCGCCTTTTCCGTTCTGCCTTGCCCTGTAATAGATCAGCCAGATGAGGCATTGGTATGGTATGGCAACGGATATTTCGCAATATCGGACTCGTACTTGGGGGGCTCCGGATCGCCGCACACCGATTTCTGGCCATGCCTCCAACTACTAATGCATTGTCCAATTGTGGACCTTCCAGACACAGTAGGCCATCACCTTTGGCAAATCACACGGTTGGTATCTACATTGTGATTAGATATGTTCATCCCTTGATTCACTGGGTGCTCTATCAAGCTTCCGTGGTCCCGCTGGGCGGCTACCATACATGAGCCTTGAGGATTCAGTGTCCGGCAATGCCGGTCGGACGATGACAGATGAATCGGACATAAAGATGCGAGACGATGGAGCCATTGACGGTGGCTTTCCAGCCGCTGTTGTCGTTACTGATGTCGGTGATGACATCGAGACTCTTCCATCGGACCCTGGTCCTTCGATCGATCCCCTTTCGTCGAATGCGCCGGACACAACAAGCCATCGCGGCTCCTTACGCAGTGCTGGTTCGAAGATAGCCAATCTTCGCGCTCAGTTCGAGAAAGACGAGGCTGAAAGTATGCCTCGCTTAGCAGCCCGAACGGCTGCAAGTAGCGACAAAGTCCCTAGACATGAGCTTGAAAGTGAGATATCAAGACTCAAGAGGCAGCTGAAACAAGAAGCAGATCTGAGGGCTGCGTATGAGGAAAAGTGTGTTTCGTTGGAGAAGGAGCTTGAGTCGACACAGCATCGCCCGAATGGAAGCCATAAGATTGGAGAACTGGATATCGCACTAAATGGCAGGCAAAACAATGGAAATGATGCAGATAATCCGAAGGAAGCAGAGCGAGAGGCAAGAAAGGAAGCCAGTCTTCTCAGGCAACAGCTGGTCGATCTCAAGCGTAGCATATCAATGTCTACACGGATAGAAAGCCAGGTCACCGACTCCAGTTTCGCCCAAGAAATGGAATACCTGCATCACGAAGTACAGAACTGGGTGGTGATCAATTATCGCAAGTCGAAGATTGATCTGGCTACGCGTGATTTTCTAATGGCATTTGATGACTTGCCTGAGGCCTGCTATCCTACAAAACTTCGTGGCCTCTATGCATCTTTTGATGGTACAAACAAGCTTGCGGTCTATCAAGCGACCGTCGTCACATGCCTCCTCGGTGTCTTCAATGAAACCTTTCTCTTCGGTATCAAAAACGGATACCCTTGGTACGCTCAGATCTGTGAAGCTGCCAAGTTGTTACCGGCAGTGCTGACTGCCGTCTCTTACAACAAATGGCGCGCCGTGAGCTTCGACCAAGTCAGACAATGTCAAGCAATTGTGGAAGATATAGAGCAATCGGCGAATCAATTGACAGATCGCATACTGAGGATCCTTTATATTGTGACTGGAGTGGAGCAGGACAGCGTAAGAAGCAATGGTCTGACTGGCATCGTCAAGAGAACTATTGCACTGTCGCATATGTTCCGGGTACAACGGCCGCAATATGAATTCGCTCTGCCTGATCCAGGCTCGGTTTTCGACTCGTCAGAAATGGAGGATATCGAAGCAAATGACCAAGACCATAGCAACACCATCAAATGTTGTACATGGCCTGCCGTAACCAAGATTGGAAACGAAGAAGGCGATAATGTTCAATTACGCAGCATTGTAATGAAAGCCAAGGTTTTGTGTGCTCCACAATGATCCAATGGCATCAGAACTCAATCAAATAGTCTTGCTTCTCTCGAGAGGAACGAGTATGGCCCGACCATCCTCGGGTTTCGGCTTGCGCAGCCATTCCTCCCTGTCGACGCTGCGATCATCGATGCTGTGAGCCCGTAAGATAGGGCGGCGATAGCGTGTGACCTCACCTGCGGCCATCCGTTCTTCCCAGTCGCCATGTTCTACTTTGTTGACATCACTGTGGCGTGCCTCAAAGATCAGCTGATCCGGTTGATCGTCTGCCTTCGGCGTCATCTGCGTACCTGCAAAGTTCCGCGTGAAGACCTCGTTTTCATCGGCCAACGAAATGTTACCTGGTGATTCAAACTCGTTCGAGGAAGCACTCAAACTGTGTTCTGAACTTAGGCCATCCAGCAGACTGTTGGCCCCGTTGGATGAAACCCTTGTAAGACTGGGTGTTGTCCTTTTGCTATCCGTACAAGGAATCGGCACAAGCTCATCTTCTGCCCTCGTAGGAGATCCTAAAGCATGAGATGTCTCGTTTGAGACGTTGGAATCTTCAAGAGGGCCGTGAACCAGTCCAAAGTTCTGCATGATCTGTTGAATTCGATTCAAGTTCGTAGTCAATTCATCAGCTCCTTCAATCCTGGATCCGTGGCCTGTGACTGATTCTGGCAAATCATTGGACTCGACTGTGAAACCCAACCCAAAGCTATCTGGATGGTCAGGCGCAGCCTCATCAATTGCATTGTCATTGCCACCATCTGGATGCCACGTTTCTTCTTCTAGGCTTCCCCAAATCGATGTTTCGCCAAGCTCATCAGGCTCGACAGCATCCAGTCTTGTGTTGTAATACGGGATGGTGAATTGATTGTAAGCCTCTGCAATCGTCTCAAAACTGCTACTAGGAGACAAGCTCGCAGTGGTCGGGCTGAAAATTACCATCTTCGGTGAAGACGGACAATCCATTCTCTCGATCGTAGGGAGTTCATACTTCATGATCTCCAGCCTGTCCTTCGCGATGGCCTTCTCTTCTTCCCTGGCAGTAATCATGTTGCCGTATGCAAGGATGAAACCAGCTGAGTCTCGTTCTGGGAGGATATCCTCTTGTTCCTCGGGAACCTGGATCCGATGAAGATCGATGCAGCATTCGTACTCCCACCTGAACTTTGTGACCAGATTATCTGCGTCTCTGCTGTAACGCACTATGGCATGGAAGGACTTGAAAATGAGCCGCAAACGCTCGAAGAAGGAGTTGATGGGATTGTCAGCTTCACAATGCTTCAAGATCGTGAGGCGGTGCCACACTTTATCATGAAAATAGCTGTAGAACAGATCAAATAAGTTCGCTTCGGAGCCAGTCACAGGATGGAAGGACCTGGGAAGCATCAGCGCCAAATCAGCCTTACATTGGGGGGTACAGACCTGAACCTAGACCTCCACTCCAGCAAAGCTTCCTTCACGATGTGGCTATCGGTGTCGGCAGCAAATGTGAGATTTGGCACCGACATATAGACCTGCTCTGCATGGTCAAATCGAGCCTGCATCTTGTCTGACCAGACCTTACAGCCCTGTGTCAGGCAATCGGTGAACCAACTGGCTATGGCAGCGGCATTCTGATCTTCGGTGTTTGCTGGGTCCCATATAGGCGAGGGAGCGGCTTCAGGGAACATCAACTTGGCAATGCAACCGATCATCTTCACCATACGAGAGAGGATGTCGGCTTCATGGATGGTAATCCTGTGTTGGCGGGTCAGCATTTCAATGCAAAGCAATACCGGTGGCTTCACATAAGGTCCAGCATTTTCCGGCAGCAAGGCAGCTGGAACAGGCACGCGGCGAGGGGTTTGATATGTTGCCATCACGCGCTGATGATGCTAGGGTCGGTATATCTGTGACGATGAATAGAGAGGTTCACACGATGGAATTTTGCAGAGGTGGAAGAGGTTTCGGATTGTTTATTGACCTCCTGCAGGTGGAAATTCATCGTGTACGGTAAACAAGCAAGTGAAGGAGACCAACAGTGCCCTGCAACCAACAGTCTGGCGAGCTTCTTGGCAGGCACGCTGGCGAAAGAAGAAGGCGCGACCCATTCACATGCATTTTGTGTCAATTCTCGCGCCCCATCAATTCAGTGCCTAGAACTATACCGGGGAAAGTCTAGATCATCGACGCTTCATACAGTCTTCGAGCAAATACGACAGCAGCTAAAAGCTAGAGCAGCAAGTATAAATGTTGCAAAGATGGCCCTGTCGAGTCTGTCTTCTACTGCCAACCGAGAACTCACTAACAACACACCGAGATCCGTAGTTGCATCACCTGGAGAGGTAACGAGAACCACATAAAAATATCCAGTACGTATCATGGAGGGCTCCCGTCGAAATACGTCTCGACAACGGGAAAACGGTCAAGGCGATTTGCCAGACAGCGGTCCGATCAGCAGATCAGGAAGCCGATCAGGAAGTCGGGCAACAACAACCAGGAGTCAATCGCTAGACCGAAGCACAGGCAATAGCCGTCCAGCCCTCACGGCAGGCTCAAACCCACTTGCAACAGGGCCAAATCTACCACCACCACCAGGCCCTCACGGAACCGGGTCTCGACTCCGGAGGCCCAACGTCCGTATGCCGCCACGCCTGTTGATAGAACCGGACATACAGTACCACACACGAACGCCGCAGCCACAGCCAGAAACGACGAGTCGGCGAGAGAGCCGCCGGGCTGGCAGCCGTGCAGCTCGCACTTCTCGAAAAGCTTCAACCATGACTTCAGACAGATCCGTCTCTCGCGGCAGCCACCAAACCCGGCCGGATTCCCCTGAACTGCGCCCGACATGGGAAGACTGGATCCGCCCTAATTTGCAAGAGGGTTGGGAATACCTGCCACGGCCGTGGAATCTCAACGCAAGAGATCGAGTCCCCCTGATGCGACGCGAACACAGCCGGTCTCGACCCAATCCGCCCAACCAGCAGCTCGGCTACGCAGGTCAGGGAACCAGGTCAAGCTCGTCCTCCAGTGTTGGCGCGACGAGATATCGTGGCAGATCGCGCGGCACTGCATACGACGTGACTTACAACCAGTCCCGTTCGCGTGGCAGCCGCTCGAGCACCGTCGCCTCTCGCGAGAATTCACGGCGCCAGCGAGATCAACTTCGGCAGAGACAACGTGACGAGAAGGTGGATTACCAAAGGTACCAAGGGTAGATGGGCTCGTATACATCTGCTGGAATGGCTGGTGGGTCAATCCCTTGAGTTCTATCAATCAAACGACGGGTACTATCACAACGAGGGACGTGTAAATAACTATGCAATTATTTACCATCAAGAATTTGCTAAATTGGGGCTTGTGATAATTGCATCCACGTTCGAAGCAAACCCTCGGCAGCATTGATCATGTATACTTTCCGTGTGTTGGCATTTCAGTCATTATATATACCTCTATACAGCGGCAGTCCAACCGTGTTCATTTCTCCAATCCTCTGAAAACTTCGTCTGTCAGTTACTAATACACTCCATGAAGCCACGCCCTGGATATCCTTTATATAAAATGCTTCTTTGTACAGTTGTCATTGTTGTGTAGTTGACCAGATGAAACGCTGATTGGTGCTATGATCAAAGTCTTCATTCGATCGTAAGCGGCCAGTAACGCGTACATACGTAGTCATTTTGAACGTGAAATGTCTTTTCTCATCGTCAAGAAACAATCCAGTCTCGACTATTGGAACATGATGGAAAGTGACGCGTCCACTGCTGGACGCGACTGGCAATCCAACCAGATCGCACGCCAGCGAATGGCTGCCCAAGCTTGGGACTATACCCAAGCCAGCAGCCCTTCTGATCTAGTGCATACTGAACGCAGTCTCCATCGGCCTCGCACCTGACCCTACAGTCGTCCATAGAGGCATTCTCGGTCTCGAGCTCGAGAGAGGTGGACCAATTCTGCCAGTCATCCCGTTCGTTCGTCATGTTCGGCGCACCGTAATAGGTAAAGACGTCCATATGTCTCAGGCGATGGCTATGATCCTCAAAGAGGCTCCAGGACGATGCGTCAGGATTCGCCGGGTAGTGATCTGAGATCCAGCGCTGTTCGAACTGCCAGGTCTGTTCGATTTCCCAGGGCGACAGGTGGTGGTACGTCAAAACTGGCGAGCACCACAAATTCCGCCTCTCATCCTGCTTGTCTTCCATGAAGTCCATCGTCGCCGGGTTGCCGCCCTGAAACATTGGCCAGGCCCATGTCACCTCCGTGCCGGACTCGTGTAGGGCTCTGCCCAAGATGCAATCGCCCGCCCAGTGTTCCGCTGTCGCGTCTTCCCAGTGCCGTTCGTCGGCGCTGACAAGCTCTACCACGCGCACGAGCGCAGGCTTCGATATCACAAATCCCGAGCCGCCATGGGTGAATATGTCGTCGCCAATGGCAACCTCGCTGCCCATGTACCAATTCCGACCAGGGTCCAGCGTGGTAAGAAATTGCAGGAGATTCGAGTAAACTAGATACGTATCTGGTTCAACAAACACGTACCATTGCTGGTCTGGACGCAATTCGAGAAGACGTCTGACCATGGGCAGAAATTTCCACTTGTCGAGACGCCAGCCAGTATTGTCGATCCTGCCAGAAGGACCGTTTTCGAAGCTGGCAGTGCCACTCAATTCGTGTTGTTGGAGGCTTTCACGGCCGTTGTCCTGGATCCGCTGATACAGCGCGAATTCAGAGTTGGTCTGTTGTATGTCGGCGCTGACGTTTCCGAGAACATTATGAACCTCGAATCCTTGGAAGAGCTCGTCATAGTCGCTGAATATAATCACGTCAGAGTAGCATCTGAATGTAGTCGAGAGGTGAACAGGCAATTTGTCCTTGATCTCGGTTGCGCCCGTACGCATGACAATCTGCACACCTTCGCCACCCGGCAGCCTTTCACACGGCAAGGGTTCTGGTTTTGCCGGTTCTGATCCGCCCGTCTGGCTCTGGAATCGATCATAGGCATTGTCCGGCGTGGCTTGAGGCGAAGGCGACGGTGATGGCGATGTTGCCGGTACTTCTGTGGCGACTACTGGCGCATCGCTGGCGTCGGAGGCATACGCTCGACTCGGCGCCTGAGGAAACCAGAACAGATAGACAAAAACCAGCAGAGCAAAACAAACAAGATATCGTAGGCCGCCGGCCAGCGTGCATGGGGATCTGGTTGGACCAAGCATATTCTTCAAGGATCAATCATCATACGTTATAAGCGAGAGACAGAATGGGATGTGATCGAGCCAGAGCGGTTGAAGGCCGTCAAGGATTTGATGTGCAATGCAGAAACAACGAGGGAACGAGAATTGAAAGGACAAGGGGTCGATAGGTGATAGAACAAAGAAATGGGAATGGGAATGGGAAGAGAAAGAGAATTGGAAGAGAATGCATTACAGGGGAGCCAGGTCGATCAACATTACCTCCTACATTGTCACAGGCGCAGGTGCCCAGCTGAGGACGTACACTGTAACTACCTCTAACAGTGGTGAGTTGAGTACGCGCAATCGCATTGACTGCTTCAGACCGATCCGGCCAGACAAGGCAATCGGAGCTGGTAGCTGTCTACACGGGCTGTGTCTGGCTGGATACTGTCATCCATTATGCACATGCCCCTGCCTGCTATCCTCCATACCACCAATGGCTAAACGCATGCCAAGAATCCTGGGGTCGGGCAGAGCCGCCACGAACCTCACACAGGTGTATTTTATTATTATATTATATTACCTATATTAAGCCTCGTATTCATCCATCATGCCGTTCACTTGCTGCTCAATGGCCCTCCCTACTCCCTACCGTGCCCCAGTAATTAAAATGTGTACGTCTTGGCATTGGGCTGCATCCTCAACTTTGTTTTTGATGCTTCCTTTGCAGCTTGTTCAAGGTCGAATCCTTATAAACAGCCGAGGATCTCCAGTGGACAAACTATACAAGCAGTAGGTTGGAAGGTGACAGAGATAAAGTATAACAAGAACCTTAGGAAGAGAAGAAGAAAGCCACAGTTACCGTGGCTTAACCTGTGGTTATTGGATTTCGTGTATCTCATTCTCTCCTTCGGCAGGTATGACATAATGACATACCGCTAAAAGGTAGAGAGTGCATGTAGAGAGCATGAAGACTTCAACCATAAGTTGTGCAGCACGCGGAATTTCGCCTTCACGGACCAAACAACCGTGATCTAAAAAAAACCCCCAAGCAAGGACATTGCCCATCAATGCCTTGTTTTTATGCGCTCTTATTTCACGCTGGAATAGCAAAAATCATGAGTTCTTCACAATATTGCTCCTCTCTAGAGCCTCGAGAAGTTCTGGACGATCTTTCAGCAGATCTCTAGCCAGGCCGTAGCCTACCCATTGTCTCGTCCTCTTGTGACTCTCAGGCCAATTGTCGGCTTCTTGGTCTACTCGTACTTCGAAGAATCTGTAGGCGGCCTTGGGCGCATTGGTGCCGTTCTTCTTGATCTGTGCTTCGGTTCGCATCTCTTGAATCTCACCGAGATCGCGATCCACGGTGCAGTGAATGCCTGCTTCCTCCCAGGCTTCGCGACAGGCAGCGTCAGCCTGCGTGGCTTCGTCGGTCTCCCATCCTCCTTTGGGGAGAACCCATGTGGTGCGGCGGGTGCTCTGTATTAGCAGCACCTTTGTCTTGTCGGCGGAAAGTGGGACGACACCTGCAACAAGACGTTCGCCTTTTGATCCGTAGCTGTCATAGTACTGTCTCAGCTTCTGTCCCACATTTTTTTTTGGCTTTTCGCTACTCGACTTTCCGACACATGCAATGGTGCGGGAAATGGGAGCAACTCGTCGTTGGAGACAACGCGTGATTCGTGGCACGGGCGCATCCTACCGTTGATTATCCCTGCCGACTCTAGCCTCCATGGAGCGCACCGGGTGCATGTGTTCGGTCATCTTCAACCGTGACCTTAAGGTCGAAGTTCGAAAGGAATGTAGTCAGTTGGATCGTCTGAGCGGTGGACTGGAGGATCGGTCGTAGCCTCTGTGGTTGGGGATCGGAAGCGAGAAGCAGTTGAAAAAAGTGTGAGGCACGGAAGCAGAAGTGGCCAGCAGATAGGGTTGGCCGGGAACGGTGAAGCAGAAGGAGAAGTAGGATATTGAACGGTATCGTGAGGGCTGGAGCAGTGAATTGGGTAGGTAGACAGGCAGGTGAATGGTAAATGTTAAATGTCAAACCGAGGACGGTGGATGGCAGCAAGAAATGGCAACGGTATGGGGCCCTTCAGTCCCGTTTGCAACGGGGCTGAGGATGCAGATTGGACCTGTGCAGGTGGAAAGGAAGCCTGGCGGTCGTCATGTTGAGAGGGTGGAGAGTTACGAAATGAAATGGAGATGGTTCGGGTGGCTTCCTCAAGGGAAAAGCCCTCGCGAGCTCACTCACCGAAGCACAGCACGCCCGCAAACCAAGCAGCGATCGGAATCTGCGCACGTGATCCTCAAGCGCTCGCATGTGCCTCGCCTACTGCTACTGTACCTTGCGCTGGGTGGGTATTTTGAATGTCTATATCTACCTACCCATGCACCATGCAATGCATCTCTGCAGCCCTCACCAGGCACGTCAGAACATGTCGACTTTTTTTCCACCTGCATCAGCTCCGCCTGTGCATCTACATGCCTTGCCGGAAACTTCTCACGTGACATCAGACATAGACACTGTAAACACCACGCCATAGTCCATGTGGGCACGCAGGTACTCCAGGATGGGACTTCCCAGCCAGCACGGGCAGGCTCTGCAAAAGAAACCAATCGAGATCCCATCCAGACGCTGGTGGTCGGCACCATTAACGGTTCTGACATGGGGGCTTGATGTCTCTTGTACCCCAAGCGTATGAACGGCAACCCAGAAAAGTTTGACCCCCAAAGCGGCCTCGTTGACTCAACAGACAAATAGCGGGCGGCTCTGCTGGTTTGGATCAGACACCGCTAGTAGCCTTTTGCTTGCGTTTCCCACAGTATACAGATTCCACCGCTGCAAACGCCTGTGCCTTCAGAAGAAATAGAGAAGCGGGTTCGGTCTGCAGAACATCTCGACGCTCGAACTTCCTGCTGCATGTATGAGAAATAAGTGGCCGCCCCTCTCGAGATCTCAGCACCACAATCGTCAATTGGGACTGGTCTACCTAGCAGACATGGCAGCGGGATACCTATGAATCCCGTCATGGCTCCAAAGAAGGCAGCCCCATGCAAAACATATTTGAATGGATGGGACGGTGGTCGTTTTGCTGCGAATTCGAGCGGCGACGTCGTAGTCGAGTTCTTCGAAACAGACCGATTCGGCCATTACGCTGCATCCTAACACCTGCTTGATCATGATCTCAAGGTATGAGCTGCAAGGCTTCATGATCTAGTTCGGTTTGTAAACTTACCGCCATGGCCACTTGCTGCCTAATGCATTCACACTGGTCGCAGCTTGGCCAAGTCTGATATTTCAGTAAACGTTCTTTGTCTAGCGTCAGCTGGATGGAAGTTTGATTGAAGTCTGGAAAATTGAGCGACACGGCCGACCTCTGTGTGTGCTCGATGGCCGGCAAGTGGCAAATGAGCGTGGATAGACCAAGTCCTTTCGAGTCGATATGTTTGTTCACACATTTGCTGGGCTGGAAAACTCCTCTCCTACAAGCCTTGTATCATTAATCCATGTGCCCAAACCTTGTTGACACTTCTCTTTTAGCAAGATTGTGTACTCGTGAGTTGGGATTTGCGGCCAGTTAATGGAATGATAGAGAGGACTGTGAATGAAGAACAGATCATCTCTTGGATCATCGACTGAGAAGGGCTGGTGTACTGGGAAGTAATGAAGTCAACTGGGTCATTGTTGACTGACCAAAAAGATGGTTGACACCTGAATCAACGGCCTTGAATTGCACCACCCACTCGTCCTACGAATTGGATTGTTGAACACCGCTGAGATCTGGTGGTTCTGAACTCTTTGTTAGGGTCGATACGAAGTCAACTGCATCGAAAGCGACATTCCAGTTCGTGCTCATTTTTGTAATGAGTGAGCTAGCTGGGTCTTGTGTAATGCAGGTCAGTGCCGTCAATCTGGAATAACATGTTGGCGATTGAATGTTTCTGGAAAGTTAAGATTATCGAGAACAAAGGTATTGTGCATGTTTATGATGGGCCCAGAGTCAATCTAATAGAATGTAACAAACACGCTAAATGCAAAGGGACAATCGTCGAGCCAACAGTGTGTTGTGTCAGCATGGACGCTTTATCTTAACTAGACTTTCATAGTTGAGTCTGTATCTTGAAGAGTAGAGTCAAAGGTGTACCGTTTGCATCTAAAGTTCCGCCTGCTTTGGTCACTGCAAGAGGTAGGCCACGTTGGTGAGCCAGGTTACTGACATCACGTGACGACTATTCTCTAACTTCAGCTGCATCTGCACATCCATTACGTTGTTAGCGTCACGACACAGACATCACAGGCAATTGTTGACGACAAAGCCACTCAATCAATGAGGGCCTTTCTTCGTCCGACCAGAAGCCTAGCCGTCTTGTCTCTCACTGGGTCAATGTCACTTTGAAGAAACCCTTCTCTTACAGCGAATATATCTACTTCTCTCGGCCTGTGCATCATCAGCCTGGCCGGTGACGACGAAAACAGGCGATCTTTAACGACGAAAATGCAGCAGAACAGTGCTACGGCCGACCTATCGTCGCGCTTTGGTATTATCGGTGAGTCTGTCGAATCTAATCGGATGAAAGTCGTTGCTCTGGTCTTGTACACCCTATTTCATACCAATAGTATTGGTCTTTGCCTTTCATGCTTCAAGTTCACCTTTCTCACACAAGCATCTCTACTTTCAGACCTACGAAAAACAATGCGCGCCACCGTTAAATATACGCAGGCTTGCATTTTTCTACCAACTTTGCCTATGAACAAAGTTAAATTTTGCTCACACTTCTTGAATATACAGGTTACGAATTAGGCAGTTGTGGCTACTGCAAAGGAGAAGAGACAAGTCAGCGCACTCCCAATTCTCGTGCGTCCACTACGATATAACTCAACGTCACATTTACACCGTCTTCACCATCTCTTGCTCATTTTGATGTCGTGGCATAATCACCTTACCGAACTCTCGAAGTCACCTTGGGCTTTTGCTCATCTGCTCTCTGTACTGCATAGCTAACTCTTCTAAGGCGCCTCATATTATGGGTTGTCGAAACGTCTTAGCCCAGAGCACTACCAGACGTTCATGGATCGAGGGTGGAGGAGGTAGGCATGGTTCTGATTTCCTATCGTAATTGGCCCACTAACATCCTCCCTTTCTGTCAATGCTTGCCATGACACGATCCCTACTGCAGAGAATTGCTGCCAATCAGTCACATTAGGTCAGGATCCTTGTTATATTTACCCGACGCCTCAAGATCATGCTGCACTCATTACACAATCAGGTATGACTACCCTATCCTACTTGATTCACACTGGGACCCCACTACTGACATACAAAGAATCCCCGCTGCTGAATTAAAGCCGAGTCGAGATCAACGACAGGCTGTCAACAGGTGGAATACCTACGTACTTGGGTCAGACTATTCAAAAGAATTAGCCATCAAATACCCAAAGAGCAAGATGTAAGGTGACAAGAAGCCCTACCTTGAATTTCTACTAACTTGCCAGTAGAGAGAAGAAAGCGTCAAAGTCTGGCTTCGATATGCTTGCAGCCGTACACTCCAGCGAACAAGAATCACTTAAGCCCGATATGAAGCCAGCGCACAAGTTTCAGGTCACTCTGGAAGATGATTCCTTTACCGACGAGAAGTATGCTTTGTACCAAGACTACCAATATCATGTCCACAAAGAAAGTCCGGATGAGATAACGAGAACTGGATTTCGCCGCTTCCTCTGCGACTCACCCATCCAGCGCAGGACAGACACCTCTGGGAAGAAGCTTGGGAGTTTTCATCAATGTTATCGATTAGACGGACGACTCATCGCTATGGCAGTGCTGGACCTTCTGCCTCACGGCGTTAGTGGTGTCTATTTTGTGTATCATCAAGACTTCGAAAAATGGTCATTTGGCAAGTTATCCGCCATCCGTGAAGCGGCCCTTGCTCTGGAAGGCGGGTATCAAAACTATTACATGGGCTACTACATTCATGGCTGTGCGAAGATGCGATACAAAGGCGACTACAAGCCCCAATATGTATTGGATGTGGACAGTCTGGAATGGAATGTCATGGATGGCAACATGCGATCCCTCATGGACCGACGTCAGTATGTCAGTATGTCGAAGGAACAAAAGACAGACGGCATCGCCACCGGGAACCAGATTGGCGTTATAGACGAGATGAGATACTATGAGCCAATCAAATGCCCCAAGCCGGTCGACGCCGTGAATGCAAACACTTCCATCATTGATCTAGGCATGCCAGGCGTTGCTACGCTTGACCAGGTCCTGGCACAAGTCGATTTGGACAATTTGCGGATATACAGTGGCCGCGGAATAACGTACCGTACAAAGGTATGTATCCGGTTTCGGGATGTCACTCTTCACTTATCCACAGCTGCTGACACCACAGTGAAGGACTTGGTACTATGGGACGAAGGCGAGTTGTCGGGTGGACGTACACTGAAAGACATCATCATCGAATATGCTGCCTGTGTTGGACCTCAACTCGCAAATGAAATGTTGATTGATTTGGGAAGCGCTTGAGTATTTCGTGATAATGATCCCGCTATATCATATATAAATCGAAAGAATCGCACGCCGGCGCCACGACAAAGTATCGTTACAACCAAGGCGCTACACAAATGAATCCACCACGTATCGGTCATTGCGCATCGCGCGGAGCCATTCCTCTGCCTTCTCTTCTGTGTAGTCCTCCTCACGTTCCTCGAAAGCCTCAATCACGAGAAGCTTGGCCGCTTTACCAATGCCCTCACCTGCGGCAGATCCACCACAGATGAACATCTGAGTACTTTCATTCCACAAGATTCGGCATCTTTCATAGAAAGATGGTCTCTTATATTGACTCCTCAGCATCTCATAATAGTGTTTTACCAGCTATGGGAAGGATACTAGTGGGATCTACCTGGACCACCGGCAAATTGAGTTGGTCTTTGTCACAGCAGCTAATGTCAACTGTTGCATGCAGTTTGCTTGGGGTGATTGTCTTCTCAAAGCTCGCAACACCAGCAAGGGACTAAAACGTTGTTGTAGACTTCCAGGATAACCACAAAAAAGCCCCATAACGTCGTAAGCGGCGTTTATGGACCGACCAACAGAGATACGGGACAGCGGCAGATAGGGAGCAACATTAGGTTCCGTCGACAGATTCTGTTCCTAAGCTCACACTGCTCCTGCTAAAGATTGGCGTGCACTTATTGTTTACGTGAAGCTTGCACTATAGTTTCGAGCAACGAACTCGTGAATCTCCAGGATGGGTTCGACTTCATCCCTTCGCCGCTCTCGCCGCTGACTGATGATTCTTGAAGGATCAAAGTTAACCCCTTGAAACGCAACGCTTTGGTGGAAACAAATTCCAACTGGGAATAACTGAACAAGGTCATCATCGCCCGACGACCCTTGAACCATGTAAAGCTGTATGCACTGCTCAAAGGATCATCTAGTTCATTCGTGATCATAACGTGTCCCCAGGGTTAGCAACAATCACGGTACATCGATATTCACGAGTGTTGCAACTGCAGTGCACCATGTTTACGAATGCAGCCATATCGGAATAGCAGTTCGCTTGATGCAGATGATCAGACTGTTCAGCGCACACTCAATATCAAATCCTCATGTTGAATGACGATACAGATCCATCTGTGAATGCGGCTTGAGGCGCAACAGTGAGATCGCGTGATGAGTCGTGAATCATTGGCATAGTAAAGGACTCGTGACTTACTTCATACGTCCTAAACGCGAGTGGTACGTTGCGGTCTCACATAGTAAGCAGGTTCTAACTCACCTGGATCGTTTTGTGACGTCTCGCTGGAAATGGCGGGACGCAAGTACTTCGTCTAAACGGCTTTTGTGAATATCAATGAGAAGCTTTTGGTCAATATCATTAATTTGAGTGCAGACTAACCTCGTCCATGTATTGTAGCACTCGAGACAGGAATGGTTCTGCCAGTGGTTTCTGCAAGCAATAGCAGGAAGCTATTGCAGCCGAACGCCGGCTTGACCTCTCCTTTTCCCCTCCCTGCCACCAACACCAGCAATACCGCCTTCCTCGTCGCCAACATTAAGTACACCCTTTCCTTGCTCCTTTCGCTCGTCTTCGATCTTCTTGAGTCTCTTCTCGGTCTTTTGCTTACCACTGCCTTTTCCGTGGAACATGTGACTGAGGTGTTTGAAGGCATCTTTAGCATTCATCTCTCTTCCGTATTCGTCATGGTACTTCAGGTGAACGTTCGGCTTGTAATCCTTGTTAAACTGTTCTGCAAGTAGTCGTGACAAAAACTTCTCCCGATCTTCGTTCTGCTTACGAGCAAGCTCGTCGCGTTCACGGTTAGACATCCGTTGCCAACGTGTGGTGCCACGCTCTGCTTCACGTTGTCGCCGGGCACGTTCATCGTATTCGTCAATAAGTGCCTGCTTTGATGAGAGGAAGGCTTGACGGGCACGAGCTTGGGCGACTTGCTTTTCTGCCGCTGAGTCATCTATTATACCTCGCTTGCGTAAAAGGTTGAGAGCAGAGCCCAGTCCATGACCAGAAATGCTTTCTTCTTCATCAAGACCAGTAGCTGTAGGAAGATCCGCTGGAGGTGAGGCGTTTAAAGGCGTCGATTCCTGAATCTCATCTGCATAGGAAGCCATTTTTGTATCACCATCGTCGTCGCTTTCATCATTTGTAGAGGTTATTGGTTGTGGTGTACGATTGTTCCGTTCTCGCACCGTAGGCTCGGATGCTTCGGGTTTTAAGTTTGCGACAAATTCTCGCGTTTCATCAAGTACAAGACCTCCATCTTCCTCATCTCGATTTTCATCAATGGGCATCTCTTCGCGCATTTGCCTAGCAAGCTCTGCTGCGTCTACTTTCTTTCTCTTCTTGAGGGTGGCCCTACGCTGTTCTGCAAGCTGGAACTGGAGGTCATCTTGATCAATATCAAGACTGCGCTTTCTCTGTGAAGGAAGAATGTTTGTAGCCCGATCAGGATCAACATCCATATTATCCTCGTTGTTTATTTGCTTTTTGGACACCTCAGGCTCCAGCAGAGCTTCATCAACATCCACATCTTTTTTCCGGCTCTTCTTCTCTTTTTTGCTCTTTTTTGGCTTTTTAATCTTGATGGTGCTTGGATCGACATAATCAGACACAGGTGCGTCGTCTTTCAGAATGTCAAGGTTGATCTTCACCCTCTTGCGAGAAGTATTATCCTCAGCAGTCTGAGCAGATTTCTGTGCAACTTCTGACGAACCTTGCCCGTCCAATGTGAAGCGCTTCTGTTTCTTGCCATCGATCTCCTCGTCATATTTACTTAACACGCCACGCTGCTCTTCCTGATTTGTTGGATCATAATCCGGTCTACCTTTTTTCAACTCCAGTCGTTCCTGCAACTTTCCCTTCGCTTTCAGTTCGGCATTTTCGAGCTCGTCGTCTTCACTATCCTCTCCAATCTCAGCGTCCTTCAGTGTGAGAATCTGTGCATCGACGATATCGTCAAACTCTTCAACCTCATGGGCGACTTTCACGCCCTTCAGATCCTGGCTGGTGTATTGTTGCTGCTGCTCTTTCTCCTGCTCAGCAAGCTGCTGTTCAAGCTTTCGAGCTTTCTCGATCTTCTGTTGCCGTTTCTTTTGACCAAGTAACCATGATCGTGTATCAAGCTCGTCATTTTCGTCTTCGTCTCCAAGACCTTTACCCTCCAGTTTGGAATATCGCTGAGCAGAGTCTCGCGCCTTTTTGGCAGCGTCTTTCCGCCTCTGTCGGTCGGCTTTTTCTTGTCTCTCTGCTTCTAGTTTCGCCCAGTTGTTTGACGCCGCCGCTTGTCGTTTGTCCAGCGTCGAAAGATCGTCTTCACTTTCTACGTCAGAGTCCTGGTTCTCTGACTTCTTGAACGATGGTGCGCCACTTTCCCCTGGTACCGGCAATGGTGCCATTCCAAGGGAAACGCGCACCTTGTTCATCTGCTCAATCGAGGCGGGGTCCATGATGACGGCGTTATACGAAGCAGCTTCTCCCTCAGTCTCCAGATATTGTATTAAGTTGCTCTTCGCTGGAGGCGGCGAACCTAGCTGGGTATCGGTATAGTCGTTCTTGCATATGCCGAAATAATGATGTCGAAACGATAAGTCGTGCCTATACAGTTCACAACGCAACCTGACTCGCGAGGGTTATGTAAGGCTAAAGCCTTAGGCTTTCCCGAGACCCCGGCGCCAAAGACTGCAATCTACCGACTAAATAGGCATAGCGCATAAGGTCTCTTGGCGGCCTGGTATAGGTTTTCATCGCGAACACCAATCGTTTCTCCTTCTCTTCTCTTCTCTCATCAAGCAGATGTGTGCCCAGAACTCCTGTTCTTACTTTCTCGTGGAAGCAGGTCAACGGTGAGGGCTGCGGCAGTTCGACGAACTAAAAGGAGTGCCGAGGGATAACCTTTCCATGAGGCGGATTTCCGGTCGACACATCGCAGAATGAGCTGCCTTCCCTGCTGGTCTTGAGTTCTTCGTGAGCTCGGCCTTGGGGTTGCGCAGAGACGCCATATTCCTAAACGTCCTCGAGCCCGTCGGGCTGTGATGAGTGGGGTAAAACCATGGCTTGCCTACATCCGTATGAAATTGTGTTGCGTTGCGATATTTCCGTGCCATCACGAGGGACAATCGCTGCTCGAGGATGAATGTATTCTGTCTTAGTTGCGAGATTAGCTGAATGTCTAAGGGAGGAAAGTTCACCTGCAAGCGATTGGTCACAATTGATCCATTCTGGGCTGGCTATGTCAAAAGGGCAGCCAATTCAGTTGCTATCGAACGTCATTGATCACTTGTCACTTGCCTCGAAGATTTTATAATCATGAAAGTCCCATTGAACGATGGTGCTCCATTGTTCTATGCTGCTTTCGGTATCGGTGTCAAGCTGGGGTGAGTTCGATGGTAGAGTATCTACCAAGCAAGGTAAACCCTGCGTTTCGAGCGGAAAGTATTCGAAATTCATTGAAATCCACGAGGCAGCCGGTTGTTGATCAGCGATACGTGTAATAAGGTGCGGCGCATAGAGCCCCAGAGAGGTGGAAAACAGCATACTCAGCCACAAATTCGGGAATAAGGGCGACCGTAAACTTGGAATGCGTCTTCGGCGCATGCTGAAACATGAGTTTTCTTCACTTGGATATATCCTGCGCCCCATCCTGCGGATTCGCTATCTATGCCTGAAGCCAATCCTATGATATGCAAGAACGGCATGATCAGCGAATCGCTTAACTTATGGCACACCCCAGGTTGTTGTCGAAATCAATTGAGGACCTGCGAATTATGCCTTTTGTCTACCCCCAAGCGCCATGTCAAACATGTCTCTCCAGAGACGCTCGATAGCGCCTATCATACAGGTGGAATTGGCGGCCGGTCATTACTTTGACCCCAAGAATGATCGTCGGCGCTGCGATTGAATATAGCACTGCCATCTTGATGGCTATATCAAGCTTCTTCTAGGTCACATACGCTGAAGCATGCCTCTCACAATGCAAAGAACTTTTAACCTCCGCTCAACTATTACCTTCTTGTATTTCGCAACAACTGTGTCATTCTACAATGCAAGTTTCATTGGTTCCTCACAACGCCCCAAGAAGCTCTGCCTCTTACAGTGTCGCATGGATCACCGCGCTCTCGCATGAAAGAGCAGCGGCGCAATCGATGTTCGATTCGATACACCCAGTCCCGCCAGGTTTCAAGCAGAATAAGAGCGACCCAAATGCTTATTCCTGGGGCCGGGTGGGAAATCACAATGTTGTCCTCTGCTCAATGCCCACAGGACGATACGGAACAATCGCTGCTGCCACCATTGCCCAGGGGCTGCGATCGTCACTCCCACATATTCGAATTGGACTTTTCATAGGGATTGGGGCCGGCATTCCAGGTGAAAGGTCCAATGGGCGAGATACATGGATTGAGAGAGACATTCGTCTTGGGGACGTTGTTGTAAGCTGGCCGTATGGTACAGCTGGTGGAGTGGTGCAACTCGATATGGGGAATAGAAGTACCACTCAACCGAGAGTAATCTTGAAAACTCCCGCGACGGCACTTTCCACTGCCCTCACTAAACTCCAGGCCCACCATAGAGTTGGAATGTCAAAGACCTCTGCTTTCATGTCAGAAGCATACCTAAAGTTTCCAAAAATGAAGACGAATTACAGCAATCCCAGTCTCCTAGAGGAATCCTCACGAAGAGCTCGCGACATCTATTACTTTCGAGACGGTACTGTCATCGCAAGAAGGCCGAGAGCTGCACCTGAAATACATTACGGACTCATCGCGTCCAGCAACATCCTGATCAAGTCTGCTAAACAAAGAGACGATCTGCTCGCCCCATTGAAAAGGGAAAATCTGCAGCCTCTCTGCTTTGAGATGGAAGCTGCAGGCTTGCAACACAGCTTTCCTTGTCTCGTCATCCGAGGCATTTGTGACTACGCCGACGAGCGCAAGAACGATGTTTGGCAACGATACGCTGCCCTGACGGCTGCGGCATTTGCCAAAGAGCTCTTGCAGTTTGTTGATGCCGCGGCAGTCCCGAGATCCTTGTAAACAAGTCAGGCTTTCAGCAATAGTCGGTCTATAACGAGAACTTCAACATAGTTCGCCACGAACCTTGGCCTGCAGAAGGGCTATAGTATTATTGAAAACGGACACTGTGATCGTCTCGTTTTCATTGGCGTTCTGCTTGGAGCAATTCGGCACTGATATGGTTCGACGTCACCGAGGCAAACATCATAGAGCCCGTATTGGTGGCGCCGATGGGCAAAAGCTCGTTGGGTGGACCGGTCTTGGTTTCCACAGTGCTGTCTTTCGGCGTGGCTGATGAATTGGCAATGGAGAGAGTGATTTGATGTTGAGTGTATGACTATTGTGGATTTTTGCATCGTCAATATTGTTTGATTGATTTCCCACAGGCGCTCTGGCAGACGCAAATGAGTCATGACTGTATTTAAAGTAGGCTATTCAGTATGAGGATGCTACTCGTTCTAGCAATCAAGACGCAATATTGTTCCCTCTGGAAACCAAGCTGGCAAGCAGTACAAAACATAGAGAAGTCTTTTTTAAAGCCTAGCTCAAGATGAACCAAGTAAAGCTTAAGTTTCGAGGTCAGTGTTTGATCTCAGACTCATCAGACTGGCATTGGTTAAGCTTCTGCTAAGCCCTGTATTATTAAAGTAGGTGACGAAGCTGCAACTGGTGCAGGAACCCAATTTCGAACCCTCGGCAGGCTCGTATAAGATCTATGAAACGATACCTTGTTTTCACTATGAGCACAACCCTCACGAGGATGGGCCAGGAGGTCGAAGCATGGCGCTCACAAGCGTGGCCACGACTGGCTCCTCGGCGATACGACGGAAGGCATGCTGGTTGGACGCCCTCAGGGTGAGCCTTTTATAGTGTGGAGCTACGATACGAGGTCCTGACGGCGGTGTCCGTAATAGAACAATACGAGGGGTGGTGGTCACGGAAAGACGGTACGAACAACACTAGTCATTATTGTTGTAAGCGTAGGTATTTCCAAAACGCGCACATATACCATGCGATAGGAGCGAATGCAGGGAAAAGCAGGTAGAAGCTCGACGGTAGGTTCGCAATCCAAAGCGTGAATTGCAACACGATGGCCACCCCCCACATGCTGCTGTACCATCCCCATGAGGAATGCAACGAAGTGAGGAAGCAATTTTAAAGTCGGCTGGCTCAGCCCCCAACACCTAATTAGGTACATTCCTGGTTCCAGACTTTCAGCATACCAATGGTGGTCAGAACCACACCTGACCCTCAACATTCAGTCAGCCCTTTGAGAGGCTTTGGGCCCGGGTGAGGGCTAGACAGGAGTTTAGGTGGTAAAATGTCTATATGAGCCCATTGGCCCCAGAGAGGGGTGGGGGACTCGACGACGACCACTGTCGAACCCCTCGTGCACGTGTTGCTCTAGAGATGCATATGGCAATCACTGTGTATAAGGCCATTAGCTTCAAGGAGTCGACACTTTCACCATCTATCTACAGACAGGATTACGGACATTCGCGATGATGAAGGAATACTCTGACAAGACGTGCGCTCTCGAAGTTGAGGATGCTGAGAACAAACACCAACACCCATCCAGCGAACAAAACATCGACAAGCCCTCCTCAGGAGCCGCAATAAGGGACAAGCGACGGCCCTGGTTGGTCGCAGTCTGCGCGTTGATCGTTTTAAAGCTCTTACTGGTCCTCGCTGTTGTTGGCTACTACTACCAACTACCCGAGTTTCGCACATCGATGCAACAATCTGGCTTTGCTCGACCTCCAGGTAACACAGTCCACGGCCTCGCATCCCAAGGAGATGATGCAGATATACAAACTACAGTTGTGACGATGGCGACGCTGCAAGGGCATGTGGATATCGCCGTTGGGGAGACTGAGTTTTCCTCTAGTGCTCGCGAGCACAACGACAACCAGCAATTCTTTGTCGATGACAGCTCGATAAGTGCACCTACGCCGCCTGCCAGACGCCAGACTTCGCATGACGAAGACCCTCTTAGCGAGAACGTCGGCGAAGGGAGCGAAGATCGCGCCATGAGGGACCTGCTGTTGGCTCTCGACGTGTGATGCTCCGCGTCATGACTTATCCATAGCGAGGAACAATACCTCCCACTTTTAAATCAGGCGTAGTTGACCGACAGCTTGGCCATCTCCTCCAGAGTGAAGCGGTGTACCCTTCAGAGTTCCAACAAGCGGTGCGTCGCAAATGCCATCCGCCCAGCGCCGTGGACGGTGACGGTGACGGTTCCAAGTTTGGGCGCCATCGTCCACATGGCACGCCCTAGGCTCACACCCAACTGAGTGTGAGATACAAAACGTCACCAAGGCCAACTGAGTTCCCCAGGAGATCCTTCTGCTTAGAGAGAAACAAGAGTGCGACGTTGCAAACAAATACCATGCATACCGAGCTATGTATCACGTATGCGAGCTAATAGAGCGTAGCACTACCTCTATCAAGCCTATCAATGCAGGAAGGAGTGGGCACCTGATACGATACGAACAATGAGGACTTGTACCATTGAAAAGCTTGGCTAAAGTATTAAAGTGTTACTCGTTGTACAGAAAAGCGTCTATATGCCGTCCTGAGATATGAACAAAACAATCAACGTCCAAAGTTGTATTGCACTTTTGGTATGCTCCATGCAGCAGCCACTGCAGAGCGCCTATCGCTCCAACGTCGCACCCTGCGAAAACAATCCGTAGATGGGGAAACCGCCCATGTTGCTCATCCCAATAGCCGTACGCCAAACATAAAAATGTCAAGCCGCTAATCTCAACGCCAGCCCGTACTTGTGTCAGATAAAAGTTTAGTAGAAGAAGATGCGTCACGCGGGAATCAAGGGTCAAGGTATGCAGCGGCCTTCCTCATCCTTGTGAGGGCAGTTGTCGTACTGCACACCACAGTAGAATGGAGCGGGACAGGCAGTCTCAGGGCTGACGTGGACCTGCCAGTAGTTGCCGACCTGCGGGATCAGCCAGTGCGACTCTTTTCCGTACTCTGGATGGCTGATATCCTCAGCGAGCGCGCCCCTTCTCTGGTTATCGCGTAGAAAGGTCATGAAATGATCCGAGACATCAACGTAGTGCTGCACACCTTCCTTCACATCCACGGTGGCGCCTGTGGTCCAGCTGAGCAGCAGAGGTTCGATCAACGGCGCGTCGGTAACGGTTGGGTGTGTGGTGTTACGGCATGTCATGAACCATGCATACTTCTTGCGCTTCTCCATCACCTTCTGGGTCAGTTCCTTGACCGTGTCGAAGTGTGGCCGTCCGTAGAAGATTGAATGCTTTGCGCTCCATGAGTCAGAGTGTACGATCAGGATTGGTACACCGATCTCATCATTCAGCGGTCCTGATGACTTGCCGGGGTCGAGGATGACACCTCCGACGAATGGTCGCTCTTCATTCGGTGCATCTTTAAGTGCCTGCAAAGCGAGAGTTGCACCGTAACTGTGGCCGCCAACGACGACTTCATCCAGATTGAGCCGATCATGCCAGTCGATGAGGACAACGCCTTCCTTGCGAGGATTTGACTTGTAAATTTGACTACCAAGGCCGGCGTTAATTTGTCGTAACACTCGAACGGTCTCTTCAACTTCGGCCTGGCGGAAAGCAAGCTGCATCTTCTTCAAATCGTCGATATCAGGCTCTGGTGTTAATGAGTTCTGATTCATGTGGAAGACGGTCTTTCGAGAACCATCCCCTCGAATCACAATGGAGCCGGGTCCACTACCGTCTCTGTGTTCGATGGCAGCGACAACGTAACCCCTAGAAGCCAATTGAGCGAGGTAGTGGGTGTAGCTCGTCCTGCCAGAAGCCATGCCATGGGAGAAGACCATGACTGGAAACGTAGGCAAGCCATAGCTATCCAGAGGCTGCTCGGCCGGATAGTTGTAGTATGATTGGGTGGTTCCATGGAGAGGGACATCAACCTTGGCAGGGACAGTAGTGCCGCCTGCCAGTGCCCAGAGCCCAGCACTGAAGAGACGATTGGTCAAGGGATTGTTGATATGCGCGAACCTGGCGTACCCTTCACCCTGCAGTCTGATCGGTCTTGGAACCCAGTGATGCTTTGGCTTCTTCGACTTCGAGCCTGGTGCGGCAGGATAGAACAGGGTGAAGAGCACGGTGTCGAGCTCGAAGGCGGGCGCGCCGGTCTCTTTCAAGATTGCATCACCGAATTGTCGACGAACGCATGGCGACTCAATATCTACGGTCCCGACCTCGTAAGGGCCATCGTATTCGGGGAGAGGACTACTCAACAGCGGCATACCGGACAGCCAGCTAGCAAGTAACCAGACGACGATCAATCCCAGCAGAGCGTTCTTCACAGTCCTGCGCAATTGAATGCCACCTCCAAAGAGCGGCATTGCGGGGGAAGGCCGGATGGGACTGGGAAGTAGATATATGAGATGGGCAGACGCAAGAAGGCACAGCGATTCCACCAGCAAGGGCAGTTGTGCAATGCGTGATGATTCCACGATATCACAATCTGACCACTACACGCGTGGCCTGCGCCGAAAGGGGCAATGGTTTATCAGAGACGGGGTTGGGTTATGCTGAGATGAGGAAGCCGGGGCTGTGATGTTGTTTTCCCAGATTGGTATAGTTTACGTATCAGATAGGGTTCATATCGATAGTGACGCTAAAAACTCCCAGAGGGGTTAAGCTATGTAGCCGAGTACGGCCGGGATCGTAGGTAGGTAAAAAAGTGAGGTCGATTCCGCCAGTCATCCGCGGCTCGGATCTGTGTAGAGAATGCATGACGTTACCCGAGACACCAACCATCTGTACCTAGATCAATTCTACATATCCCTACCACCGTATGCCATGCCTGTGGTAGGGCAATCAGTGGTAGGGCAATCAGCGGTAGGGGGATAGATCTTCTGCGCTGGTAGGTGGTAGTTCTCTAGCGCAAGTCCACTGCGAGCATCACGGCTGAAGGCGAACATGTAGTACGTCTCGAGCCGAATGCATTTGCAGCTGGGGAAGAATATCGTCCGAGTTGCTGAGTCCCTCTTATAGGGAGGAGATCATATGTGGGTTGGCGAAAGATGAATGCTTGCCGTCTAGAACCACTCTCACCTATCGAACCGTTGGCATATGCAGTACAGCTCGGGCATCCGCTATGTCGAGGCGTTGCGATCTGCGCGGAAGAATCCGCATTGGTAGGACACATGAATAGGGATGAAGCCGTGTGTTTAAAAGGTCAATCACCAAAAGATTATCTCCCTCTTTGGCCCATGATGTTGATGATGTACGCTTACAAGAACGGATGACAGGTTGGTGACAGGATGTGTAAGCGGTAAGGGGGCTGCCATTGGCCAATCAATCGGCCTGGATTCGCGTTCATTGCATCAGTTCAAGAGCAAGCCAGTTCGCATTGGGGACCTCCCGGCCACTGGTATCATCCTCCGGAGATTCGCTGGTGTGGTAGATATACCGCAGATCCGCGGAGCTTTCTCTGTAGCACAAAGACGAAGAACAAGAAGAGTGCGGACGGGAGCAGTCTCTTGATGATTGCGGATTTGGGACGATTGATCCTGGTGGCCAATGGTAACACTTCATGCAACGATGCCAACCTCGAGTCTTTCGTCTTCTCGTCCTGCAGATCACAGGCGATGACGACGTCCAGAGAGTGAGGCATTACTATACCTATTGCCATAGTGTTGTCCTAGCAAAGCCAAAGGCCAGCCCTTTCACAGTACCATCATACAAGCAATTGTAAGCTTCCGCCACCGAACCGCCGGTTCCGATGGTATCCGGAATTTCCGGAGCAGCGAATTGAGCGAAAAAATAAGGGCGCAAGGGAGGTGAGGTGCGGGTGCGTGTAAGGCGCTGTTATCGCAGCACGGGTCTGGAAGATGATGTCATGCATTACCCAGCAGACCTGCCCAAACGTCGGACTTTCCGCCCTTTTGCTTTTGCTTCTACCTCCGTCGATGATGCCAATGGCGTCGGAAGCTCCATCTATACACACACATCTGTCTCTACGGAGGTTATAGTTCACACCTAGAGGGGCCTTTACCATCTGGATGATATCCATATACCCGGCCTGTAGTCTCAACCGATAGCCCGATGCGGGTAGAGTGGCACGCAGAAGGCTTTACAATGCCATACAAGTACGTAGATATATTGGCTAAGCTGCAACCTTTTGAAGACTTTGTCCTGTGTAGCTATATCTCAGGATAATTCCCACTCTTCCTATCATCCTGTTCCTCTCCTCTCTGCCTTCAGTCATCCCTGCGCCACTTTCAACATATCTCCAACGCGGTGCTCCAACCAAGATGCCTCTCAACCTGGAAGACATCGATGTCCTTGAGGCAGAACGAGACTCCGACCCAGTGAGGTTCAGGAGTATTGACCCCACTGACCAGTATCAACATACCTACGACAGCCTCCATGCCAGGCCCAACGTTGCAGCAGGTGGAGATCCAGCTGGACAAAAAGTCGAAGAGGTTGAGAACGCTCCTGGACCCAACCGCAGAACGTCGAGCTATGCTTCGTCTTCTTCATCAACGTCAAGATCGTCCACCGTCAGGCGGCCGTCTTTCCGACCATCGGCAACCAACACAACCATAAAGTCTGAAGACATGGAATTGAAGTTCATGAATTATCTTGATAGGCACCCTACTGCTGTGAAGAGAATCCAGGACCATCGTCTTCAGCACTCTGCCACTGTCGGTGCGTCAAAGGTGACATCCAAGGCTTTGCCCGAATTCGGCGGCAACAAGCCATATCCGCCACCCTTACCTGCCCAGGAGGAATATGTCGTCGAATTCATTAGCCACGACGACCCTAGACATGCTCAGAACTGGCCACTTAAAAAGAAAGTCTACATCTCGGCAGTGCTCCTCTGGGGTTCGCTAACTGCCACATTTGCGTCTTCAATCTTTTCAACCGCTTCGGAGGCCATCATGAAACACTTCCATGTTGGTGCTGAGGTGGCCACTTTGGGCACATCGCTCTTCGTGCTCGGTTATGCCTTGGGGTAAGTTCGGAATCTTGCTACACCACGTCGATTACATGCTGATTTGTTGCCAGACCTATCATATGGGGTCCAATGTCCGAACTCTACGGTCGAAAGGTCCCTGTCGTCATCGCCACTTTCGGTTTTGGTGTTTTCCAGATCGCTGTCGCTGTGGCAAAAGACATTCAGACAGTCATGATCTGCCGCTTTTTTGGCGGCATCTTCGCATCTTGCATGCTTGCACTCACTCCCGCTATCTTCGCAGACATGTATGACAACAGGTATCGAGGTCTCGCCATCGCCCTCTTCAGCGGCATCATCTTGAACGGCCCATTCACCGCTCCCTTCATTGGTGGATTCATCACTAAGTCCTACCTTGGCTGGAGATGGACCTGTTACATCCCGGCTTTCATGGCTTTCTCCTCTTGCATTCTGGCTGTTCTATTCGTCGAGGAGTCATATGGACCTGTCATCCTTGTTAGCAAGGCATCTGAGCTTCGACGCTTGACGAGGAACTGGGGTATTCATGCTAAGCAAGAGGAAGTCGAAGTCGACCTCAAAGAACTGGCTGTCAAGAATGTTTCCCGTCCAATGAGGATCTTGTTCACTGAGCCGATCGTGCTGTTCGTCACGATTTACATGTCTTTCATTTACGGCCTGTTGTACCTCTCCTTGACGGCTTACGAGATCGTGTTTCAGCAGATTTACGGCTTCTCGCTGGGCGTTGCGGGACTTCCATACTTTGGAATGATTGTCGGTGTCAGCGCTGGAGTATTGATGCTTATCCTCACAAACACCAACTACAAGAACAAGCTGGCTGCCAACAACAATATCCCTGTTCCCGAGTGGAGAATGCCACCCGCTATGCTTGGTGGAATTTGCTTCACAATTGGCCTCTTTTGGTTTGGCTGGACTGGTTTCACGCCTTCCATCCCCTGGATTGTTCCCACTTTGGCCGGCATGTTCTTGGGCTTCGGGCTTTACCTGGTCTTCCTTCAATGTCTCAACTACATCGTCGATGCATACCTCATGTTCTCCGCTTCAGCCGTGGCTGCCAACACATTCATGAGAAGTATCTTCGGTGCTGTGTTCCCCCTTTTCGCAAGATACATGTTTGAAGGTATCGGCGTTAACTGGGGCATGACTTTCCTGGGCTGCATGTCAGCCTTGTTCGTGCCGATGCCTTTCATCTTCTTCTTCTACGGCCGGAAGATCAGAGCCAAGTCTAAGATTGCCCCTGCTATCGATATTGAAGCGGACAGGAAGAAGGATCTCGAAAGCAGTGGCAGTACCTCTGAAGACACTGAAAAGAATACTTAAAGCGTCATCATTGGCGATACTAATTTCTACGATGATGTGAAAACGATGCTATCTAATCAGTTTAGCGAGGCGTTGGGATTGAGATTGACTGGAGGTTAAGGTTTGCTGTATATTTTAGATCTATTGCATCTGAAATGCTGTACTGTATTTAAAGGTGTTATATCCTCAAATATTATAATTACGATACTTTCAATGCTCTGCGTCTCATCGCTGAATCGTAAGGAGGTTTGTGGCCCGTGCCCATACACATTGTTTTTGCATATTGGCATTTTTCTGTCCATCTTTACCTGCAGTATGTGACCAGCCCCAGGGGATCTCTTATAAAACATGACTCTATTTAAAGCATGGCTCTCTTGATGTGTGACATTTTGAAGTGTGACTCTCAACAAGTATGCATGCATTAGTGTGCTCACGCATCATATGCAGGAGCTATAGCTCTGGCATACGATCCCAGTGCTTCGTTGTCATGGCAAGTCTGTAGCCAGCTTGAAACGAGGCTACAGCCTTGATCTCACACAATGGCACATAATATTCTTTCTGCCCTCTAATCCCTCTCACACAGCAACAACTCTAGGCTTCATGGCATCTGCACTCCCAGAAGATCCGGCCCAGCCGGCCAAGGAGCCTGAGCTGCGACTTCGGTTGTATCAGAATGAGATGCTGGAGCACAGTCTTTCAAAGAACGTGATCGTTGCCATGAATACAGGCAGCGGTAAAACTCTCATCGCAATCTCACGGATTCGCGCCGAGCTAGAAACTCAAACAGGACATGACAAGGTATGCATCTTACTGTCTGTAACAATCTAACGGCTCGCCGTGTTCTGTTATTGCTTCTAGTCTAATGCTATGAACGGATAGCTTGTCTGGTTTGTATGTCCCAGCGTTGAGCTCAGCGAGCAGCAGTATCGCACAGTTCAACAACACCTTTCAGATGTCAATGTTCGCTGCCTCACCGGTCGTGATAACGTGGACAAATGGACCGAACAGAGCCTTTGGGACGCAACCCTCCTCAATGTCCAAGTTGTCGTTGGGACTCCAGCGGTACTCAGCGATGCCCTAGATCACGCTTTCGTCAGATTGGCTCGGATAAGCCTTCTAGTCTTCGACGAGGCCCACAATTGCATCAAGAACTCGCCCATGAATAAAATCATGCGTAATTTCTATATGCCTGACAAGATTAAGGGATTACATGTCCCTCACATCTTAGGACTTTCAGCTAGTCCTGATTCAAACGCAACACATCTGAAACTGCAGACCGTTGAAAAGAATCTTGACGCTGTCATTGTCACACCCAGCAAACATCGAATCGATCTCGAACGTCACTCTCCAATCCCCACCTTGACAGCACTAGAATACTCGATCGATGGTTGGAACGAATTCGGTCCCGGAACAGGTTTACTTGGTGCTTTGAATGCACTTGTGGGCACATATGACTTCAAGACCGATCCTTATGTTCGTGAGCTTCTTAAAAAAGGTGATGAAAAGTCGATGATTCAGTTGAAGAAGGCTTTCCTCCAACGCAACTCTTTTTGTGTCAAACAGCTTGAGATTTTGCAACGCCGTGCAGTTCATCTTGCGTGCCAATTGGGCTCTGATTGTGCTGACTGGTATATTGCTGAGTGCATAAACACCTTCAAAGGTAATGAAGAGTTGGCCAGCTCCCTACTGCCAGACTTGTCAAGTGAAGAACGACAACATCTTTTGAGATTGTTCAGTGGGCTACCTGACTTGGACAAGACTCACTCTTTTTCAATAGAGACTTGTTCTCCAAAACTTCGTTCACTCGTTCATTTCTTGACGGCGCAGGATGCGGACACTTTTCGTGGTATGATATTTGTCGAGCAACGGGCTACAGCAGCTGCCCTAGCTCGACTGTTGCGTCTGCTACCAGAGACTGGCGATCATTTCACTGTTGGCTCTTTTGTCGGCAGTTCCTCCAATTTGAGTAGAAAGGCAACTCTCGCGGATCTCAGCTCGGTGAAAACGCAACAAGCTGATTTGAATGACTTCAGAACCGGTGAGAAGAACATGATGGTGTCAACTAGCGTCCTCCAAGAGGGAATCGATGTACCAGCCTGTAACCATGTCATATGTTTCGATCTGCCAGAAACCCTAACCCCTTATATTCAACGAAGGGGAAGAGCAAGGCAACAAGTCTCGAGCTACGTATTGCTCGTTCCTGGGAATTTGTATCAAAGCAAAATCGCACAGTGGCAAATACTTGAACAAGAGATGAAGGCCAAATACATGGAAACCGACCGGGAGAATCCCCTCAACAGAGACGACGTGATCGAAGACCAAGGAAAGCTTGACAACGTGAGGTACAGGGTTGAGAGCACTGGGGCTTTGCTCACCCTTGACACTGCAGTCGCTCACCTTCACAATTTCTGTGCAACTAGCATATTGGCTACGAATGGCATTGATGTGAGACCAGAATTTGATCTTCAACAGGATTTGTTGACGGGTGAATGGAACTGTACTGTACGTCTGCCACTGTTCATTCACACCAGTCTCAGGCACGCTTCAACAGACATGACCTGGGCAAGTCCAAAGACCGCCGTGAAGCATGCTGCCTTTATTGCGTATATAAACCTCCACAAGGGAGGTCTTGTGAACGACAACCTCCTCTCTTCTGCAAGGCACACTGGACCGAATATGGCCGATATTAGGATCCAAAGCTGCAAACCTATTGAGGCCAAGAAGCGCTTGAGCATATGGCCTATCCTATCCCAACAATTCTTCAGCCATACTGATTGGAGGAGCGCAGTGATAACTATCCGCAATGGCCAGCAACTCATTGTTCAAATGAAAATGTGGTTTCCAGGCACCCTACCGCCTATAGAGGATTTCAACCTATTCTGGAGCAAGTCAGTCACGTTCACAGCGTCCATAACCCAACTTCAGGAAGTCCTAGTACACGATGACCCAAATATTGAAAACCTTCGACAATCTACTGAGCTTATACTGCAAGCGGCATATGGAGATGCTATCAACGAAACGGCAGGCCATCCCCTGCTAATGATGGAACCGATCTCGGTCAAGGATTTATCACTTTGGACTGGAGACCTTGAAGCAGCATCGCCAATCAATTCTAATTTGGCAGACAAGCAAAGCCCTTTTGAGCTCGGCCTTCTCCAGTCAGCTGGAAACCGGTATTTCCAGGTTGAAGGCAAGATTGGTATCGACCATGCCGTGAAAATCCCTGAAGGCATCTTAGAAGGAGAGACAGTTCTCGGCTCGAAATTCCCCAAGAGGAAAAGCTTTCTGAAACAGATAGACCTCTTGGATGGTGCTAGAGATGCACACTCTGCAAAACATGTACTACTAAAGGCACAGACGACCGTCGACAGTTTGCCATCTAAGTATCCTTTCCTCGCTGCATTTCTCCCATCAATTACTCGAATGATTGATATTAGTTTTGTTTCTCAAGCTGTGCAAGAAGCTCTGCTTCCAAACGTCAAGATCATACCATCCTTGATTTTGGAGGCTCTAATAACGCCAGCGGCGGATATGCCTGTCGATTACAATCGCCTCGAATGCTTGGGCGACACTATTCTGAAGTTTCACACAGTGCTGCAGCTGTTAGCACAGAACCCATACATGCCGGAAGCGCATCTCGACAAGCTGAAGATCAACATCGTCAACAACCTGAGTCTAGGCGAGGCTGGCATTTCGCTGGGTCTCGATAAGTACATCGTGGAGGACAACCCAAGGTTCTCGAAATGGAAACCGGAACATGCGAAAATAATTCTTGTCCCCGAAGAGTCTAAAGCCGAGAGAAAGATTTCCTACAACGTGGTGGCTGACGTAGTTGAGGCTTTGATTGGTGCATCATTCCTTGCTGGTGGCATCAACAACAGCCTTGCTTGCATCAGAGTATTACTTGGAAAATCAGAATGGTATAATCTAGAGCAGAGCCTCTCTCTGATGAGAACTCAGCACATACCTCACGCCACACCAGACATTCAACGACTGGAATCGATCATCGGATACTCTTTCAAGAACAAAAGCATTCTGCTGGAAGCCATGACTCATGTGACCTGCTCTAGAAGCTCAGGTATGTCTTATGAGAGGCTAGAATTGCTTGGTGATGCTGTATTGGATCTCATCGTGGTGCCAAAGTTATATGCGCACAAAAACCACTTGAAGGAATTTGGGATGCACCGGCTCAAAGAGGCCTTGGTCAATCGACATATGCTCGGCTTTCTCTGCATGCGACTTGGCGAAAAGAGAGAGACACTTTCAGTTGTCACGAGTGGCAAAGACTTTGGAAGATTTCAATTCTCGACTGTCTCGGACGACACTCATCTCTATCTTTATGACTTCGTACGCATAGGCGGTGCTTACCTAGGCATCAAAAAGGAGAGTATCGATTCCTTTCAAGTGTACAGAGAGCGGATTGAAGCCGCGCTCCGCCACAGTCCTATCTACCCATGGACCGCGTTCTTCTCCATGGGTCTCAACAAGATTTTCTGCGATATCGTGGAGTCAATTATCGGCGGGATATATATTGATTCGGGAGGCGATCTAGCCGCGTGTGAGACTTTCATATCTCGGCTTGGACTTTTCGACGTTTTGAATCGGCTTGCGGACGAATCGGTTGACACTTGGACACCCAAGGAGAAGATTGGTATTTTGGCAGACAGGGAGAAAGTCAACTACGAGACCAAACATGCGGTCGAAAAAGGCGATCCTATTTGGAAGTGCACTGTCACCTTGGGCGAGGAACCCATCGCCACAGTAACCCGGTGTGAGTCAAGCGAAGAGGCGGAGATGAAAGGTGCAGAGGCCGCCATAATCGTTCTTTCCGAAAGACTAGCGGGGACTGACAGATGGATGAAGATGAAGCACACTTTGGGCTTGTCCTTTGAATATAGAATTAGCGACGAGGATTGATGAAACACCCCTCTATTACGACATATGTCGCTGCACGTTAGGATGAATATCGAACGAAGAGCAGTAGCAGATGTACCATGGACTTCACTAATGATGTTCCTAAGGCGGTAATGGAAGCTCTTTGCTCGAATCGAGACCTCATTGTCGAAGTGCGCAGCAATGCTGATTTCGAGAAGTAGATCACGAATCCATATTCCTACATGCGTTCATCTCCAAGTGCTTCCACCTGAGGCCGTGTCCATTCGCTCGCCACCTTCAACTATCCTCATTGTCTCTTCAATGACCAGAAGGTCTCTTTCCATCGTCTCGGCAAAGTTTTGAAGGTCACCAAAATCCTTCAGTCCACTTGTGGCCTTGTCGAGCTCTCGTTGCCATTTCTGACTGTCTTTGCTGAGGGCTTTTGTCTGCTTTTGCAGGTCTATCTCTTGCCTCTCGATTGCTGAAGAATTGCTGTGGATGTCCCTAGCAGCTTGTTGCATTTGCCCATCGTAATTCGATCCAGCGGATTGCAATGAAGCCAAAACTGCGGCTCGAGCCTCGGACTGGGCACGCGAGCTGTCGCTCTGGACAGCGGTGGTGGAGGATGATATTGAAGCCATGTGTAAATCTTGTGGTGCGTTTATTGGGCGTAGGAATAGCTATTCTCTGATCTCGACTTGCTTGCTAATAATCTGAGATAGACGGACCTTGCTTTTCCAAAAGCTGAAAGATGACTAGGATTTCAGGAGATACGTGGGAGTCCCCCCTCAGGAGGACCCGTTCCTGCCAGGCCCACATGACATGGTCTAGTGGAGACTAAGCTGCCCCAATGCCCATGATGCCCCCGTCAGGAAGCTTGCTCTAGAGCGACGGTCCCGTCACGCTGTTCCTACGGACATGTCACACGCCGAGCTGGACGGCCCACTGGAGGGGCGGGATAAGCGGGTGGGTGTGAGAGCAGAGCACCATTCACGCCCCAGCAGTCATTGCCGACCAGGCGTATCTTGTCCCTTGAAAGGTTGGCAATTCTGACGTGTCCCAAGGTACCTGCAGTAGCTGTGTAGACTTCGAAAGATGATTGCTGCCCAAGGCTGTGTTGTAGACGATCCGAGACTGAACTCCAGACCCCAGCAAATAGAAACTCGCTCGACCAAGAGCTCCTGCCTTTGTGAGTTGGTTGGGATTTGCGGCAACTGTAAAGCTGATGATAAAAGATCGAACTACTATTGGTGATGTTGTTGTTGTTGATGAATGGCCAGGGTCAGCGGCGCCTCAGCATGATCTACATTTTGTGTCACTGGCGACTCTGACATATCCAAGCCTAGTTGAGAACTTACACGTGCGAGCCGATCTGACATGTTCAGCTGTGGTTGAATACTCAGTTTGATGTGGTTGATGAAGTCTGAGGATTGTGTGGCCCAAGCGTACCCAATGTAAGAGTTGACGACTTCAGCTGATTGCCGCAATCGGCGCTGATTTAGCCTCCTCGGTTTTCTCACTGTGTTATTATACGTGATGTGGAAAAGGGTACATGTCATTCAACTGGTAGACCGTCTACCACTTATTTGCTTCGAACCATTTCAAGCCTTCCGAACAGCCGGAGGAGGCAGAGCTGCATGACTGCATTTGCCGTGGAGCTTTGAAGCCAAACTACTCTATGATCCGTAGACGCCTCGAGCACATCACTACCCACTGGAGGCTGCATTGTTCATGCACCCCGCAAGACTGCATCATCAGAACAATGTTGTTGTTCATGCCTCGTTGATCGTAAAGTGTCGGCGTACTATGAGCATAGATTCGACGATTCTTGTTCACAGTACGATTTGTGCATAGTGTTGTGCCCTCTACATACGATGATGCATCTTCATATACGTACCTATCTTGTAGGGATCATATCCAGTGTCCGAAGGATCCGGTATTTTTAGGGCATTATACATAGCGAATGTAGGACGAAGTCACGACCGATATGAGAGTGTGCGACTGTAACTACCAAAAGCTTTGGACCTTGTTGTGCATCCGACTACTGTTTAACGAGAGCGAGGTTCTACAACACGCGATGTCTAGCAGACTACAAGACCGTGTTGCTATCGTGACAGGCGGTGCTTCTGGACTTGGACGAGAGATATGCTTCGCCCTTGGAAACGAAGGCTGTAAAGTATTCCTAATAGACCTTTACCAGCATCCGCGGAACCCAACCAATCCAACAACGGGCAAAGCTGATGATATGAGAAATCGCGACTCCAGCCAACCAACAGTGATTGAGGAGCTTTCGACCAGATTTGGCGAAGGAAAGTTTAGGTTTTTCAGAGGTGATGTGACGTCGTCTCAGGACTGGCAGACAGCGATCGAAGCGTGCGTCCAATGGGCCGGCCGAGTGGACATTCTCTGTAACAATGCCGGCATCTCGATTGAAAGCACGCACGAGCAGCCACACGGGATCCATGAGTTGTCTGAAACTGACTTTGACAAGACCATGAGCGTGAATGTGAAGGGTGTCTTTTTAGGGTGCAAGCATGCAATCCGACAGATGTTGAAGCAGAAATCTGTGGCAGAAGCTGGAGCAGCGGGTTGGATAGTCAATACATGCAGCGTGCAAGGACTCGTGGCGTATCACAACACCCGTGCGTTCACAATTTCTACCCTGATAGATGGCTCTGTCACTGAAACTTCGTCTAGCTGCTTACACTGCAAGTAAAGGCGCTGTGGCCCAGTTGACCAAGCAGGTCGCTCTCGATTACGCACCTCACCGTATCCATTGCAACAGCATTTGCCCCGGGTTTCTGCGTACATCCATGACGCAGAATCTCCAGAATGACTCTGCTGCTCAAGCTGAGATTGATAGAGCTCATCCATATGGCGGCATGGGAAGTCCCCGGGAGGTCGCAGGAGCAGTTGTCTTCCTGTGCTCCAAGGACGCTGCTTGGGTGCAAGGTGTCAATCTTCCGGTTGATGGGGGCTATATGATAATGTGATTGGTATTCGATGTATTACTGGAAGATTCCATTTGCAAGTCAGAATACAGAAAGTACATATTCAGTGTCAATTCAGCTCGAATACAGCAGGGGTTGGGCGTGACCTCCAGTCACTGTTCAAGAGAACGCTTATCGTTTTGTCAAGCAGCAACATTCAGCATCATAGAAGCCTCGGGGTTATATAGCATGAGATTGGCTCCCTAATCAGAATGGGACCACAGCACAACAGGCTTGGAATGCCCGAGGTATGCTTATCACCACAACATGCTTCGGTACGCTTTTGAATCAAAATCCCTGTTGTGCTAAGGAATTGGATCAGAAAAAACCAAGCGGAGCAACGCCTCGTAAAGGTCATTCCAAACGTGCTCAGCCCGAGTGTTGACCTCATCAATGCTGTAATTCAGATTCAAACAACACGCACGTAGATCATTACAGTATCCATTGTGTGGCGAGCCGAATCACGTTGTTGAGTCGAGCGAGGGTCAAGTACGGCAGTACTACTCAAGCGCAATCCACGAAAGGGACCCTTGCTTGGGACACGTCAAAAGACCAAAAGAAAGAGATAGACCATCAGTCGTAAACAGTCATCGAGAGTCCAAAAGGTCAAGGTTTGAAGGGACCTCACGTGCAACACATCACGTAGTCACGGCACTCGCATCACGTCCAGTTGGATCACGTCCAAGATGGTAAGTCGCGTTGATGACGGAGATCAGCAACGCTTCATCTAAGTCCCTGGGGCACTTGGCTGCTGATTACCGTATTGTGCCATCTGCTGTGCATACCACTGAGCGTAGTATGCAGCGAAGTTCGGGTCAATCTGCTGCGGAGCTTGCTGTTGAGAAGCATCTTGGACCGCAACAGGCAACTGGAACGAAGGCATACTAGGGGCTGCCTGCGACGATCCCTGGGAGGGTGGCATGTAAGATCCAAATCCAGGTATGGCTTGTGGTGCCTGAAGCTGCTGTTGTGAGTACCCACCATAGCCGCCAGCCGCTTCCACCTCCCCGCCTCTGGGCATGCGGCCAGCGGCAGTATCACGCTGTCGAACGGTCTCAACCTTCTCCCAAATCTTGCTTTCAGCTTTCTCCATTGAAGAACGCGAACCTTCAAGGTCAATGTCACGAGTAATGTCGCTGCCTTTCGGCTGATTGACATTGATCTTGCATCCGGAATCGCGCTGCATCTGTTTGATGGTCTCACCACCCTTACCAATGATCATGCCCACGGCTTCGGATGGCACTTGAATGGTCTTGCTGACAGTATCACTCCCGTCAGCACCACTTCCGTATGCGATTGCGTCGTTGAAGCCACGGTCACGTGTAGATTGCACCGCTCCGCCACCACCGCCGCCACTACCAAGACCAGCGTTGCCACTGCGTCCTCCACTACCATTATCACTTTCTACGATCTCAAGAATGAGTTCCTTCGCATACGCAGTCGCAGAATCGCTGCCAATGAGGTTGACAGGCCGTAGACCGTTGATGCTCTTGTTCTCGCCGACGATGTTGACGTGGCATCCACTCTTCTCCTGCAGTTCTTTGATCGTCTCTCCGCCTCTACCGATAATCAAACCGACTGTTTTGTCGGGAACCATGATTTGCACACTTGCTTCGCCGTCGCGCAGAGCGGGTAGGTTCACCTTGGCGCGCCCCGGCATGCCAGCTGTGTAGGCACCTTTGTCTTGAGGAATGTTGGTACCGCCGTTCTCTTCGATGATACCGAAGATAGCGTTCTTAGCTCCCTCTCGAGCACGGGCAGGGCCTGATACAGTAGCCTCACGTTCGGCTACATTCGAACCCTTGGCCTGCAAGAACTGTACGCGTGCGCCAGTCTCAGCTTCAATCTTCCGAAGATTCTCACCGTTGCGGCCAATGACGAGGCCGACGAGTCCAGATTTAATCCGAATCGTCTCGGTATCACTCTCGTTGCTTCGCCATCCGGATGGAGGGTCTCTGGAACCTCGATGATTGCGCTCCTGAGACGGCGATCGACGGAAACTGCCTCGCCTGGGATCCTCTCGGCGCTCGTCACGGTAGGGGTTGCCTCCCCATGCATCGCGGCGTGGTGGGGAGCGGGACCTCGACCTCGAATGTCTGTACCCACGACTTGATACGCGTGGATCATCTCTAGCTATAGTGACTCAGTCAGCTTTAACGTCAATTACGAACGAACGACGCTAGACTTACGTGACGCGTTAGATGGGCTCCATGAGGTCATGCCTTTGCTCTCAGCGATACTCTTGGCCTTGGCGATCGCGTCCTGAATGCTCACAGATCCACTGTTAACCGGACGTACGTTGCTCAGATCTATGCTACCAGATTGTGAGGGCTGTGGAAGGTATGAGGCATGCGCCGGAGGAGCACTTGGTGGCTGCGCTGGGATCGGGTTTGGGTACCCGTGAGGTGGGAGACTCGGCGGTGGCTGCTGTGGGGTTGCTGGAGCTTGGGGAGTGCCGCCCTGCTGTTGTGCTTGAAGCATGTCAGTACGGCCGCAACAAAAAGATCTGCTGTTAAAGTGTTGAGCGTACCAAGGGCGGCCAGAATGGAGGATATATCCGGCTGGGCCATGAGGTTTGCGACAGGGCACAATATGCCAGCAGCAGTTGACAAGCTCAGAGATTCAAGCTCCTATAGCCTGTGTTTCAGAATATGGGAGAGCTTTCGAGTGGGAGAGTTCAGCGACAAGGGCACAGTCGATTAGAGGTGTGGTCAAACAAACTTGAGACTGCGGAGGGTCATGCACAGGTAGATGACTTGCAGCTTTGGGACGTTTATAGAAGTTCAAAGTTGCAGAGAAACATCGCAAGATGGCACGTGCTTGGCTTGGCACAGCGCCGCCATCTTGTGCTTCCCCAACTTGAACGACATGGACGGCTCGCCAAAGGAATCGAAGTGGTTGACGCAGTTCCACAACCACCATCCGACGTTAAAGTAAATGTTGAGGACTAACGGCCAGTCACTATATGTGAATGGGCTGACATCAAGTCGGTAACTTTACACTAGATATCTCAGTGTACTCTTCATCCACGATGTTACCAGCAGCATCGAGCTTTTTCTTTGCCCCCATCTCACAGATTGCTACACGATCAAGCACAACGTCCTGCGCCCAGACATAATGGGAGTATCTCTCCAGGAGGTTGCTGGCGTCAAACTTCAAGGGCGCGTCCGCGTATGGCCCATGGCCCGACGAACGGTCTTCGGTACTCGACGGCTCAGTGGGGTTATTTCTCTGTCGGCCACCTCGAGGTTGTTGCCCTCGGCCTTTTCTGCCCTTCGCATATATCGTATTGACGATAGTCGCATGCAGTTTGAGCTTCCTGTCGTCTTGAACCATGAGACCAGCCTCCTTAAACAGTGTCTGCACAGTTTCACAGAAGCCATAAAGCCTAGCAGATTGATCCTCTGGGCTGACATATAGAATGGAGGTATTCTCGGGCGCATGCATAGACGAGATACCCTCCAGCTGTACGATCAATGATTGTGCGGTAAGGTCTGGCTCTTGTGACTGTGAGTCTTTTGCTTGTGTTGTTGAGTTGACCTTTACTGGGTCGGTAGCCAGCATTTTTGAAACATCGAGACCCTGTAAAAGTCGAGTTGCTGCCTCAACCTGATCTGGATCGAGGCTCATTACACCGAGAGTACAGTGCAGAGTACCTACAGGCCTGATTGATCTGGGATGAATCTGAGCATCGACGCCACCGCTCGATGCTCCTGATGCAAGACTGGAGTCATTTTGATGCTGGGCTGTCACTTCGTTGCGAAAGCGGCCAACTGACGCTTCCAACTGGACACGGGAGCCACTCGTGACGAGAGGAATACACAGAAAATGCGTCAGCGGCGGCCTTTTGGCCATCGATGTGAATTTTCCTCTTCCCATTGTAGACCGTCTTCGAGCCATGACAGCAGCGTAACTTCAATGTTGCTACGTTAAGGCTCTTCAAGATGTATTTCGCATCGGTGAGGCACTTGATATGCAGTACCTGCAAACGTTGCAGTGGTACTGATCAACACGAGTCTTAAAACTGAATCGTCTAGACGCATTCACGGTAGACTCGAAACCGTATTCTGGTCTTGGTCCTTAGGAAGGTTTATTGTAACTTGTTCACCCAGATCTAACCAGGTGCCATGCTCATGGCCCAGCCAGCAATCGACCGCGGGCGAACCCCACAGCAGGCAATACTGAGGTGACGTCCTAAAGCCGACATCCACACATACTTCTAGCCAAGGTTATTTGATTAAATCCGAGAGGTATGATATGACTACCTAGGTATATGAACTCAGAAATCGATAGCGCTTCAACTTTCAGGGTTCTACAAACCATCTACTCAACACCTGCGCACCTATAAGGACTGCGACCAGCTTTCACCATGGCGGACACCACAGGCACGGCAACACCAGAAAATGAAACACCAACCCAGCGCAAAGCACGCGAGAGAAGAGAAAAACGACAGGCGAAGTTCGCGAACCAGGGCGAGGAGCGACTGGCAAAGATCAAACAGCTGAACGGTGGTGTGGCGCCTCCTGCAGAGGTACTCGGTGGGCCTGACCCAACAACGACTGCAAAGCCCAAACCGACGGTCCCGGCAGTCACGGCCGCCGACGACCCTGAGGAAGTCGATATCTCCGATGGCGCGTACTCGGCGCAGACAAGAAGCTCGATTGGGACGCCGGCTGGCCGACAAGCACCGCCTGGAGCAGATCCATTCCAAGAGGCGATGCGACAACTTCAGGCCCAACAGCAGACGGGTGATGCTGCGCAAGAAGATCCTATGGCGAAGATGATGCAGCAGCTCATGGGTGGCATGGGGGGTCTGGGCCAGGAGGGTCAAGATGGGCAGGGCGATATGAGCAACGACCCAATGTTCAAGATGATGCAGACAATGATGGGCGGACCCAGCGCGCAGGGGACAGCCAAAAACGCCTCCGCTCCTACAGATGGACGGGCGTACCTCTGGCGGGTTGTTCATGCCATCTTTGCCTTTGGCCTGGCCATCTTTGTGGCTTTCACGACCACTTTCAACGGCACCCTCCTGTCCAGGAAGGAAGATGTCTACGAAACCTCGCATGGAAGCACAGCCATCGGACGCAACTTCTTCTTAATTTTCGCTACTGCTGAACTTGTCCTGCAGTCGACTCGCTTTCTGTTGGAGAGAGGCCAGCTCCAAGGAAGCGGCTGGTTGGCCACCATCGCTAACAGCGGTTTCGTGCCAGAGCCATACGCTGGATACATTCGAACCTTTGGTCGTTATACGACGATATACACGACGATTCTGGCGGATGCAATGGTGGTCGTTTTTGTATTAGGATTTCTCGCCTGGTGGAGGGGAATGGCTGCAGCATAGAAGACGGGACGGAGACATTCATAGAAGATTTCTGATCGTAATTATATCTACAAAGTTACAAATGCTCTCAGCCCATAGACTGCGGATCCGCCTTGTTCCCGAACGCCATTTTGATGCGCTGCACTATACGTCCAGCTCATGCTCAGCACGAAGTAGACCGAAGTAGAGCTCATGAAGACTGAGCAGCGATTTCACCTCTTGCCTGTTCAAGCAGCTCCTGCTCTCTCTTTTGCCTAGCCCTGACCTCTTGCGAAAGCTTACTATCACGCTCGCTTCTCTTCCTCTGTTCCTCCAGTAACTGCATTTGCTCGAGATCCTCAGCTGTTGGCTCGACAGCTTGCGCCTTGGTCAAGCGCACAAGCTCAGCCAGAATATCACCATTCCTCTTGAACTTCATGTCCACCGTATCCACTCTTTGCGTTGGGTTGGAGACCGATGATGATGTCGCGCCAGATGTGCTTGATATATCGGCAGGTGACGAGGTCGCGGAGTCTGAAGTCTGTGCAGCATTCGGGTCTGCAAAGTGGATGGAGAGTGTGGCAGGTCCTTCGGGTGTGTCGTGCCTGTCAACAGTCATTGAGACTGCAGGATTGTGGTACTTCAGGCGAACGAGCTCTTCTCGCCAGAAAGCTCTAAAATGCAGTTAGCACGCAGAAAATTTATTCTCTGACGCAGTATGCTCGCCTCCGTACCTTGGACCTTTGTGACCCCCATTGATTTTCCGCCCAAATGTCAAGTGCAGCCGCTTGACATCCTTTGGAAGCACGTACGCTCCAGAACCGAGACGGATAGCAAGCAACTTCGTTTGAAGCGCTCTCATGCGCTGTGCGAGAGACATTATGGAGTGGTATACAGCGGAACAACAGCAATGATCTCAATTCTACGATCTAACAGAAGAGTTCACGGTTGGAGGCATTCCGCAATGCCTAGGTAGCCAATCACGGGCATACGGCTTGTCACCTCCGTCTTCTCCGCAGCCATGTGAAGCAGAGCGGCCATGATGATCCTACAAGCATTGAGCGTAAAGCACAATTCTCGGACCAATGGTCACCTTGACGACGCCATACCAACACTCTTGAAGATTCGTCTTCAAGCCAAGAGATCGAGATGGCTTCCGCCATGCGTCGTCAATTCCAACGCCCACAGACCTGCCGTCGCGCCTTTTCCACCACATCATCCCGTTCGGCCAGTCTTCAATGGGATAGGAACAGTTCCGAGGCACTCGCAGATGTCCTCCCTTCCTACCCCTATGGCCCAGCCCAATGGTATAAGCAATCGAAGAGAGGTCTTTACGGCGGACAGAGCATTCGGTTTGGCAACAACGTATCGGACAAATTCGAAATCAAGACGCGCAGATCATGGCACCCAAACATCGAATTGAAAAAACTGTTCTCTGTGGCTTTAAACCGCTACGTTCAAGTGCGGGTGAGCACAAGAGTTCTTCGGACCATTGATAAGCTGGGTGGGCTTGATGAATATCTCCTTGGCGAGAAGGACGGCCGCATCAAGGAACTTGGCGAGAGCGGTTGGTGGTTACGATGGGCCATTATGCAGACCCCATCTATCAAACGAAGATTTGCAGAGCAGAGAGCGCAGTTGGGTCTTCCCCCCTCTGAGCAAGGCACGATATATGTGCAAACTACGCCTGAGGAGGTGGATGCGGATGAGGCCATAGAAGCTGCGGAGGAGGGAGAGGTCCTTGCGGACGATGGTGCGGTCACGATTCAATCTGGTGATGGGTTACCCTCTCTTCGCTGGCGTGTCGGAGACGGCCAGTACCTTATGCTCACACCAGACGGATGGCGACGAGTACGCGAAAACCCTGCTAAAGCAAAGGACAGGTTGAAGGGAAGAATTGAGGAGAACATCGAGCTTGCCGAGGACTCAGAGCTGACGCAATTTACGTCGATCTTCAATGGACTTAACAAACTACGAATCGCACACAACGAAAAGGCACTGGCCCTGAGGCAGATTATCCAAGCAGACGGACGGCTGGGGCCAGACGCTACGGTGTACCAGGACGAGCTGCAAGGGCTCACCCTCGAGCAGCGTAAGAAAGTTGCTGAGAAGATCCTTAGAAAGCTGAGGAAGTCTTTGGTCGACGATGTAGCCGATGCTAAGGAGGAGCGCCAGCTTGCAAAGAGGCAGCTCCGTGACCAAGCCAGAAAACTAGCCAATCTGGAAAGCCAGGTGTAAGAGTAAGGGTATAGAGAGGGCTTGATTGTGGGCCGAAAATAGGAGACGGCCAACTCGTGTTCTACCATGAGCACGTCTAGGGCTGTCCCGTTTCTCTAATGTACAACATATACATATCTCGAATTGCAATCGTTCAAGCGTCGAATATTGTCTTAAGTTCAGATTGTCTTCGACCGTATATACCCGAGCCGTAGGAATTCAGCGTTGTGATATCACGCGCATCGTGTTTCTGGAGTGGCTTATAAGGATGCCTGCCGATGTGCCAAAATCCATATCGGACTTGATCTAAGTAGGCTTCTTAACTATACCAAATTCAATCCGAATTGAAATCAATCATGCGCAATGCGCATCTGGATTGAATAATCGCACAAGGCATGGATGGGTAGGTACTTGGTTACATAAGTTCGATGGCGGCTGGTCCCCTATCTTTGTCTCTCACCGCCTACTTTGAACAGCAGAATGTTTACGATGCATATGTTCTGCCATCCCCACGCCGTAACGCTTTATCGTCTTGCGGTGGCATTCAGTTCGGAGTAATGGGCACTTGAAGAATGCTAGAGCTTTTTGCAAGACACAAAAGCCTGAGATCTCTATCGCACATTCTTGGCTGATACCTCTGATCAACGTCACAAACCTTCTCTGCAAAATCTAAACCAGCCTGATCATCGGCGAGGAGGTACCTAGTGTCGATCCAACTACCTAGGGGAATTTCCCTTCTCTGTCACCCAGCTAACATCCGGAATGTGAACAGTTGAGCCAGCAAATATCGAGCGGTCGACTGTGATATCGATTGAGAAGCAACAGCACAGGATGACGAGCTTCATACAGACAATGTTCGTGCCTACATCCCCCCAAGCTCAATACCCACACTCGCCGCGACCCCTTCCAGCACAGCATTCGCCGGTGCTTGCCCAGTCGGACTCATGCGTTCACTTCTACTCGCCCACCAACTCCCCTCCAACCAGCACCTCGCCGCTTCACCGTCACATTCAAAATGTGCTGGGATACGGAGCGCGGTTCTTGAAACTGGAGTCACAGGGGACTCAGGCGCCGCCGGGACTTACAATGGGAGGGATTTCAACCGCTGACTTGTTGACGCGTAGCAATAGCAATGCCCGGAACAGACAGGCTTTCCAGCCTCAGAAGCGTGCCAGAGGCCAGAGCAGCTGGCAATTGAAACAGTTCGCCGAGGCTACCTTGGGAAGTGGCAGCCTCCGTAAGGTGGTCCAGCTACCGGAAGGTGAAGATAGGGATGAATGGCTTGCGGTCAATGGTGAGGTGTATTTACGGCAACAACGACGTGAATCAAGGCATGACTAACGGCGAGGTCACCAGTTGTGGATTTTTACAACCAGATCAACCTCCTCTACGGAGCCATAACGGAATTCTGCTCACCGCAATCGTGCCCGGAAATGAAGGCAACAGAAGAGTTTGAATACCTCTGGCATGACCCACCACAATTCCCCAAACCAACACGCCTACCGGCTCCGACCTACATCTCGCACCTTCTCTCTTGGACCTCCAACCACCTTTCGAACCCTGAGCTCTTCCCAACGCAGCCTGGAGTGGCCTTCCCACCCGACTTCGAAAAGACCATCAAGGTGATTTTCAAGAGGCTGTATCGTATCTACGCGCACATCTACTGCCACCATTACGGCGTCATCCGTGGTCTGGGACTAGAGGCCCATTTGAATACCGGGTTCAAGCATTACGTCCTGTTCGTGGAGGAATTCAGCTTGGCTGATGAGCGTGGCGGTAGAAAGGGAGACTGGTGGGGTCCCTTGGGAGAGCTTGTGGAGAGCATGCTCAGGAGTGACTGAGAGGCTGGTCGAGAGTGGTCTCCATAGACAAATAGGCGTTAAATGGCCATGGTCTGCAAGGCGGCCTGCGCGATCGATGGTTGCTCGACACGAATGGTTATCACGGCGTTGTGGGGTCCGTCAACGATGGCGGTATGGTGCATCGGTGGGCTAATCGGGTGCTTTATACGAATTTCTGAAGTCGATATATGAATCATGCTTGTTGCTATGTCTCACATCTCGGCAGTTTCACAGAGAACTTGATGCTGTGTCTAGAGCAGTACACCAACAACACCATCCACTGTTCTGCAAGAAAATTACAAGTTCGGCGTTGCAATCACGCGGTGAACTGCACATAGCGCTGGTTTAAAGTATGAGCATCTTCAGACGAGGATTTCACTCATTTAGATTAGGAGGTAGGTACACAATGAATGCTGCAAATCACAACTCGAACCCACCTCTGTTTATGTTATGACGTTGTGGGGGAAAGCTGGCCAGGCCATAGGATGGCTTGTTTAGCCAGACGCGAAATTCCATTTGACACCGCGGCCCCCAAACCCCATGGTCCCGCCACCAATACCACCACAACAACCGTCACCCCTCCTTTTCCAGCGGATCCACTCCACAAAATGACGGACTACGTCAGATGAATCCATGTGCATATCTAGGTATGCCGAGACTTACAGACTCTGCTCTCAGCTCAGATGAGACGAGACGACACCAACCGAAAATCTAAAATCTTGCCCTTTCCTCCAACTCCAAGGCCAATTCGACCGGGTGCGGTTTACAGTGGGTACGGGCACCCCATACGCCAATGCCAATGTCAAGGTCACTGTCAATGCTCATCCATTCCCCCACCAGATAAACGTTGAGCCAGATCAGGGCAGGGGGGGCGAATGCGGCAGAACTTGCTCTTGTGCGCGTGGAGAGGCTACGAGCCGCTAAAGCAAAGATAGAAATGTGTGCTGCAGTGTGCCTGTTCGATCTAGATGTCTCGGTCAGATCCTCGTGGATTCCGTGGAGCTTAGTGTTGCCGCCCATGGGGTCTGCGGGTTTCGCCCACTGTGTCTCCGCCGTCTAGATGCTTATGGATGCAGTCCTCCCTCCTAATGGCTGGGAGGTTCAGGCTGGACCGCGCTCCGTAGCTCCTGTGTGGTGACGATTGCAGGACAAGGTCTCAAGTAGATAGAAGTGGTGCGGACGGACAGTTCTTTTCTCCCGCCTCTCCAGTTCCTGCTCACTGTACCTTCGTTTCAATCTTTTCTTGGGATCTTTTAACCCGCTGGAAATTCGTCTGGCTGGTGTAGTCTGTCTCTTGTTTCCTGTCCGATTGTACCGATTTCGAGCCCTTTACCACAGTCTTATTCGCTATTTGTGCTGATGGTCTGCTTGGCGAGCATAGTCTGAGCTCTTGGGTCCGACTGACGACGTGTTGAAGTGTCTTCTGCGCCGCTCTCAAATCCTATCATTACGACAACTGGCAGTTGAGGCAGCTGATCGAACTCAGACTAAAGCGTCACTTCCGCGTTCCATTCTACCTTCAGTATGGTTCTCGCAGACAAACACGATGTGCGCAGTGTGGAGGAGAATCGGCTGAAAGAGGACCGTGACAGAGTCAAGTATTGGAAACGTTGGGGTCCATATGTTGCTGAGAGACAATGGGCTACCGTCCGCGAAGACTACTCGTGAGCAGCGCTCCCAGCTACCCCAAACTCTGCATATTGACTTACTAAATTTCCATAGTGACGATGGCGATGCGTGGAGCCATTTCAATTACGACCAGGCACGAGCCCGAACCTTTCGGTGGGGCGAGGATGGCATTGCTGGCGTCTCAGACACCCACGGGCGGATGAACATCGCCTTTGCTTTCTGGAACGAGAAGGAGTGAGTAGCGTTTGATTGCGAAGAGCTGTATTGGCTTGCTAACCTGTGGATAGCCCACATATCAAGGAGCGCCTGTTCGGCCTGTCCAACCCTCAAGGAAACCATGGCGAGTCAGTCAAGGAATGCCACTTCCACCTCGACAACACTCCAACACATTCGTACATGAAATTCCTTTACAAGATGCCACAGAACGAGTTCCCTTACCAAGAACTCATCGACGAGAATGCCAAACGTACAAGAGAAGAGCGAGAGTATAACCTTGTGGATACTGGCATCTTCGACGAGAACAAGTATTGGGATATCTTTATCGAGACCGCAAAGGAAGGGGATGACCCAGATGAGTTGCTGTTCCGGGTGACGGCCTACAATCGTGGCCCAGAACCGGCCAAACTCCATATACTACCACACGTGTGGTTCAGGAATACTTGGGCGTGGGGCTACGATGACTACAAGCCTAACATCAAACAAGTGGGACCTTTGACGGCCGAGATCGACCACAAGGATATCGGTAAACGCTACTTTCAGTGCTCTCCTTCTCCCAACAGCTGCGGCTTGGATGAGGATGTCGAGCCCGAGTTTCTCTTCACGGATAACGACACCAACTTCAAGGAAATTTGGGGTGGAGAGAACAAAGTCAAATATGTCAAAGACGCTTTCCACAAGTATATAATCAATGGCGACAGGAAGGCGGTCAACCCTGAGCGTACGGGTACCAAGAGCTGTGCGTGGTATGCTTTCAACCAGGAAGACGGTGTACCTTCAGGCGACTGCGCAGTTGTACGTTTCCGTATCAGCAAGAAAGCTGAAGAGGGATATCTTGACGAGGAAGAGTTCGACGATATCATGGACCGTCGATTGTCTGAGGCCGACGAATTCTTTTGGAAGATGAACCCAATGCCTATGGCCGACGACCTGCGCAACATCCAGCGCCAGGCTCTGTCAGGCATGATGTGGTGTAAGCAATACTACAACTTTGTCTGGGATCAATGGGCCAACGGCGACCCTGCAATGCCACCTCCACCGCCAGGTCGCAAGGCGATTCGAAATGCCGAATGGAAACATTTACATCTAGACGACATCCTCTCCATGCCTGATTCCTGGGAGTATCCTTTCTTCTGCGCTTGGGACACTGCCTTCCACTGTATTCCCCTTGCGATGATTGACCCTGAGTTTGCCAAGAAGCAGCTCGACATCTTCACTCGAGAATGGTACATGCACCCTAATGGCCAGCTTGCCGCATACGAGTGGAACTTTGGTGACGTGAACCCCCCGGTACATGCTTGGGCAACGTTCCGGACGTTCAAGATCGAGCGCAAGATGTATGGAACAGAAGATCTCGACTTCCTCGAGCGCGTCTTTCAGAAATTGCTCATCAACTTCACGTGGTGGTGCAACCGCAAGGATGTCCACGGCAAGAATGTCTTCGAGGGTGGCTTCTTGGGTCTTGACAACATTGGACTGTTCAATCGTTCGGATCCACTTCCGACTGGTGGTACTCTAGAGCAAGCAGATGCTACTGGATGGATGGCCTTCTACGCCCTCTGCATGCTCAACATCGCTTTGGAGCTGGCCAAGCATCGCCGTATCTACGAGGATATTGCATCGAAGTTCTTCGAGCACTTCATCTTGATCTCTGATGCTATGCAGTACCGAACAGGCAGCGAGTCTAAATCGCTCTGGAATGAAGAAGATGGTTTCTATTATGATGCTATCTCTTGGGGTGGACCATGGACTCATCAAATGCCAGTGCGGTCATTGGTGGGCCTGATTCCAATGTATGCCACCTTGACTTTGGAACCCCAAGTCATCAACCGGTTCCCACAATTCAAGAAACGGCTGGAGTGGTTTGTGCAGAACCGTCATGATGTCGCCGAACGTAACATGGCTAGCATGAGGCGCCGTGGCAAGGATGAGCGTCTCTTGCTGTCGCTTGTGAACGAGGATCGCTTGCGGTCCATCCTGAAGTACATGTTGGATGAGAAGGAGTTCCTGAGTCCATATGGCATCCGTTCCCTCTCGAAATTCCACGAGAAGAACCCAGTCTCGATGGAAGTCAATGGTGAGGTCTACTCTGTGAGTTATGTGCCAGGTGAATCCGACAGCCCATTGTTTGGTGGCAACAGCAACTGGCGAGGCCCCACTTGGATTGCTGTCAATTTCCTCCTTGTCGAGTCGCTCCTTCGATTCTACATGTTTTACGGCAATACCTTCAAGGTGGAGTGTCCGACTGGCTCAGGCGAGTACATGCATTTGGGCCATGTTGCAGAGGAGATCCAACATCGTCTGCAGCACCTCATGGCTCGCAACGAGCACGGCCGTCGTGCAGTGAACGATGGTAAAGATATGCTGGACTTCGATCCCAACTGGAAAGACTACCTCTGGTTCTACGAATACTTCGATGGAGACAGCGGACGTGGACTTGGCGCCTCGCACCAATGTGGTTGGACGGGCTTGATGGCGAAGATGATCCACGACACCGGCATGAACTGTCGTCTACCGCAGACTCCTCGAACACCGGCAAGTGCGGCTGCGCACTACTTCGATGATGTGTTTAGCAGACAGCGCCGCCAATCTCTGGGCGCTCGTCGTCCGACCGGATTGAAGCGCTCCGTGACACGCACCCGCTCCATCGGCGCACGCAGCGATTTCAACTCCGCGGCTCCCTCGGTCAACGGCCATGAAGGCGATGAGGACGACCACGATGATCTCAGATCCAACGGGACAGGCATGGCCAGTAGGACTTGGTCGATTTACAACGACGACCCAGCCGACAACGCTACTCCTCTGCAAGAGCCCAATGATCCCAACGATCCCATCAACCGATACGTGCAGGACCAGCTTGCTAGGCTAAACACTGAGGACAGGGAGTACTCTGAGGAACTCAACGCACAAGACGATGACAAGAACGGCAATTGAACGGTTGGCAAGCTCTCCAGCGTATTGTGAGGTCTGATGAGTTCTTGAAAGCGTTATCAGGAGGAAGGCGATCAAGGCCTTAGGATAGAATGAAGCTACATAAATAAACATGTGCATAGGCATTAATAAAGACATTCGTGATTACGCATGGTTCCGCCATATACCTACCCTACCGTCTTGGGTTTTCAAGACAGTCCCAATCACCTAAACTCCCGTCACTACCTCCTAACGAGGTGCTGCTGTACTGTACGCGGCAAGCATCCCTCGTTCAGCGGAGCTCTTCAAGTGGGATGGATTCGTGGCGCAGCAGAACGTCATTTCCCGCCGCCCAACTCCCCCACTCCCGACTCGACGCGCAGACAGATCAGAGGCCACCTGCAGTGACAAGATACGCCAGCTACAACAGTCCAACTCCAGGCAACGCAATAAGGCACGGCAGTGATTATCATCCAGCCTGCCTGTGCTGCTCGAAAAACTTCCCTTCCGTGGTTCCACAACTCGCTGAAGGCCGGCACAATCAACATGAACGTCCTAAAGCTTCAGAAGTAAGTAAGCTGCCCACCGGCGTAGCGTACAGCTGTACAGTTCAGCACCACTGACATTAGACCGCCGCGCATGTAGGAAGTACCCCCAGCTCCAGAATGAGATCGCATCTCTCTCGGACGCCTTCCGCAGGCTCGACGTCGACGACAAGGGCTACGTCGACGAGGCGACCGTAATCAAGGCGACGCAGAATTCTGAGCGACAGCCTTACGATGTGGTGCGACAGGCGTTGAAGGAGGTCGAATTGGACAGCTCGAGGCGAGTGGAGTTGGACGACTACGTCGACCTGATCTCCAAGCTTCGCCAGTCGTCACCAGAGCAGCAGCGCATGTCGACCGGTCCGCAGCGATCACGAGGGTTTAGTAGCGCACCGGCCCCAGCTAATGCTGCTGCACCGGGCACGCCTCAGCATGCCTCTAAGGGCAGCGTTGGCGGTGGACGGATCACGGTTGGAGGCGCGACGGGCAGCTCGCAGCACACAATCAACGAGGACGAGCGAACCGAGTTCACTAGGCACATCAACGCTGTACTAGCTGGTGACCCGGACATCGGCCACCTACTGCCCTTTCCCATCGACACCTTCGAGATGTTCGACCACTGTAAGGACGGCCTGGTCCTAGCCAAGCTCATCAACGACAGCGTGCCTGACACCATCGATGAGCGAGTGCTTAACCGCGTGGGCAAGAAGCTCAAGCAGCTCAATGCCTTCCACATGACGGAGAACAACAACATCGTTATCGAGTCTTCCAAGGGTATTGGGTGCTCTGTGGTTAACATTGGTTCCGGTGATATCATTGAAGTTAGAGAACATCTCATCTTAGGTCTGATTTGGCAGATCATTCGGAGAGGTCTGCTCGGAAAGATCGATATCAAGCTGCACCCTGAGCTGTATAGACTACTGGAGGATGATGAGACTCTGGAGCAGTTCTTGCGGTTACCACCAGAGCAGATTCTCCTTAGATGGTTCAACTACCACTTGAAGAACGCGAAGTGGCACAGACAGTAAGTTTATGGCTTGGGAGTGGCCTTCGATCGCAACGCGAGTTGCTAATGTACCGTCTAGGGTTTCCAACTTCTCTACGGATGTGAAGGATGGCGAGAACTACACAGTCCTTTTGAACCAGCTAAAGCCAGACATCTGCTCACGAGCTCCTCTCCAGACCAACGATCTTCTCCAAAGAGCCGAGGAAGTTCTCCAGAACGCTGATAAGCTGGAGTGCCGTAAATTCCTCACCCCAACCTCCCTCGTTGCTGGAAACCCGAAACTCAACCTTGCCTTCGTTGCAAACTTGTTCAACACGCACCCTGGCTTGGACCCTATCACCGAGGAAGAGAAGGCTGATATCGAAGATTTCGATGCTGAGGGTGAGCGCGAAGCACGTGTATTTACCCTCTGGCTCAATTCTCTGGACGTTCAACCAGCCGTGCAGTCATTCTTTGACGACCTGCGCGATGGTACGATCCTATTGCAAGCGTTCGACAAAGTCATTCCTGGCAGCGTGAATTGGCGACACGTCAACAAGCCGCCGCCATCTGGTAATGAGATGATGAAGTTCAAAGCTATTGAGAACACGAACTACGCCATTGAACTCGGCAAGCAAAACCGCTTCTCGCTGGTCGGCATCCAAGGTGCCGATATTACTGATGGCCAGCGCACGCTGACTCTGGGTATGGTCTGGCAACTGATGAGAAGAGACATCGTGTCGACACTGGGCGACCTCGCCAAGCAGCTGGGCAAGCGGGAAATCAGCGACACGGACATGGTAAACTGGGCAAATGGCATGAGCAAGAAGGGCGGCAGGACATCCGCCATCCGTAGCTTCAAGGACGGGTCGCTTGCTAACGGCATCTTCTTCCTCGATGTTCTGAACGGCATGAAGAGCGCCTACGTGGACTACGATCTCGTGGCGTCTGGCAGAACAGACGATGAGGCTTACGCCAACGCGAAGCTCGCAATCTCCATCGCGAGAAAGATGGGCGCCACCATCTGGCTGGTGCCAGAAGATATCACCACCCTAAGGAGCAGGCTGATCGTTACCTTCATCGGAAGCTTGATGTCTACTGCGCAAAAGATGGGAGTATGATCATGACGTGATCCCGACTGTTAGTGAGCGAATGCTTGTGGAGGTTGATTGGGCTTTTCTATATCCTTGACTATACCAAAAGGTGATCAATTACGAACGACGGACCATGTAGAAAGCCTCATGTTGACGAGCAAACGTCTAGCGTCAAGCTCTGTGTGCCTATCTAATGCCTACATGCATCCTGAGTAGCGTATGAATGCTGTAGGTATGCGTTGTAGATGCTAACTGCTGCAGCTGTAGAATACAGTTCACGCATCACAGAGCGCGAAGCTGTCGAACATGCTGCAGGGGTCCGCCCGGGTCCAAGGCAGTAAGGCATCGAGTGGACCCTGGCCTGGCTGTCTGGCGCCTCTCCCCAATTCCCCCAATCGACTCATCGGCTTAGCGGCAGAATGCACGTCATGCCCCAGCTGCCTGTCGGGTCTGTTGTGTTTGGGTGATCTTCCAACCCACTCACATGAGCTGTCTCGTTCCACCACTGTTGGCCGTCCCCATCAATTCAGTCCCATACATCAATCACGGGTTTCGACTGACCACCGGAACAGTGTATTTCTGACCAATCTAATCTGCGACAATAGATGCGGTAGTCTTGCTCCAGGTGGCAATGCCACAAGCGGCACCCAACAGGTGAGGCACATGGATCTACACAGCACCCTGTTTGAGTGTTGCGTTTCGCTGCCTTTCTCTACGGCTATCCACCGATAGCAAGGGCGAAAGCCACATTATCGTAACGCAAGAGCTTGGAATTTTGGCTGTTCGAGCCATCCTCATACAACATGGCTGCCTCACGTGTCCTGTCACGCTTCCTGCCTGTCGCCGAAGGGGATGTCTCGGTGTACGAGAGCATGCGTCGAACCCAAGCCACAAGATCAGACCTCGAGGCCCACCTTCCAGACGATCAAGCTGGATCCTACTACGATGAAAACGACGATGTCCCTGACGAGCTCCTATACCACCACGACGAGCAGCACACCGACAGCTCGCCCGTTCGGGAAGGTCTCTTGAGCCCAGTTGCTGGCCCTTCTTCCACAGCTGCATCCCCCATGACAGGCCGAACCCGATTCGGCTGGCCGAACAGTGGTCGGGGCCGAGGTGCTATGGAGGATGAGGACGTGCCTGAGTCTCTACTGCTGGAAAACAAGGGCAAGGGCAAGGGTGCAGCAAGAGATGGGCAAGAGGCATCGCCACAGGACCAGAAGCGTGCAAAAGCGGAAGAGCAGTGGAAAGCTACACAACGACATCACAAAATCCATGCTTCTCACTACCCGGCAGGACCAGCTCGAGGCCGACGGCATAACCGCTTTATGGGCGGCAATGCCGCTCAGTCTAACCCCCAGGCGGATGCGCTGTGGATGTTCACGAATGCTAGCAATCTAGACAACTTTCTGCTTCAGGTCTACGAATATTACACCGGCCATGGTGCATGGTCTATTCTAATGGCCCGCGCGCTGGGGTTATTACAGGATCTGTTCTTGTTCAGCTTGTTCATATTCCTGACTACATGTGTCGACTATCCTAAGATACCGCTCAGCAAGTCAACCTCAGAGGTAGTTATTTCGAAGTGCATGGCTAAGGCATCGTGGTTCAAGAACCTGTTCGTGTTTGGTTTCATCATGTACTGGCTGACAATGGCAACTAAATACGCTTCCGACTGCCGTCGCCTCTTTCGCTTGCGCAACTTCTACTTGCATGTCCTCGGCATCAACGATGATGATCTCCAAACTGTGTCTTGGATCAGAGTGGTCGACGGCCTTGTTAAGATCCAGGGTGCAAACGTCGCAACGGCAAATCAGGAAGTTCTGACCAAGAAATACCTGAAGTTCAACAAGGCACAACAAAGGCTAAATGCGGAAACTATTGCCAATCGTCTGATGCGTGAGGCAAACTACTATGTGGCACTTTACAATAAGGACATTCTAGACTTCACATTACCGATTCCTTTTCTCGGAAACCGAAACTTTTACTCCAAAACGCTAGGGTGGTGCATCCATTTCTGTCTGACCAACTTCGTGTTTGACGAGCAGGGTAGCATTCGACCCTTCGTGCTGCAGACAAGTAACAGGGCACATCTCATTGCGGCTCTCAGACTTCGGCTTCGTTTCGTAGCAGCTGTCAGTGTGATTCTCGCTCCTTTCAACATCATCCGATTCTGTGCGCTTTATTTTGCACGCTACTACACTGAATTCACCCGAAATCCTGCCTCAGCTAGTGCAAGAAGTTGGACTCCCTACGCAGAATGGAAGATCCGCGAGTTCAACGAGCTTGACCACTTGTTTGAACGAAGACTCAAACAAGCAGCGCCATTCGCGAATGAATATCTGAAACAGTTTCCCAAGGATAAGACCGATCAGCTGTGTCGGTTTATCGCGCTCGTCAGTGGCGCATTGGCAGCTGTGCTAACAATAGCAACCCTTTTCGATCCGGAGCTGTTCCTTGGCTTCGAGGTCACACCGGGACGAACTGCCGTCTTCTGGCTGACGGTTTTGGCTGGTATATTTGGCGTGGCCCGTGGTGCGCTGCCAGACGATCACGAAGTTCATGACCCAGTACTACACCTAAGAGACGTCCTGATCTACACTCACTATATGCCAGCACATTGGAGCGACCGGCTACACAGCAACGAAGTGCGTGCAGAGTTCTCAGCACTCTATCAGATGAAGATCTTGATATTCCTGGAAGAAGTCCTAAGCCTCATCGTTGCCCCCTGGATTCTACTACGCAATACCGGGAGACAATCCGAGCGCTTGATAGATTTTTTCCGTGAGACGACGGTGCATGTCAACGGCATTGGCAACCAGTGTAATTTTGCAGTCTTTGGGCTGAAGAAGGACCTCAATGCGGAAGATCCTGCCACGATCATTAATCAACCAGATGGCCTTCGAGATGACTACTATGGCTTGAAGGACGACAAGATGGCAGCTTCCGTGCACAACTTTATGCACTACTACAGCCATCACAAGCAAGGCCGCCGTAGAGGCCAAGGTTGGCAACCGCCTCCTGCGTGGCCTCCAATGATGTCACCTCCGACCATTGCAGAAGGTGACGAGTGGCAGAGCCCTCCATCTCGAGGTAGGCTGGGTTCACCTTCTGTAGTGCTTTCTAGTAATAGGAGAAGGGCCTTGCCGGAACTATCCCCATCTGCTAAGCGACGTGCAACTGGCATACCTCCCGGCGCAGCTGGCAGATTGCACGCCGCAAACGATCTGAGCCATTCAAGACTGAAAGGTTATGCCGGAGTGGGGGTTGGTGGCCTCACAGAGAGCCGCCTACTTGCCCAGGATAGCGACTTACGGGACTACGCCGATGCTGACAAGTTGGAGAGTGATACTGAAGACGAAGCTGCAGATGGGCAAAATGCGCCTCCCAGCGACGGCAATGGAGTCTTGGGCATGATCTACCAATTCTCCAAGGCCCAGGCGGTCAAAGGCACAGGTATCACGATATGAGGAAGTGGGGATTGTCTGCCCCAGCTCACTCGGCGTAAACTTTGTTTGGATAACGTTGAATGGAAGGGAGTGCGCTTGGGAAAGCAATTGCCATCGAATCTCATGTACATTAGGTGTACACAAAGGGTTCGATTTCATAACACCTACCTACCTAGGTAGGTAGGTATAGACAGGCTTCCAACAATACATGGCCCATCATCACTTCAATTCCGTGGTCGCTTCAAGGCTCCTTCTTTTCTGGTGATGATTGCATCCTGGTCATGACATCAGTCGCGTCTTCCAATCCGAGCAACGATGGGAACAGCATCATGCCAAAGTAAAGCAATTGGCAGCTTCCAAAATACGACAGGGCATGCACAGTGCCTGCTTTTACCACGCTGAGGTAAATGTGTAGAGGAGAACCGCTATTGAGTCTTACATCTTCATGGCCTAGAAGGGAACCGTTGGTGTGCGCCTCGTACCACATCCTGGCCCGACGGTAGACGTCCATCGGGTCTTTCGAAGTAAGAGATCATCCCAATATGGTTCAATGGTACCTCCTACCTAGGTACTTAGCTCATTCCCTCCATGATGATATCCTCTTTCTGTCCGCATTGTCTTTCGCTACTAATCTCTCACGGACCTATGGGAAATGCCCCTTTTGAACATGACATAGCATCGTTCTTGCAGTGGTTTAAGTACGTACCCATAATTAAATAGCTGGACATAAAACATGGACGACTTTACTGAAGGTGACCAGCTCTAGGTATCTACACTACCTCTACCTGTAATAGATGCCCTTATTGTAGCACTTTACGATGGAGGCCGGACATCGTCAAAAGACGCGGAGATGAGCGGTTTGCAAAGGATCGGTGGAGGGAGACGTATGAACCGCATCAATGATACGCGTTGGAAGAACTTCAGTTGGTTGATGCCACCTGCCTGTGCACCGGCCACATGCTCCTGCTGTTCTTGCGCGGCAGAGGGCAAACATCATCTTTTGCTTGAACTTGACTCTCCTCTTTTCTGCTTCTTCCTCTTTTCTCTTCTCCACATAGCATTATCTCTTCATATTGCCTTTTGCTTCGTTATACAGCAACGCCTCTCATTGAACACATCTTTGCATTCTCGACATCATTCCGGAAGTAAGACCAGACACACAGCCCAATTGAAGACACTCTTGGCTACGCTTCCGCCATGCCTTCATCAGTTCTCTCCCTCATTCTGTCTCTGGCCGCCAGCACTTTGGCACAATCGACGTCAGCGACGGACAAGGATTAGGTGTTCATCTACAACGTAACGTCTCGTACCACATTAGCGACCGAGTGGCCTGTTACGGCTACCATCAACCAGAAGCCCACACCTATTCCAACTGTATCGACAACGCAGACAATCTACATCCCCGATGCTCCTTCGACTTCACCAACTTCAAAGCCTAGCGATACATTGCAGATATTCACTATTCCGACCTGGACGTCTGTCTCGACCACATACACGACGACAACAGTCCCAAAGCCTGGCAAAAAAACATACACCACAACAACCGTCACTCTTCCATATGTGACCGATGATAAAGAGGTGGTCGCCTCTCCAAGTCCAACGTCTGTGCCCTCTGAGGTCCTTATCTTTTACCCTGAAACCTCTCTCTACGGTGTCTCGCTGGAAGGGAATGTCATCGGGGCCTGTTCCAACGCTACCACATATGAATTTTCGTGTGTTCAAGGTTGCGGTTCCAGGTTCCAAAACGTGAGTTGATGAATGCAGATGATATCTACATGTGCTGTCGTGCAGAATGATACTGATTTGTGAGCAGAAAACCGCCATTACCATCACTGAAGGACCAACAACCTACCTTGGACCCATCACGCATGCGCAGCTCACTGTAGGGTCGAAAACTGACATCCCTGCTCACGATATTCTGAGACAGAGCCGATGCGATTTCTCAGCAATAACTTCTGTGCAATGTTCTGAAGTTTTGGCGAGCCCGGTTACTCTAGGAAGGGTCGTGTCTGCTGTGACCTTTGTCGCAGAACCAACCACATTTCATCATCCCGATACTTTCTTCCAGCAACTCACCATCAAAGACGGTAAGAGAAAGCTCGTCAACGCAGAAAAGAAAAAGTGCAGCAGCGCCAGTAAGCCCAGGACAGTCGAACTCGGTACAGGAATAGCTGTGTTGGCCTTGGTGCTCATCATGGTTCTCTGACTAGGGTCGTAAAGAGAGAGAGTTAGACGTGAAGGAGATCTGAGTGAGCGTTAGGGACACCTTGTCAGCAACCTATCATCGATTCCATAGTTAACCTATTCTCGATTGCTCATCTTCACCCTGAGGTCTGTCGTGCTCCATTGCTCACGTGTTTCCACCTGGCTGGATGAAGATCTTCACTCCTGGATATAATCTCGCGTATTTCGTGTGGTGATTCTGTCAATAATATGATCCGCGAACTCGCCAGCTCATCATTCAAATCCTCAGCCACCCCGAGCCAGCGGAACTGCTGACTTGGGACCGTAGAACTTTCACAAGAGCACCAAAGGAAATCATTAGATTACGTCGTTTTCCTGCTGTCAGAAACCTGTTTCGTCTGATTATTTCTTGACAGGCCATTTTTAAGATATATAAAAAGCCTTCATCTCTTCGGGAGTCCAGTCATTACTCACTGATTTCTGCCCACCTCAATCTGTTTCCTTCGTTGGGTTGTAGTCGACGCCCTTTCACTCACAATGGTTTTCGATCCACCACCGCCACCATCAGTATCAGACCAGCGAACGCCAACGTCATCGTCACCCCCATCGTTATCTCGATCGTCATCTCCATCACCATCTCCGCCACCATACCCTTTACAAAACGCTATCTACTCGCAAGAGCCAGACAGTCGCGCATTCATCGACTTTGAAGTAGTAACTGGGAGATGTGCAATCCAATCCTGGCAGGTTCTGTCTTTTCTTTCGAAATGCTGGCCGTTGTGTACCTGGTATAGTACATCGAACCGCACTGCCGTGGCGTCGTCACCTGCCGACATCTGCGATGATGAACGCCCCCATCCAATTCATATGATCCTCACGGTGATCTTAGTCGAGGTCGCTCTCGCATCGGTAGTCTTTCTTCTCTATTCCATCACGACTTCGAGTGTTCCCCGAGGAAGAGTCCTTTGTCTTGCTCTATTCTCCTTTCTCGGTGTAGTGCCACGTCGCTTCGAGGGGATCATCAAAGTTGTAGAGACTGGAGAATGGTCCCGACTGTTCAGTCTAAGAGGAGGGGTGTACTATTCCTACACCATTTTTACAATGATATTGGCGATATCTCTTACTGAACATATTGATTAAAAAGATCTTGAGATATAGCTAATTATTGTATGGTGGGGAACAATCTTTCTCCGATGTAACCCAATTCCCAACATCCATTCAGGTATTTTTAAATAGCATGTGGATGGGACCAAGGTAGGGACAAAACACCTTCTTTCTGTGTATACCGTCGATGCAGCTGATTATTCTAGTACGGCGACACTGACAATTTTGAAGGCAGACGATCTTGGTAAACCTAAACTACAAAGATGAACTTCTTCCACTTCTTATATCGACCGTTTCACTGTTTACACTTTCGTCGACGCTGATCGTAATTTTTTCTCTCATTTTGTTTTAACCATGCATGCAAGGTCTTAACTATGCCGAGGTTCGACGACAATGAAAAGTTAAGATAGTATCGTAAGCCTACTTATTCTTCATAGGAGATAGCGGCACTAGAATGGTAAGTCGACGTCTCAAAAAGTATAGACTTGTCCACATCGTCGAGCAGCGCTTCAATATGTTGCCTCAAAACATTATAACAATCGGTATTTATTGATTTGTAGTTACGACTGTCGCGTGGTAAGTGGTGTAGGTTGTTATACGTAGACGACTTCTGTAGCACTTCTACACGAAGGACGTTTCGGTCGTCATTTGTCACAAGGTGGAGGCTGACGAAAATTATATTTCCAGAATATTGCAGGCCAAGTTTTGTATTAGAACAACTGCTGAAGGTTAAAGATACTGTAAGACATCTGGTGCACTACGTCTCGGTGGTTATCGATCTTGCTAGAGTCCACATGTTCTCCATCTTACTTTTGCTGAGCACATCTTTTGCCTCTCCATCCGTCACACATACTCTTGACGACCATTTCTTAAAGCTGCGCTGCCGTTGGTCACCTTCCCAGACAAGCGCACAACCATTATCCGATAGATCTTTCAACTCTCCGTCTTCGGTGGTCGGATTGAGCCATGTACTGGCCGCTTGCTGTGCCTTGGTCAATTCGCCACCCTTACCATCATCCCGAGGCGCGAACCCCGTGAAGGTGGTGGGGACACTGTTAGAGAGCGGTAGAGTATTGTCGTGCCATTTGATTCGGTTCAACATCAACTTCTTGTAGTTATTAATACTATGTGTACCACCCTCAACGATGACGAGATTCATTGTGGGATGTAGGACGACGATTCCCGTGAGTGCGTTTTGCTTCGCATTTATATCGACCTGAAAACGGTGTTTGCCTGAACTGAGGTTGTTGACCCTGAAGACTGCGATCTTGACCCCCTTGGCCTCATCAGACTCCTGCTGTCGTGCCAGTTTCTCGTGCCGCTGCTCGTCAGTGAGCTGTCGTTCTTCGTTTGCGAGCTCGTGATCTTCACGCCGTTGGGCGATTTCCCGGTTGACCCTCGCCTCGACTGCAGTTGGGTCTTGCACCGCTTGCTCCCCAAGAACGCGCATCATATTGCTCTTCTTGACTTTGGGTGGTGGTGGTTCCTTTAGGCCAAGTCTGATCTTGGCCTGTTCCTCCTTCATCACCTCCATACGTCTCTGTCGCCGCATCTTAGCCTGCTCTTTCGGCGTGAGCATCATGGGTTTCGGTTCGGGAACAAATTTATCTTGTGGCGGCTTGAGTAGGACAGGATGCTGTACATATCTTGTGACGATCGTATCCTCACCTTCGATCCTATTCCGCTCCGGATTTTCCCAATCTTCGTAGCTGTTCTGGCCCTCTGGGAGAAGACCCTCGTCCCACCATTCTACTTCCGGTGGCGCTGGTACAAGGAAAGCTTTATCGGTGGCTTCTTCTATCTCAGCCTTTCTCTGGTCTATAGCAATCCGTCGTTTCATCTCCTCCAGTCGTGCTTGATTGCGCAGTGCATTGGCTTGCTTGATGAACTTTCCCTTCTCATTAAACAGAAACCCTTTGCTTTTCCTCTCGCCCACGCTTCGCTTTGCCGCTATTGACGGATCAAAGGAGGTGTCTTGGTCATTACTTGGTCTCGTGTTCTGTTCGTTCACGCTGGCAAGATATGGGTTTACTGCCACTTCCAACCTCTGGTTTCCTTTCGTTGTCCCAAATCTAGGTCCCCTTGATCGTGGGTCAATGGGCTTGGTGGTGTCTTGCAAAAGGCTTGGGTGTAAACCAATTCCAAGCCCGCCCCTTGCTGCAGTCCCTCCATCTGTACGAGGCGGTGGCTTCGGTGCAGCCGGAACAGCGCTCCTCCCAGCCTTCATGGCCGCCGCTCGTGCTCTCGCCTCCTCGATCCTCGCACGATGCTCGCTGCTTTGCTGCGATTGCTGCTGGGCATGCTGGGGTGTTTGATGGGGAGACGATGCTGCAGCAGGTGAGGTTGCTCCATTTCCAGCTCTTGCTGCTGCTTGTCTGGCTTGGATTTCGGCTATGCGCCTCTGTGCGTCCGCCCTCTTCGCAGCAAGGTCGTTTGTTGGAGGAGCGGCCGGTGCGGTGGGCGTCTGCACAGCGTGCTGGAGCGAAGGTGCCGATGGCGCTGGGACAGATGCTCCATTTGGCGGTTTCGATGCGGCGAGTCTCGCCTTCAGAGCAGCGACCTTTGCGGCGGCTTCGTGTTTTCTGCGTTCTGCATCCGAGATGCTTGGGCCTGGCGCAGGTGCCGGCGACCCAGCATTTGATCGAGCGCGCTTTGGGTCGTTGCCATCGTATCCGCCATCAACGGGCCGTTTTTCCGGCATAGTGTATTGATGATCCTCCTTGGAGATCGCTGCAATCCTCTTGTGCCTGACTGGCGCAAACTGGCGCAATCCGACAAACGAGGTCCAAAAAGCGCACGCGAGTCATGGACAGTTCGGGGGTGATGTGTGTGGCTGTGCGGCTATCCAAGCAAAGTGGCTGGAGCGAGACTGCAGGTAGATAGCGGAACCTCCGCATTGACGAGCGCTTGAGGTCAGACCCAGCTGAAGCTATTGCCGAAGCTTACATACAATCCTTGGCGCTAGCTGGGAATTTTTTGTAACAGCTACTTGCGTCTTCAATCCTATTTGCTCGCACTGCGGCGGTTTGTATTGAACGCAATATCGCGTCAAGTGCGCATCCACCCACAAAATGAATATCTCGAATCCAGTGGGGACTCAGATCTCCTCTGTCTCGTTTGGCTTCCTTACCAGCGACGACATCCGCGCCCTATCGGCCAAGCGAATAACCGATGCGAATACGTTTGATACCCTGCTCAATCCTACGCCCGGAGGTCTCTACGATCTTCACCTTGGGCAATTTGGCGACAACAACTGCCGGACATGTGGGCTCAAAACGCCACAATGTCCAGGCCATTGTGGACATATCGAGCTACCCGTCCCTGTCTACCACCCAACCTTCATGGATCAAACATTGAGGCTGCTAAGAGCGACTTGCATATACTGTAATCGTCTCAAACTCGCCCGAGTACGAGTGCACTACTTTGGTTGCAAGCTACAGCTACTCCAAGCTGGTCTGCTGAAGGAAGCCAAAGACCTAGATGAAATCACTTCAACAAGCTCATCGAGCTCACCTACTAAGGCTTCGGATTCCGACGATGAGAGCGACGACGACCTCAACCAGGACACCAAGGATCTGATTGACAAGAGAGAGCGATTTGTAAAGTTGTCCATCAGTGAAGCCAGAAAGAATGGCTCCATCAATCGATCAAAGACGGAGGCATCCACTGCTGCTAGACGAGCTGTCATCCAGCAGTTTATGGCCGACATTACCAAAAGCAAAAAGTGCGGCAACTGTGGTGGTATAAACCATAGCTACCGCAAAGACAGATTCGTCAAGATCTTCAGAAAGCCGCTCAATGAGAAAGAACGGAACGCTATGATTCAGAGCGGGCACAAAGCAAAGGACCCCGTACTGGAATTGATGAAGGCCCAAAGGCTGGCCGAAAGAAAGCTTGCAGCTGGGAAGAAAAGGAAACGGCCAGCTGATGAGGGTATCGCCGATATGGATCGATCAAGCGAGGAAGAATTAGAGGAGGAGGAGTCGAGTGAAGGTGAGATTGAAATTGCTGGAGGCGACGCAATGATTGATGATGCCTCCGCGCCGGCTGCTCTTCGAAAGGCTGCGAAGCAGAAACAACAAGAAGAATACTTGAATCCATCTAGAGTGCTTGCTCAACTGTCGCAAATGTTCGAGATGGAGCAGGACATTCTCAGCCTTATCTATGGTGGCTTTGCTACAAAATCGCAGAGCACTAAAGCCAAACAGCCTGTTAAAGCGGATATCCTGTTCATGCATACGCTCTTGGTACCACCAAACAGGTTCCGTCCCGAGAACCACACCACCGATGGCGCCGTTGCAGAAAGTCAGGACAACCAACACTACAGCAGTATTCTCAAAATCTGTGACACATTGTCCATCATCCAAAAAGAGCTGACTGGTAGCAAAGAACGAGATGAACGTTACCGCGCACGAACCTACACAGACCTAGAGACAATCTGGACCCAACTACAGGACGCCGTAAACAGCATGATAGATCGCGACAGGAATCCAGTACAAGGTGCTGCTGGAAAGCGAAACGCCGACGGTGTGAAACAGAAGCTTGAGAAGAAAGAGGGAATGTTCAGGAAATACATGATGGGAAAGCGTGTGAACTTCGCTGCTCGTACGGTCATTTCTCCAGATCCAAATATCGAAACGAACGAAATTGGAGTGCCACCGGTGTTTGCTGTCAAATTGACATACCCTGAACCAGTCACGGATCACAATGTGGAAGAGCTTCAGCAGGCCGTACGCAACGGACCGTTCCAATGGCCTGGTGCTGTGGCAATAGAAGAGGAGAACGGCCTTGTTATCAATCTCGAAAGGAAGACACCAGATGAACGATTAGCCCTCTCCAACTCGCTCCTCGCTCCTGGGCCATCCTCTCGAGGAACGAGAGGAAAGAAAGTGCATCGTCATTTGAACAATGGCGACATTGTTATCATGAACCGACAACCTACTCTACACAAGCCCAGTATGATGTGTCACAGAGCAAAGGTACTTCCCGGTGAGAAGACATTGCGAATGCATTACAGCAACTGCAATACTTACAATGCCGATTTCGATGGCGACGAAATGAATTTGCACTTTCCTCAGAATGAAGTCGCAAGAGCAGAGGCTCTTTCCATCGCAGACACAGATCACCAATATCTCTCTGGCACTGCTGGCAATCCCCTTCGTGGACTTATTCAGGATCACATCTCTATGGGCGTTGCGATCAGCAATAAGGACACCATGTTCACACGACAAGAGTACCAAGAACTCCTTTACTCGGCACTGCGACCCGAAAACGGGCACTGCGCAAGTGGGAAGGTAGAGACATTACCACCTGCGATCTTCAAGCCAAAACCGTTGTGGACTGGTAAACAGGTTATCAGTACCATCCTTCTCAATGTCAAGCCTGTCCAGATGCAAGGGTTGACTCTAAGCGGGAGAAGTACCACACCAAAAGATGTCTGGGGCCCAACCGGCGCAAATGAAGAACAAAACGTTGTGTTCAAAGACGGCTACCTCTGTCAAGGTGTCATAGACAAGAAACAGATTGGTCCATCAAGCGGAGGACTTGTTAATGGTGTCTATGAAGCTTATGGGCATACAGTTGCAGGAAGGCTTCTGAGTGTGCTCGGCAGACTACTTACACGAATGCTCAGCATGCGAGCGTTCAGCTGTGGTGTTGAGGATCTCATTTTCACTCGCGAAGGCGAGCAATTGCGCCGAGAGGCCCTGGCCCCCGCAGCGACTGTTGGTTCTGAGGTCGCGAAAGAATATGTGACCATGAGCGACAAGGATGTCAGCCGTGGTACTGATGCTAAGGAGTTCGCACGACGAATGGAAGAAGTTCTCCGCGACGATGAAAAACTAAAGGGCCTGGACGACAGACAGAAAATCCGCAACGGTGAACTTTCCGCCAACGTAACTAAGTCTGCTCTGCCTGTTGGTCTGGTCAAGCCGTTCCCACGGAATCAAATGCAGGCTATGACGGTATCTGGTGCGAAGGGTAGCAACGTCAATGCCAACCAGATCTCGTGCAATCTCGGTCAGCAGACACTTGAGGGACGACGTGTACCGGTCATGGTATCAGGAAAGACCTTGCCTTGCTTCAAGCCGTTTGAGCCAAGTATCCGAGCGGGTGGTTACATTGTTGATCGTTTCTTGACTGGTGTACGGCCTCAAGAATACTATTTTCACGCCATGGCTGGCCGTGAAGGTTTGATCGACACTGCTGTAAAGACCTCTCGATCTGGATATCTGCAGAGATGTCTCATCAAGGGTATGGAGGGTCTCAAGGTGGAGTATGACACATCAGTACGTGATAGTGACGGCAGCGTGGTTCAATTCCTATACGGAGAAGATGGTCTCGATGTGGGTAAGGCCAAATATCTCAGCGACTTCAAATTCACCGCTCAAAACCATCTGTCTCTATTCATGAGCCTTGGTATGCAAGACAACTTCGAGCGCATTATGGATGATGAAGCGCGAGAGTACACCAAGAAGGCAGAGAAGAAGTACCACAAAACTGGAGACTTGGGTGTCATGGATCCTTCACTGGCCATCTACTCTCCAAGTAGACATGCAGGTGCACTATCCGAAAGAATATGGAGAGATGAGCTAGACTACGTCGAGAAGAACCCAGACAACGTCGTCAAAGACAAGAAGGCGAAGGATGATGTGCGTAAGGCTTGGTTGAACGAAGCAAATTCCACACTCAGCAAAAAGAACCTACAAGGTCTCGTGGATATGCGGTATCTGAAATCTGTGGTCGAAGCGGGCGAAGCAGTCGGTGTCGTTGCCGGCCAGTCCGTTGGCGAACCCAGTACCCAAATGACTTTGAATACCTTCCATTTGGCTGGACACGCCGCCAAGAACGTCACACTGGGTATTCCAAGATTGCGGGAGATTGTTATGACTGCCGCTGCCAACATCGCAACCCCTACCATGACTCTACGCCTGAATGATGGTATCAGCACCGAAGATGCCAAGAAGTTCGCCAAGGGTATCAGCAGATTGAGCCTTGCTGAAATTGTTGACACTGTGAAGGTGACCGAGAGCATCGGCAAGGGTGTGGCGTACGACGCTGCCAAACGCTACACCGTACACCTTGAATTGTTCCCAAGTGAAGAATACACGAAGGAGTATGCAATCACAATCGAGGACGTTGTTGCAACCCTTGAGCACAGATTTTTACCGCGCCTACAAGCTGCTACCAGAAAGGAATTGAAGAAGCGTGGCGAGGAAAAGAAGCTCAAAGCCACAGGCAACACCGACGCTTTACCTGAGCTCGGCAAGTCTGTCGGTGCAGTTGAACAAGAAACCGGTAGGCCAGATGGCGAAAGAGAGGGCGGTGATGATGACTCAGATTCCGAGGGTGATGACGATGCTACCAGGGACAAGGCCAAGAGCAACAAGCAACAATCCGGCTATGAAGCGTACGAGGATGAGGAAGAAAATCTACTTGCGAAACGAAATCAGCAGCGTGATGCTACGCCAGAACAAGAGTCCGAGAGTGAGGACGAGACTTATGGTGGCAGCCCACGCTCTTCTCCCGAGCCAGAAGAAGACCTCAAGGGCAAAGCCTCTGCCGCAAAGGATCGTGAGAACCGCATTCGTGGAGATAAGCACACCAATGATGTGGTCTCGTTCTCTTACGACGATACTCACGGTGCAAGCTGTACATTCACACTGGAATATGATGCAAGCACGGCCAAAGTGTTGATGCTCAACCTGGTTGAGAATGCTGCACGTGCTGCACTAATTCAATCAGTTCCAGCTATTAGCAGCTGTATGCTCGACGAGCAGGCGACCAAAGACGCCAAGGTGCCAATCCTCTTAGCATCTGGTGTCAACCTGCGAGCCATGTGGGACTACCAGCACGTCGTTCACCCGCATCACATTTACACTAATAGCGTACATCACATTCTCACCCACTATGGTGTCGAGGCTGCTCACGCCGCCATTGTTTCCGAGCTGCAAGCTGTCTTTGGCGGTCACGGTATCTCTGTGGACAGGAGACATCTCACCCTGATCGCAGACTACATGACTAGAGATGGGGCCTACCAAGCCTTTTCACGGCTGGGATACCGGAGCAACCCGTCGCCCTTCATGAAGATGAGCTTTGAGACCACCGTCGGCTTCCTGAAAGATGCCGTCCAGGATGGTGATTGGGATGACCTGAGAAATCCCAGTGCGAGAATTGTGACTGGTAGACTGAACAATGTCGGCACGGGTAGTTTCGATGTCCTCATGCCATTGGTTGAGCGTTCTACCACAGGGAATAAGGAAGAGCTGGCAGAAGACGACAAGATGGACGTTGATTCCGATGGTGGCAGCAACTAGATTGGACGAATCATGAAGCGTGTATAGGTATTTCTGTATGATTGAACATTGCATCTTTTGCCTTCTGCCTCCTGCCTCCTGCGAAAACTAGGCTAAAACTGCTAAGTAAAAAGACAACCGTGCAAGTTTATGACTGGGTAGAACAGGTTGGCATTAGGTCTCGGTAAGGTAGTTGTAATTGTTGCGTGAAGGACAATCTGCCTGCTCGAGTGTAGATGGAAAGTTCGATCATCTCTATAGGGATAAGATGGACCACTGTTAGGATCCATGCGGCTCCCTGAGTGTTGATGTCGTTCCCAATATCGGATATGGTGTATCGGCTAGCATCACCCGCTTTCATAGATTGCAGATCTGCGAAATGTGCCGGGTAGAGCCGGGTTCGACTCCCGGTATCCGAACAACAATTCTTTTTTGCCTGCACGCCATTCAGCAAATGAATGGGTTTATTTCTTATTCGCCGTCTTGATCGGTTCTAGGACGATATAGCTAACATACTACTGTACAGTTTGGTACATACACACACTCGTAGTACGCTTTACTTTTCAATGCCGGTTTTAATGCACCCATACCAACTCAGTATCGACTGCATGAGAAACAGATGGGTACGCGTGTTGTGTGATGCATGGTTCAATTGATCGTCTAATCGTAAATGCCTGGTGTGGTTGACATGTACCGTGTTTCCCGTTGAATAACCACCTGGGTAGCTAGGGCCAGCAGAGTAGTGTGCACAAACCCAATTCAATCATACGGGAAAGGAATTCCCCTTGTTCCCGCTCAGCCTTCGCGCGCCCATCGCAGTCTTTTGTGTCAACCCGACGGCAGTGGCTGGGGCCGAGCCTGCTTTAGTAGCGAACTCACATAGTGCGTCGGGACGTTCAACCTTCATCAGTCCATCAAGTTCTCATCTCCGTCATCGTCGTCATCATCACCCAGAGGCCCGAAGCCGGCGCTCATTGGCGCATCGTATGTGAGATCCATTTGGTCTGCAAGGTCTTCTGCAGCACCACTATTTAGCCCACCCATCTTCTTGGTCTTCCTGGCCCAGTCAGTATACTCCTTCGTCAACTGCAGACGCCGATTCATGTCTCGAGTGTAGGTCGCCAGAGCTTGTATCCGAGCCGTCTGTGCCTGCAAGTCATGTTTTGGTGATTGAAAGGACGTAGTGGGCGATACTGATAAAGAATTGGTGTTAAATCTCAATACTGAGCTGCCAATGGCCTGCTCGTCAGGTGTGATCGTTGCATTCAGTTGACCATTTTGAATGATCGATGCAATATAGTTGGCCGCGTAGGTTTCATCGACACTTAGATGCTTCGCCACGCGGCTGATGGGTAGCACAGCGTATGTCTTCTCCAGATCGATGATTCTGTATAGCTGAAGCGCGCCCGATACCTCTGCGACGAGACGCGCATTCCCATCGCTCTCCCATTCATTGGCATTTATGTCTACTTCTGCGTTGAACTTTCGCACATCTCTCTTCTCGAAACTATTCGCTAGGCTTGCGTAAGGTTTTGTTAATGATTGCAAGCTTTTCATCACACCTTGATCGGCGGTGCGCGGTTGTGTCCAAACTTTCCCCCTTACCAGCAGACCAATGAGGATAAACTTCTTGTATGCCTCGACCTGTAGCGCACTGCAAATATGGTGGCTTGAAGGGTAAAGGATCGCACTTTCCAGGAACAAGCGCGCTTGCGTGTAGTTGCGAAGGCCGAGATATATGTGAGCACCTAGAAGGTAGTATTCGAGGACCGTCTCAGGGTGTACCCGTCCCGGAAGCCCTGATTTCGAAGTTATGAAGCCGCTGCTCAAGTCATGATCTTCGCACAGCAGACCTGTAGATGAAGGCTTGTTTGTATTGTGGGGAAATGCAAATATAGGTTTCTCCAGGATGCTGAGCGCTTGACTCGGGACACCGTTCTTCAGACAGGTCTGCACAAGCGCAAGGTGATTGAGGGTGAAGGTGCCAGCAGTCGGGTCTAATCTCAGTATTGCGCCCACGAGGTACTGCAGATCGAGAACGCCGAGGTCGTGGCTCACATGGCAACACCACTCGAAGACACCCCTCCACTCCTGGCCAGCGTACCGAACTTGGATCGGATCGAACTGAGTCAAGAATGCGACTGCATATTCCAAAACCTTTTCCTTCTTTTGCTTTGACTTCCCCGTTGCTTTGGCGTACTCAGCTAGACACAATAGGTACGGAAGTGTGTTTGTTCGAGGATCGAGAAGGTCGAGTATTGTTGTTTGTTTCTCTTCGTCCACGAGTTTGAGCCATTGCTTCGCAGCGACTCGTGAGAGTTGTTGTTTGAAGTTGATGATGGCATCGTCGTACTCCTTCGCGTTCTGGAAGGGCTCATTTGGAGGGAAAGAAAGTAGATGCGGCAATAGATCAGCCATTATGTGCAGCTTTGCCTAGCTGCGGCGAGTGACTGCTTTGGTTATCGGATGCGATTCCGCAAGATCACTCTGATATGTTTCGTGTCGATCGGTAGACGACGGCGCAGTGACGTTGTTGCGCCAACAACGCCGATAGTGGCTTGCCTGGTATGGTAGATCGTCTGTGTGAGGCTGTAACTTCAATGACACTCAGGCTGGGGAGGTGATCGCTGATGGCAGAAGTGCAATGTAAGGGAGAGGGCTTTCACTTAATCCATTCAAGAGAGAGGTACAATACATAAAGGCGAATAACGAGCTTCAAGTTGTTACCATCCACACTTTCTGCCAGTGCCTGATTGCCTTGACGTCTGGCTGGCAAGCTGCTGCTTTTGGGGCGGTGAATATAGAGGGCATGTGGGGCTTGCCTTGCGTGTAGTCCGGCTGTTGATTGCCCAGATAAGTTGGTAGCTAGAGCAAGGGTGTTCAGGGTCCATTTTATCGTCTGATTCTACAGCGACAAAACTAGTGGGCAGGCATCCTTATTCCTGTCAGGATAACTTCCACTTTCTCTTCTCACCATGAGGTAGGAGTGGTTCCTGCGAAGACTCCTCCCAATTCCCGCCATGTCGTCCAGACCGACTCCCGTCCGCCAACGAGACGCCTTTCTCGACAGGAACGAGATTGAAACCCTCATTTCTCAGGGCAGAAAGATCGTGATATTCGACAACAGAGTTCTCAAAGTCGATGCATGGCTTCCTTATCACCCTGGTGGCGACAAGGCCATCCTCCACATGGTCGGAAGAGACGCTACCAACGAAGTCAAGGCCTTTCATTCCTTTGAGAGTCAACAGCACATGCTGAAATACCAGATTGGTAAAATAGATGGCTTGTGGAGAGACATGATACCGCCAATTCAGGGTGGTCAATTCAGGGACAGGTCAGGGAGCAAGGGCGAACAAGTGGACGCTGGACAGGATCATAATTCTGACCAATCGAGCTCCCAAGAAGCGTCACCCATCTTCGAGCCCGCCGACCGACAATCGACTACCGTGAGGCGACGAAAGAACAGTGAAGGAACGCTAAGTCAGTCATCTTCGGCCACTTCTCTATCTACTCTGGCTATGCCTGAACGTATGGAGCCAGCAAAAGATCTGCCTTTCATTCATGAATGGGCCCAGAAAGAGCTGGAGAGAGACCTACAAACCTACCCAAAACTCGACCAACCTACTCAGAACGAAATCATCAAAAAGTATCAGCAGCTAGACCAACGGATCCGCGATTCCGGCCTTTACGATTGTAACTACTGGGCATATATGGTGGAATTGACCCGCTATGCATCACTTGCGCTTGCCTTCGTCTACTTTCTTCAGATCGGTTGGTACAAATTGTCAGCAATATTTCTGGGAATGCTGTGGCACCAACTGGTCTTCACTGTTCACGATGCAGGGCATATGGGCATTACACACGATTTTCACACGGACAGTTGTATTGGGATCTTCATTGCTGATTTCATTGGGGGCTTGTCTTGCTGTTGGTGGAAACGAAACCACAATGTCCATCATATTGTGACCAACTCTGCCGAACATGATCCCGATATCCAGCACATGCCATTTTTTGCGATCAGCAATCGATTCTTTTCCAGTCTGAGAAGCACATACTACGACCGTGTCATGACTTACGACCCATTCGCCAAATTCATGTTGCGATACCAACATTGGCTCTATTATCCGATCCTCACCTTCGGCCGCTTCAATCTCTACGTACTCAGCTGGCAATACATTTTCCTCGGCCAGGGTCCTCGTAAGGGACCAGCTTGGTGGCATCGCTACCTTGAGATGGTTGGCCAGGGAGTGTTCTGGTTCTGGTTCGGCTATCTCACCTTATACCGATCGATTCCCACGAATTCCGACCGCTTCATCTTCCTCATGATATCTCATGCGATCACGATGCCAGTGCACGTTCAAATTACGCTGTCGCATTTCGCAATGTCCACTGCCGACCTCGGTGTTGCCGAGTCATTTCCGCAGCGAATGTTACGAACTACAATGGATGTCGACTGCCCTCCTTGGTTGGACTTTTTCCACGGCGGGTTACAATTTCAGGCGGTGCACCATCTCTATCCACGAATTCCACGACACAACCTCCGCAAGGCGCAAGTGTACGTGAGAGAGTTCTGCGAGGATGTCGGCGTGCCCTATGTTATTCACGGTTTCAAGGAAGGGAATGAACAGGTGATTGGTCGACTTGGTGAGATTGCAAAGCAGGCTAGAATGATGAGCGAATGCTCGAAAAGCATGGGGCCAGGTGATGTCTTTGAACACCATTGAGGCCAGGCTGATTAGACATAGATCTCTGTACCTTGTATATACATTCGGGCCTTCGCCTTACTTCGTTCCTGATTACTTTTGTCCACTTTTTGCACGTGGAACTCATTTGGCTCCATGTGAAGCAATGTTCTGCAACCCATACATTGACAAGGGCAATGCTTCGCTGCTTTCTTTGCCGCGACTACTGTTTGTGAATAGTAGAGCAATGTGCCTATTCATACCTATGTAATGGACGTGTTGACTTGCTACTTTTTCAATATTACATTGCTCGGTAACTACCTACCTAACCCAACCTACCTACCTATACTGAACCGTACCTGCCTCACGGCGACGTCATGTGCTTCTGTTTTCCGCCAAGGCGCTAAGCTTTTTCCGACCTTCGCGACTTCATACATGAACCCTTCTTACCTCTCGAGACACTACCTTTGGATCGCAAATCATATCCATACTATCTCCAAGATACTCAGCCATGTCTCGCGGCGGCGGCACAACCCTCTACGTGACTGGCTTCGGCCACGGCACCAGAGCTCGCGACCTTGCGTACGAATTCGAGCGGTATGTCCCATACACGAGCGCCTCATGCCGATGAAACCACGAACCTACCGACGCACCCAATCCCATCAAAACCAAAACCAAACCGCCGATCAAACCTCCCCTACGCTTTCCTTGAAGGCGATCGAGCGTGTTGCAGGCCTGCATCCATCGAGTCCTCTCCCGTACCTCATTCCTCGAGCCTCCTCCCTCCGAGCGAACGAGCGAGCGATTCGATCCACAACCGTCCTGTACCCCTTTCTTGCCATAGAAAAAAAAACCTTTCGCCCAGCTCTCTCTTTCCGCCTTTCCCTCCTCCCGCGCGTCGGCAGTTCTCGAACGCATAAACAGCGTGTTAACGAGTCTATCCAAAGGTATGGACGTCTCGTCCGGTGTGACATTCCAGCGCCTCGCTCTGCCAGCAGCAGATTGTAAGGATAACCCTGAATTACCCCAAAACAAAAGACACGCCAAATTAATTGTGAGCTGTAGGTTCGCGTTTGTGGAATATGAGAGCCGTCGTGACGCTGATGATGCATACCACGAGATGCACAACAAGCGCATTGGCCGTGATGATCTACTGAAAATTGAAGTACGTACCGTTTTGACACCCCTCAATCTGGATTGGGACAGAGTTCGGCGCAAGCGCACTCCAAAAATCATATTCAGCCATAAGGGCAAGGCTATTGAAATCGATGCTGACTCTGGGCAGTGGGCTCGTACACCACCATCTGCAAGTTGGCGCTTCGACACTGGCTCTTCTCGCCGCCGGTCGCCTCAACCTCGTCGCGGCCGCTCTGTGACTCCACCTCCCCGTCGTCGCGACTACTCGCGCGACCGAGACGTGGACGATAGGCGTGATCGAGACTTTGACGACCGACGTGAACGCGACTTCGACGACAGACGCGAGCGCCGTTCTGCACGCGATAGGACACGGTCTCCCGATGACCGGGACCGCGACGTTAAAGATGTCCGCGATCGCGAGGAAGATGACAGGAGGGAGCGTGAACGCGAACGAGACCGTGAAGTTCGCGATCGCGAGGAGGATCGCGAGCTTGCCAACGGTGACGATCGCAAAGGTGACGATTCCTGTTCTAGAAACGTGTTTGAGACCCGTACTGATCCTCCCGAAGTAGAGCGAGAGGAGGCACCGCCTCATGAAGACCTCGATACTGCCGAGTAAACGGCGTCAAATCAAAAATGGTATACATGCTTGGGCCTTCATGAAGACCTCAGTCCCTGTTTCGTTTTGCCATTACGCAGTTTGATCTCGACCTGGCCCTGAAGCCATGGAACTGGATCCCCTACACTTGCCCTGAACAGCCAACGCGCTCTTTCGAGCCCCGCTTTGCGACACCACGGCATGTACTATAAGGTCTGCTTAGGAGTTCGAACACTCGGTGAAAGTGATGGAGTAAATATCTTAAGGGAGAGATAACAAAATGTTAAGTTTACCACGTTCCACGTTCGACCAAAGCGTCAATTTCAAATATCGCAACTTCCCACTCGATGCAACGAGGTTTCCCGTAAAGAAAGGCAGAGAGGCTTGGACTTTATAGCTCGGTATATCGAGTGTTTCATCGAGAGGAAGCTGATGGACGGTCTCGTGATGAGAGGCAAATATTTCTTTTTTTTTTCCTGTCTTAGCACATTTGCTCTGGTTCGGGTATATTTCAACAGCACTCAGTCCATGCGAAGATGAAACCTCCTCGCCAGCGATCTGGCATAGACCTTTATCCATAATCTTAGAAAAGAAAATGGCAATAAAGATGTGTGTGGACAAAACGACAACGACGGTAACCGCTGAACCGACTCCAAGCTTGTACCATAATCCAATAGCGAATCGCTCGTCCCTCTTTCCCCACTATCTCTCTACTGGTAAGATGGAGCGTGGAAGTTGGGGCCAGGCGGCATGGTCATGCCATTGGGGAGATTGGATGGCGGCGTGCTTGCGCTGATAGGGGAGCCAGCGGCGGCGCCAGAGACAGGGCCCGAGCCGGAGAGACGATGGTCGTAGCCGGACCAGCCGGGAAAGACATCCCTCAGCTGGTCGTATTTGGCCTGCAGCTGGGGCATGTGTGGAGGAGGTGTCATGTGAACCGGGCCAGGCAACTTCTTAGACGGCTGCTGGGGTTGGGGCGGTAGACCGGTAGAGGCAGAGTGCAGAGGCACCAGGTAGGACATGTTGGCTTGTACGCGCCGCATGCACTGGATGAAGTCGTCCGATGCCATGGCGACGGCAGTCTGCTGGCCGGCGTTCTTGAGCTGCTGCAGTTGCTGCGGTGATGTGGCTCCACCTTTGCCCTGCGCCTGTAGCGCGTTTATCTCCTGCAGCAGATCCAGATTGATGCTCAGCAACAGCGCCACCCGTCGCTGCTCAAGCGACTGTGAGGCAGGCGACTGTGGCGTACCGGGCGTCGGCGAGGCTGTGGCGCTGGTGGGCGGCCCGCTCGTCGATTGCTGAAGCGGCTGCTGTTGCTGATGCTGATGTTGCTGTTGCTGCTGCGAAGCGGGCGTCTGCGGCAGGGGTGGAGCGGCCATCGGCTGCCACTGTTGCGACGCGGCTTGTGGCGGTGGTGGTGTCTGCTGTGGTCGCGGGTGATTCGGCGCGCCGCTGCCCTGCGCGGCTCCAGGTGGGCCGCTGATGGGCGGGCCTGCGAACGGCGAGAATTGTTGCTGTCGAGGTGAGAGGCTGGGCCTTAAACCGGGTGGTGCGGCCTGCGCAGAGATGTGCGTAGGTGGTGCCGATGTGTATGGATTGCCGTGTTGCGGCGACTGGCCTGAGGCATGACGATCGACGTTAGTCTGGGGGAATTGTGGGAGGACTTTACGCCCTTAACTCCATCGAGGTCTGCCCGCGTTGGTCCCATCTGGTCTTGATCCGGTCGACCTTGCGTTGAGACAAGACAGGCAGCTTCAGAATGTAGCCACATAATGGGTGATGAAGTGAGAACGAACGACGATGGAGAGCGAAGTGGTGAGTTTGTAGATGGTAGGTGGTAGGTGGTAGGTGATATGCATTTAGACGGTGCAGGAAGGAGTGAAATGAATTAAAGACTTACCAGCAAATGGATTCCCATGTCCGTGCCCATCGAGCTGCTGACTACGGCCTTGGCCGAGAGTGGGATGGTTTGGGAGAGGAGAGAAAGATTGTTGGTGATTGTCGAGGTTGATATGGTGGGAGGTGTTGCCGTGGGTGGGCAAGTGGTGAGGCCCGGGTTGTGAGAAAGGGTGTGGTGCAGAAGATGCGGGTGTGCCGCTATAGGAGCTAGCAGTGGTGTTGGGTGCAGCAGCATATGCCGGTGATGATAGCTGCGGAAGTTGATGTTGTTGATGTTGATGATGTTGTTGTTGTTGCTGTTGTTGTTGTTGCTGTTGCTGTTGTTGTTGTTGTTGCTGTCCTTGCTGATGATGTATATGTGAGTTTGAATGTGATTGTGATTGTTGTTGCTGTTGCTGGAGATGATGCTGTTGCTGCTGGTTGCGGTTGTCGTGTGATTGAGGGGTAAAGAGAGAGCCAGGGCCAATACCGGTACCGGTACCAGAAGCAGAGGCAGGATCGGAACCAGGGATGTTATTAGAAGGGAGAGCAGTGGCGGTAGTCGTGGTGGGAGTGGGTGTAGCAGAAGCCGAACCAGGGATGGAAGTGAATGGCGATGCTGACTGGTGGTTGAAAGGGCCAGGGTGGAAGGCAGTCTCGTACTGCATGTGGTTCATGGTGGTGAGGGAGGGAGGGAGGGAGGGTAGGGCAATGGTACTGTATTGGCAGGGTCAGGTAGGTAATAGTGTAGTGTAGTGTAGTGTGGTGGAGTGTGTAGTGTGTAGTGTGGTGTGTGGTGCGTGGTGCGTGGTGTAGTGTGGTGTAGCAGCAGCAGCGATCGGGGGGTGGGTTGGGTGATGACCACACCGGACCGGATCAGACCAGACCAGACCAGACCAGACCAGACAAGGTCCAGACGAGGCACAGACACCGGACACCAATCACAAGCAAAGACACGGACAGAGGCACAGGCACACCGGAGACGGATGGCCGGATGGACAGACAGACAGACAGAAAGAGGCAAATAGATAGATAGATAGGTAGGTAGACAGCCAAGCAGCCGGACAGACAGACAGACAGACAGACAGACTCGGGATGCAGGTGTCGGCGTAGGGCGCCAGGTTCGGTCGTGACGGTAATGGCAGGCGTAGGCGTATCGAACGGGTGCGCGCAGACGCAGACGATGTCGGTAGGTGGATCGGGACGAAGGGTTTCAGCAGCACACAAAGCACAGCTCAGCACCGTCGATCTTTTCGCAACAACAGATTGTCTATCTGCCGGGTCCTGTCTGGCCAGACGAACTGTCACTCCACCTGCCACAGGGGTCCTTGTCTAGAGCTTGCTGGGAAGCCAAGATGGGTGGGGAAGCCGAGTCGGAAAGGCGAAGTAAGCGAGTTCAGGCAATGTAGGTAAATAGGTCAATCAGAGAGTACGAGAATGTCGCTATTCGACCACCTCTCTTTCATCTCCCATTTCTGTCTTTCGTCTGGTGAGAAGAAAAGAGCGAGATTTGCGCTTCCGCTTCTGGACTAGCCGGGATCGCTAGCGCCGCCACTTCCGTCTCGCCGACCCTCCCGCAGGTAGTGTACTGAGGTACCTATCTATATGCCACGAGGAAACCACATTTTAACTCTGAAACTATTACCTAGACCTATCTAAACCTACCTATACCTACCTATACCTATCTACCTACTTTATACCTAATAGCAGCACGTGTATTAGCTGATGAAACGATCGTCTCCCAGCACCCGACGACAGCGATAAGGGGCGGCCACCTCAGACTAGACCGGCTCAGACACGATTCCCTCCGACTACCTACAGATCCACCAATGATATCTTGTCCACAACAACGCACATCACCACCTAGACAGTAACCAATCGATGCCAACCTAGCTTCCACATCCTTGACTCGGAACCAGATCAATGACTTTGCGTGGCAGGCGAGCTGGTGGTGCTGGTTCTGGTTCTGGCTCTGGCTCTGGCTCTGGTGGCGGCAGGGGTGCCTATTACAGGAATCTCTATGGTGGCGGACGCTCACGAGCCAGAGGTGCATTCCGTGCTGGTAACGGTGCAGGTGCAGGTGCAGATGCAGATGCAGATGCAGATGCAGATGCAGATGCACGCTCTGTAAGCAACGACATCGGCCGTGATCCCCAGCAGCACCCCCAGAATACCGCTAGTAGAGACTGGAACCAACTTACTCGTGACTTGAAGGCTATCGATGGCCAGTCATACCGTAAGTACTGATCTTCCGCCGTGGGAAACACCTTCCAAATCTACGCAGACCGACGAACCAGCACTGTGCAGCTGCTTAAGCTTCCTGCACATGCACAGCACCTCACAAACACACTCCCATCGCACACACGCCGACACGCACTAACACGGCACTCAAGCGGCATACAAGCGTTTACTAGGGAGGTATTGTCATGGTATCTTCGACCTATGCGTCGACCATGTGCAGGGAGATGCATATGCACCTCCATCCAGAGTGAGGGCCGTCATGCAATGGTCTCGCACAGGCCTGCCGGTTGAGTACCTAGCAAGTGACATCCGTAAGGTTGCTCTCTGTGACTATGTGACACGCGTTGCTGCCGATGTCATCCGCCAGAAGCATATGGATCACAACGTCCAAGGTGGCGGTGGTTGGTCTGGGGCGAAAGGCGGTGCGTTCAACATCAATGCTCCTGGCCAAGAGGTTCTGCCTCGCACTAGCGCGATTATAGATGGCGACGACTCGATCCAGCTACGCTTCACTGTTGCCCTTCCAGCTGCTGGGCGGACCTGTCTTGGGCAATTAGCCAACGACATTCTCGCTGTCAATCTAGTCGAGCTCATCCAGGCATCGCTGTTGCATATAAACCTGGATCAGGCCAAGCTGAAGGCACACGTCGTCTCTGTTGAGAACCAGCACCATCTTCGCCAGCAGCTTAAAGCGAAAGGGCTGGTTGCGTTCATAGCAAACGGCGCAACCCTACCTCGAGCATCCGGTGCGTCTCAAGCTCCATTGCACGGTCGCGATGTAGTACCGTTTCAGTCTCCCGATGATCTCGAGATGGAATTCAATCTCATCGACGGAACCTTGGTACGAGGAATGGGATTTGCTCGTGGGATAACGCTTCTGACTGGAGGTGGTTTCCATGGGAAGTCAACCGTGCTGGAGGCCATCGAACTCGGTGTCTATGACCACATACCTGGCGATGGCCGTGAGCTCGTCGTCAGTGACCCAACTGCTGTCAAGATCCGCGCCGAAGATGGACGTAGCGTGACCAAGGTGGACATCAGTCCGTTCATTTCAACCCTTCCAGGCGGCCGCAAAACCAATGCATTTTCCACCGACGATGCCAGTGGAAGCACTTCCATGGCTTCGAACATCCAGGAAGCTCTGGAGGCAGGCTCTCAGGCTTTGTTGATCGATGAGGACTCTTCAGCGACCAATCTCCTCGTCAGAGATGCGCGCATGCAAGCCCTGATCAAGCAAGAGCCCATCACTCCGCTTGTAAGTAAAGTACGGGCGCTTTTCAGTGACTATGGAGTGTCAACAATCATGGTGTTGGGTGGCCTTGGTGACTGGCTGGCCGTAGCCGATCAGGTGATTGCCATGGACAGCTATATCCCGCGAACGGTAACGGCAGAGGCGCAAGCGATCGTCCAGCAGTTTCCATCACCTGTGACACAGCACACCACGTACGGTAACTTGGCCAGAAGACGAAACATCAAGATCCGATTGCCAGATGGCAAAATGCCGTTTCCAAAATCCAAAGGATTCATACCGCTACCGTCAGCCTTACACAACCCAGTGACGAACCCAACCGAGGAGGCCACTGGTATAAACATAGATAATCTCGACCAATTGGTAGAAATGGGGCAGACCCGTATGATATCCTCGTGCATACAGCGGCTCGCCGACAGGACGAGCGAAGGATCATCCATGGAAGACGTGCTTGAGATGTTCGAGGTGGAGATCAACATGAACACGCCAATGCCGACTTCTCTGACCGGCGGCGAACTTGTTGCGGTTCGTCGCTTCGAACTGGCAGCTGCCATCTCTCGCATCCGCGGACTGATGGTCTCCCAATGAGAAGTTGCGAAGCACAATCCTCGTGCGATCACCACAACAGCTTCGCCACGATCGCGAGGCAAGTCTGATTAGGTGGAGAGAGCGATTTACCAGCGCGAAGGCCATCGTCCCTGCGTAGGGGCAACAAAGTGCATCGAAATGTGGGAGCATAAGCCTCGACGCAAGGCGCATCCCGTCACCAGGCGTTGGCCTTGTATCGCCGAAAGAGACAACATGCCTAGCGTGAGGCTGATTCAGGGAATAGTTGTCGACACAGCCCACTTGTCTAGTGCACACGGGAGATGGACAGTCGGTTAGTACGGCAACTGGGTCGTCTCGACAGGAGCACGATCAGTTACCGAAGAGAGCAGCATACCTCCTAGTGCACGTATGGAGAAAAGTCCCAAGCAGCGAACCACATTAGGTACAGAAAGAACAAGTTGCAATGCGGGAGGCAATGCACGATAGCTGCATACCTAGGTACCTTACCTACCTAGACTACCTGCATACATACCTACATACCTACACACATACACACACCTGCATAAGATACTCCCTACAAACAGACCGACCTTACCACCTCGTCAGAGAGTGTGACCGTATCAGCCCATGCGAGGCAGTGCTCTGCCTCTATTTCCCTCACAACCAAACCAATCTGCCGACTTTACCGACGGAAATGCGGGACGCTGGACCGCGCACCAAGCCGAGTTGCCGCGACGGAATTGTAGCGCTTGCCCTATGACGACAGTCTTGCCTTGGCGGAATTGGCGCCGTAGGTTAGGTACAGTTGGAAGGTAATAAGGCATAACAAGGCAAACGAACAAAGAGCACCCGACGTAGGCGGTGCCTCATCATGCTTTCCAATTGCCACTGGGCCAAGTCGGTGAGTTTAGGTAGAGCCTCAATCCGACGAGGTGTATCGCGAGAGTCACGAGTTACGTGGTCATCACAAGCTCAGAGATCCATTGGCTGCAGTATTGCAGTAGAGATCCATGATACCTGAGGTATACGGCGTATCGAAGCGAACTGCAGCTGCTTCCATAGAGATTCCTCGAGGGCGGTGCACGGGCTGAAGTTCGTCATGTGGACCGCCAAGCGGAGGGATTGCCCCGAAAGCGGCATAGCTGCCGAATGCTTAGCCGTCTACCCGTGGATGGTGCCAACCTTACTCCGCAGCTGCTGTCTTGGGTCTTGTTGTTATTGCTGGGTACCTACTTATGTAGGTTAGGTAGTTTAGGTAGGTAATAGCGGGTAGGTAGGTTCAGGTATAGGTAGGTAGGTAGGTTATGTAGGTAGCTGGAGAGGAGCGCTGGTGGTGACGTTGACGTTGCCTATATAACAACCGCTCCTTGCCCCCGTCGCATTACTGATCACGTTGTTTGGATATCCATCTATCTATCTACTGGCAGTCTTATCAGCTATTCGTCCTTCACTTCCACTTTTCCCACTCTACCTCTGTGCGCGCAAGACTTCTCGGATTTCGAACTTACCATACCGCCCTGCCATCGAACACTACCAATCTCGCCATCATGAACGGTGTCAACGGTGTCAACGGTGTCAGAGGAGCCTCTCCAACTGGCAAAGCGCCGCTAAACGATGGCATGCCTGGTGGCCGTCGCGAGCCCCTCGTCAAGGTTGAGCCTCCACGTAGAGAGGACCTGCAGCCATCGTACGGTGAGTACCCGCATCGCTCTATCCACCCGCGTACCCGATTGTGCCCACGTACTGACGCAATAATCAGCGCAAGTGATCAAACCCGACACTCAGGACGACTCGCAACACGGCTGGTACGGCTCCATGATCAACGCATTGGGATCATGCATTGGCACGTGTGGTGCGATCCCATGCTGCTTCGTCTGCCCCAACCCATACAAGCCAGTCGCGCAGGGTAACGTGGGTCTCGTCACCAAGTTCGGCCGCTTCTCTCGCGCAGTCGACCCTGGTCTCGTGAAGATCAACCCTCTATCCGAGACGTTGGTCCAGATCGATGTCAAGATCCAGATCGTAGAGGTGCCGCAGCAGGTCTGCATGACCAAGGACAACGTCAACCTGACGCTGACGTCGGTGATCTACTACCACATCACCTCACCACACAAGGCCGCCTTCGGTATCTCGAACCTGCGCACGGCGCTCATGGAGCGCACACAAACGACGCTGCGCCATGTGATCGGCGCGCGCGTGCTGCAGGACGTGATCGAGCGTCGCGAGGAGATTGCCCAGAGCATCCGCGAGATCATCGAGGAGACGGCCGCCGGCTGGGGCGCGGCGGTGGAGAGCATGCTGATCAAGGACATCATCTTCACCCAGGAGCTGCAGGATTCGCTCTCAATGGCCGCCCAGAGCAAGCGTACCGGTGAGGCCAAGGTCATCAGCGCTCGTGCCGAGGTCGAGAGCGCCAAGCTCATGAGGCAGGCCGCCGACATCCTCTCCAGCGCTCCCGCCATGCAAATCCGCTACCTCGAGGCCATGCAGGCCATGGCCAAGTCCAGCAACAGCAAGGTCATCTTCCTGCCTGGTCCCTCCCAGACCGCCATGCAGGCCATCAGTCAAGCCGAGCAGGTTGGCGAGGGTCCCAGCAGGTATGGCGCCTCCCTCGAGCCCAGCGGTGACACCACAGGCAGGTCAGGCGATTCTTCCGGTTTCCCTGCCGCTGTCAACGCTCGCGTCATCGAGAACATGTGATGATCTGTTGTTCGGTGAGACACGACGTGGAATCGATTCGACGAAATCAATCCGCTGTGGATCTCAATCAGACGGATCGGTGTTGGCTACGAACTACGGTGTTGTGATACCCTTTGCGTGTTTTGGATATCTAGGTTCTGTTGATAGTTATGTAATGGATTCATCGTACTGCAAACAATGATGTTTTCTTGTTTTCCATATCTATTGATCTGATTGTCGAGTGAAGGGTGGATGAAGGCTGCAGAGTGAAAATCATTGTAAACACATAGCTGATCACCCACTTTGCGATTTGACTGAATACCAGCACGGGCGACCACTCGGTCCGTATCGAGGTCGACCCGACCTGATCCTTCACCTACGATGTTATAGCCGCATGCTTTAAGATTTGACCATCGAGACCCTGCATTCCTTGGCGTTTTGCGCCTCGGGCAAAGCGGACATACAGCGGTTTCAAAGCCGAACCTTAATGTTTACATTGGCAACCACAAGCATACTCGAAACAACAAACCTGCTCTCTACAACGCAACGTCGCCGCTACAGCATACAGGCCCGCCAGAAGAGTGCGCGATGGCGCGCGCCACCCAACCAACATACGACTTCCTTACCGGAGCGGACCCTTCACAGTCAGGAACGGCGAGACAATCGATCGGAGGCGGATTGAACCAATCAACCGCAACGATGGCAGCGCCTCCGCCCCAACAATCACGAGCGAACGCCAGCAACGAGGACCTACGCGCGCAGATCAACACGCTGATGTATGAGGTCGATTCGCTGAAGCAGGAGCGCGAGCTGGCAACGCTGCAGCAGGAGCAGGTGGTGCGGGAAGCGCAGGCGCGGGCAGAGGCGGACTTCAAGCGGGCGCAGGCAGCTGAGGGTGCAGCGACAGCTGCTCGAAAGAAGGCGGAGACCGTGCAACGGGAATGGCAGGAGGTGCAGGACCGGGCCGCTAACGAGAAGCTCACGCTCGAGAAGAAAGTGCGCGCGCTACAGGACGAGAACAACTCGCTGCGGGAGGATGTCGAGGATGCCAGTGCTGAGCTCTCGTCCCAGCTTCGGCTCGAGAAGCACAGTGCCGAAGACCTCCGCCGTCGCAACGCTACCCTCCAGACTACCCTTGACGAGCTACAGAACGATGTCGACGCCAAGGTCAACGCGCTGCTTGCGACCCAGCAGCGCCTGACGCGCCGAGATGCGCAGGTTGGAGAGTTGGAGAACGAGGTGCTCAGGCTCAAGGCGCAGACGGGCGATAGCGAGACCCTTGCAATTATCAAGAAGGAACTCACCGAGCATGTCACTTACATCAAGAGGCTAGAGGCTACCAACCGCGAACAGTCCGCCGAGCTGAAGCAGCTACGCAAGGTGCAGAGGAGCGTGGAGGTGGTTGAAGAGGAGAAGCGAGGGCTGGAAGCGAAGGTCAAGCTGATGGACGACCTGCGCAAAGAGCTGGCCGAGGCGCAATTGCAGAGGCGCATCCTCGAGGACGAGAAGATGAGCTGGACCAGTTACCTGGAGAGCGAGGCTAACGGGAGTGACGAGGAGATGCGCTACGAGACGCCCGAGGAGATGGCTCGTGCTTTCTTACAGGAGCGCATCAAGCGGCTGAACCTGGTCAATGAGCTCGGCACAGTCCAACCACAGCTGTCGGTGAAAGAGGAGAATATCAAAGCTCTCGAGGAGGAGAAGGCGAAGTTGCTCTCCGAGCTCGGACAGTTACGGATCTCATCAACCTCCTCCCCCACATCAGCATCGCCGGTCGATGCTAAAGCCAGAGCGCGACTGGAGCGCCAAAAGAACCTCGCCGTCAAGGAGGCTGAGTATCTACGCGCACAACTGAAGACATTCGAGGCCGAAGAAGCAGAATTCACACCTGCACAAGTCGACGAGGCACGGCTACAGCGTGTGCACGAGCTCGAACAGCTGATCGAGCAGTACAGGTCTGAAGTGCAGTCCCTCCAGGACGCACTATCGTCGGCAGAGAAGGAGCAGCTAGCAACTCCTGCATCACCTAGGAAACGGGCGCGGTCAGACGACGAAGACATGACGACGACAGAGGAACGGATGGAGTCGCTGCGGCAGGACGCGCGCACGCTGCAGACGGAGCTGGCAGAGCTACACGACCGGAACCAGGTGCTGGAGGCGGAGATGAAGGCGCAGGCGACGCAAATCGCGACGCTGAAGGAGAGCTCGCGCACGCGGGTGCTGGAGCTGCGCGACAACCCAACGGCGCAGGTGGAGGCGATCAAGACGCGCACGCTGAAGACACTGCGGGACGAGAACGCGGCGTTGCTGAAGCAGCTGGAGGGGCGACCCGGCGGCACGAAGGTGGTGCCGATCAGCTCGCTGGCGAATGCGCGCCTGCAGATCGAGCAGCTGCAGGCGGACCTGGCCCAGCGCGACAAGAAGGCCAACCGGCTCAACAAGGTGTTCAAGAGCAAGGCGCTGGAGTTCCGCGAGGCCGTCTGCTCCATCCTCGGCTGGAAGCTCGACTTCATGCCCAACGGCCGCGTCAAGGCCACCTCCATCCTGTATCCGCGCTCCGCCGCTGCGGACGGCGACGCCGACGCCGAAGAGCAGGAGAACAGCATCGTCTTCGACGGCGAGAACGGCACCATGAAGGTCTCGGGCGGCCCGCAAAGCGCCTTCGCCAACGAGATCCGCTCCAACATCGAGTACTGGGTCGAGGGCCGCAAGGAGATCCCCTGCTTCCTCGCCGCACTCACTTTGGACTTCGCCGAAAAGGTCGCTCCCAAGGAGGAGTGATGCTGCCCATGTCGCCGTTGGCTTGTATGGCCGGGACCGGCTTTGCTGTACATATGTATGATGTCAACGAATCGAAGATGTAAGACAAGTCTGACGACCTCTACCTTTTCCTTGCATATCTCTGTGTCCGTGGCTTGCGAGAGATGGGAATTCGGACATGTCTCATTGGTCGTGATGGGCACTTCTTAGGATTCACACCTTCCTTGACTGGCCAAAAGGCGTTACGATATCTACGCAGGACGTAAACATGCAGAAACCAGTGTAATCATCCTTTCACATAAATCGTATATAATAGCCATGCGCGATATATCATTCTATTCAAAGACTCTTTCGTCCGTAACCGTGGATACCTCAAGCGAAAGTACAGTCACGGTCTGATCAAACCGAGAACCACGCCTGATGGATTCCAGCATTCAGCCTAGAACCTTGCAGTGGGTTGGAAGCCTGGAAGATACCGGCTGACAGAGCATTTGCCATGGCACTCTTTGCGGCTGCGATGGCGGAGCCGTTGTGGGCGCCGCCGAAGGGCACCTCGTCGACCTCACACTCGGTGCCCTCGGGTGGGAGCTGACCGGTCTGGAAGTAGCGAAAGATGTGGCCCTTGGTGCATTCAGACCAGGCGGCGGAACTGCAGTGGCCAGGGCTGTTCTGTTGCAGGACGACGGCGCCCTCGAAGCCCTTGGCCATCTTCCTCGCAGCGGCAAGCGGCGTCACGGGGTCGGCGTTGTTGTTGATCAGCAGCAGCGGGTGGTCTGTCTTGGCCACCCACTGGCCCACGAAGCGGGTGAAGGGGCGCACGCCATAGTGGATGCAGCTCATCGAGATCGTGCTCCATATCGGCCCCAACGTCGGCGACACCTCGCGCATCTCGTGCCATTGCTTCTTGAACTCGTCTTTCGTCACGTGCGTGCGCGGGTCGCCATCGCTGCATGCTATCGCCGTGATGGTGTCCCAGTTGACCACGGCCTTACCGGTCTTGTTATACAGGGGCATCATGATCTCCATGCCATCTTCCAACATCTGGCTGGATGCCGCTGCCGCTGGACAGCTAAGGTCGTAGTAGTTGGACAGGAGCTTCGCCATAAGAGACCCGTCACCTTTCTCGATGCCAGCGAAGACGTTCGCCACGTATGGGAAGGATTGCACGGGGGTGTACAAGGCGGCAACCAACAGGTTTCTCAGATCGCTATAGGTGATGACCTCTGGAGGGTCGCCAATGACTGGCAATGGGTCGTGGTAGAGACTGTTGATGATCTTTTGCGTTCGCTCTTCAACGCCTTCCTTGGTCGTCTCGCCAGTCTCATTGGCGAGAGCGCATGCGGGCCAGCCTGCTCGAGCACAGTGATAATAGAATTGGTCCATGTCTTTCTCAGCGTCAATGATGTTGTCGGACCATAACGCTTTCCTGTAGTTGTGCGCATTCACCACACCGTCAATGGCGACTCTGTGCACACGTTCTGGATACATGGCAGAAAAGGTTGCTCCAAGATATGAACCGTATGAAAATCCCCAGTACTGAACCATTTCACCGCCAGGCTTGTACGACAATCGCTCCATGTCGATGCCATTGGCAAGAAGCATGGGCTCATCAGCGACTGGATAGGCTGCCTGGACGAGCTTCTTGGCCTGCTTTTCACGCCACCTGCCATGAGCCTCGGCGATGCCGACCATGTCAGTCGCGACGGAGGAAGTGGTGAGATACTGTTTGAAATCCGGGCCGGCGCCGTTTGATTTGGGCAGGGAGCAAGACTGGCCACGGGCGGCCGCCATGGACCAGAGGCGTCCGAAGGCAGCGTTGGAGCTGCCAAAGATTCCCTCCTCCATTACGCGCACCTGCCACGAATGGTCCATAATCGGGTTGGTGAAGCACTGCACACTCGGCTCAGAGAAACCAACACCTCTCGGGTCCCACGAGATGAGGTCGAAGAACTTCTTGTCTCCATCGGCCTCGGCGTCTGCATCGCTGTCCTCGACATAGCTGCGTAGCTGTTCCCACGCCCTCGTCATGAAGATCACTCCACTGCCACCAGGTCCTCCAGGGTTGGACAGGATCATGCCCCCGTACCTTGGGTCGGTGACCGGAACCACTGCAGGCTTCCTTATCACCGCCACGCTGATCTTCTCGTCTGTCGTCCCGTTCCAGTAGTCCATGGGCAGCTCCAGGCGAGCACATTGGAACCCATCATAGCAAGCAGAGTAGTGGAGTTCTCGCGATGTTGTAAGTTGACCCCAGACGTCGTCTGGATCCGTGAAGACACGGTGATTGGTATTGGAGTGAGAGTGAGAGCGATCATTTGCATTTGCCATGCGGTGAAGTTGGAATGTCAGGACCAGAGTGGCGAGTATGACGGTCAAATGGATGAATCTTCTGCGCCTTTCCCTTCGTCTCGGCGCCTGATGCACGATCGACTCAGCAACGACTGGTGAGTCGAGTAATGGTGATTTCTCCATGCTGCCGATAGCCATGATCGGTTTAACTTCACTTCTGTACAGAGGAAGAGAGCCGATCAGGGCTGTATTGTGCCAATCTTTAACTAGAACAAACGATGGTCACCGGCAAACATCGACTACAAAACATAAACACGATAAGGTATCAACTGAAAGCAGTAAGACCGTATTGATAGTGCACGACAGAGAGAACGAGACCTAAGTTAAGTATGGCTGAGAGATGATGAAGAACCCCAATGCTCCAGGCATCAACATTCGTGTGCCGAGAGAAATACCCAAATCTCCCGCTCATCCTCATTGATGCCATCCCACGCTGCTGTTTGAGGCTGTCACCTGCCCGATCGGGACACGGTTTGCGGCGTTGGCGGCACATCCCGAGTTCCGAAGGGATTCAACTCCTTCGACTTGCATAACTGCAAGGGTGTTGCGCTTGAGCTTCGTCACTCTACATGCATGCTTCAACGCATGGCTTGAGGTGGCATTAAGAGATGTGAGAGTCTGGAAATTCCCTGAATGTAAGAACATGACAACTGCTGGGAATGGCGGCCCAGGCTCGATGAGGATATATTGATAAATGCATTCAAACATTAGCGTTGCTAGAAAAACGTATCACATGCCAGCTCTAAGATATCGATGGCAGCAGTCCCTCGAGCTTGCTGAACTTGATAAAAGCGTCCAGTGCCGGTCGGCAGGGAAAACTTTTCTTATCTCACATGAGAGCTGAGCCCGGTTAAAAGAGGATATAGTAGGTTTCTGCCCGCAAAGACAGGTAGATACAGATGCGGAATGGTTTGTGAAAGAAGAATTCTCATCATACCATCGTAGACAGTCAATTGGTTAGTTGACAAGACGATCGCTCAGCCGTATAATTTGTGTTTCCTGGTCATGACGCGGGCACAACTTTCGGCCACATTGGGCGCAATCTTTGCAAGAGGGCCACCCACGAGGAAACGAGGAGAGGCGCAGGGAGCAAAGAAGATCCTATCTGCCTTGACTGCCTTTAGATATGTGATAAAGCGCTGGTCGTGCATCAGAAGAATCTTCCTGCCGCCGAAATAGAGAGTGAGGTGTCGAATGGCGCCATAATCACCGAGGTGTCGAAGGATGGAGATCAGCGCTTGGTCGTGGATGAAACGACGCTCCTCATTGCAGGTCAGACCAGGGTTCAGGGAAGGAACTGCATCCTCCAACACGATGGTGACATTGCGGATCAGCGAGGTGTTGGTGGGACCAATGGATTTGAAGAACTTGCGAATGCTCCTGTAGCCTATCTCGGTCCAGTCGTCGTCCCAGAAAGAGCCGTAACGCTGGGCTCTACGGTTGAGACAGAATGAGTTTTCGCTGTAGAGTATGCTTCTGCCTTCCTCGTAGACCTGGCGGCAAGTGCGTAGAAGAGCGGCACCGCAAGCGAAGTTGGTTGGACAACCGAAATCGAGTTCTCCATCTCGTACGAGAACCTGCCGGTAAATGTCGTTCCTGAGCTCGGCAGGAAGGTCGAGAAAGCCGGCTCGTGGACCGGTTGATGAGGAGATTCTGGAAGTTGAATCGAAATATGGCCTACCAGGTCGGACCTGAGGGGAAGCTGAGCGATTTGGGGTTGAAGTGCCGCGTCCCACCATATTGTCCAGGAAGCCCTGGACGTCGATGTTGACGACGAAAGGGCCACGATGGCCCTTGGGCACGTTCAACGTCAGCTGGATTGGAGGCACGGCTGACGAGTAGGGTGGAGTTCGGACGCTGGATACGGCGCTGACACTGCGGTGGCCTCCACTAGATACATCAATGGCGGAATCGGAACCGATAGTCGACAGAGCCTCGCACTCTTCATCGTCATCTGGCATTGGTGGCGAAGGTGACCTCCTACGCTTACGCGAACGCCTGGCGGCAATGGTGTCGCCCGTGATCATGGGACCGCCAGCTTGGAGCTCGAGGTCTTCCTCGTCGTCATCTTCAGGATCGCTAACGGCAACGGCGGAATCTACGAAGGGTGAAGCAGCTTCTGACTTCCTCAGCTTCCTCACCGGCCGGCCAGTCCTTGAATTGAAACTTGGTTTGGATGGATCATGGGCGAGCTCTGATGGAGGGTTTGTGCGGCCAAGGTTCCTGCCCCTTGGCGGCATGGTGGCACACACGGGAAGCAAAGATGGGTCTAAAGCTCGAGAGAGATCTCGGTGGGTGTGGTGGACGAAGGCTAAGGTGTGGCAGCAGTGACAGTGGTGGCGATGGATCGTAGAGGGTTGGATGGTTGGACGAGGTTGAGTTGAGACGAATTACTGGAAGGGAGGAGTGGGAGAGAAAAGGTTGACACGATCATCTTGGCAGGGAGAGGGAGAGGTAGAGGGAGGGGGAGAGAGAGAGGGTAGAGAGAGAGTGTGTGTGCGAGCGAGGGAGTGGGAGAGCAGGATAGTAGGGAGGTGTATAGGTAGGTAGGTGTAGTTGTAGTTGTAGTATTAGGTAGTGGTAGTAGTAGTAGTAGTAGTAGTGGTGGTGGTGGTAGTGGTAGTGGTAGTGGTAGTAGTAGCATTGGTAGCGGTAGCGGTAATGGTAGTGGTAGTGGTAACGTAGTTGAACGAGAGACGGGAAAGTACAACATGGATGGATCTACCAGGGCATGAAGTCGGGTTAGGCTGATGAGTTATTAGGTACGGGATAGTACAGTACTGCAGTGGTAGTGGTATATGAGGCTGGAAATGGAAGTGGAAGTGGAAGTGGAAATAATAAAGGTAGATAATAATAAAAATCATCGACAAGGAGGTCAGTACTTTAAGAGTATGTATGTATGTAGGTACTGTATGTATGTATGTACTGTATGTAGGTATGTAGGTAGGTAGGTATTCTCCCGAGCAGCCACGCCGGGTCAGACGGCTCTGTGGTAGGCTACCTAGGTGGATGGTCGGGTACAGTACATACAATAGACGAGCAGAAGCTGATATGGTCTTCATGGAGCGAGTGGATTGGATTGGGCTGCATTCCATGGATTAAGTATGAAACAGGTAGGTAGGTAAGTGGCCGAGCATGTGGTGAGCATTTGGAAAGAGAGTTCTAATTAAAAAGAGAGAGCGAGAGTACAAGTACCGTGCCGCTATCGAGGTACTGACTTACCTAGGTGTGCTCCACTGGCATCATCCACAAGATAATAGATTCGATTTTTTAACATTGTGAAGGGCCGCTTCACCTACCCAGACAGGTGTAGTCAGGTACTGTCACCAACTTTCCCGCCAGCGATGTGAAGACAGTACAGCGACACCTGCATGCAAGTACCTCGACGTCCCGGCAATTCTCACATCCTGCCGTCCATCAGCGTCATCGTCATCCTCCCGGCCCAGCTAGCCACTACCTTCTTCGCAGTCTCTTGGCTGCAACGGGAAAGGGCAGGGAAGGGGGACAGATGGGAGTTTCGCCCCGAAAGAGAGTGACGTCTCACTCACCCGAGGATCAGCCAAGAAGCTACAGTATCCCAAACTACCCGTGGACCGTAAGGGAAAAGGATGTAGGATGTAGTAGGTAGGTACCGAAATGTAAGACACACCAGCAATGTACCCTGCAGTACCTGCCTACCGCACTATGGGAATAATAATAAAGCAACTCCCTCGACCCATTGATCACAAACGTAGATAGGTTTAGGTACAGTAGTCGGGAGGCTCAAAAGACAATCGCCGAGTGTCCACCGGACCAATCCCTACCTACCTACCTACCTACCTACATGGTGCCGTCGCTCTGCATTTCCATGTTCCAATCGTGGTGTTATAGCATTAGTACAGTACAGCATATCATATCATATCATATCATGGCATTTCGTCTCGTTGTTTGTTTCTACCTGATCATTCCACAATCCTCCACATACCTGCCCAGGACCCGTGTTGACCAGGCTCTTATCTACGACCGAGTCCTTCTTCTAGGATGGCACGTCGTTGATATGCCGAATGATCATCGTCATCGTAATTACCATCACTATTCAACCAGCCGTTTTGCTCATCCAGCTCTTGCCTGGATAGACCGTTCGAATACGGTGACGGCGGCAGGCCAAAGCATCGTTGCGTCTTGCTCGCCAGCCTGGCCGAAGTCTCTGGGTGTCGAATTGGCAAGAGGAATCCCAAGATCGCTCCTGTGCCTTCATGTCGTTGTTTTCCCTGGATGAGAACTCAACTCCATCCTCAACTTCACCCACCCTTCCTCACGCTAGCTGCCAGCCCTTTCTTTTCCCGCTCCTCCTTCTCCCTTAACTTCCTCCTCTCGCCCTCGAGAACCCGACGGACATGATTGAGAGCCTGCTGCTTTTCTCTGCTGGCCTTGCAGTCCTCTGACCGATACGGTGGGCTGATGATGACCGAATCATCTACCACCAATTCCTGATTGTGCCAACGGATTGGCATGTTCCTGTGCACGTACATGTCAGCGAATACCACTCCAAACCGGAACATTTCAGTACTGGAGGAAGATTGACGTACACCCTCCTAAAGGAATCAAAGATGGCCTGGGCCTCCTTTGTAACACCCTTTCCGCGGTCCCTTTCCTTCTCCTTCAATTGTCTGACACGTGCTTCCACACGAGCCTCTAGTTGCTTGAGATCGACCGGTCCGATCTGTGGCTGGGCGGCCTCAATCGCAATCGAGCCGTTGCCAACGCTTGGAGCGAGCGTAAGTATATTTATTGATTGCACCTCTGACACAGGTATGAGGTGGTAGTCGGCCGGCTGATCATCACCACCTGATGATGCATTGGCCGATGATCTAGTGTTGATCACGATGAGCTTCGCCTCTGGATCCGCAGTGAAGAGAGTCCCTTCTAGAGATTTGGACGGTGCAGTGGCAGTTGTGATTCGGATTCTGTACGCGCGATTCTTCATTAGTATAACCATTCCTACCAGTGGGGATCGAGTATATAACCTACTGCGCACCAATCGCTTTGCTCAAACCTTCCATCGCATTGACACCTGCCAGCGACGGCGACGGCGGCGCTGCCGCACCTGTGGAGGTTGCTTGCGCTTTGGGAGTCGCTACCCTGCCAGCGGTACGCTTCGAAGTGTCCGCCATGGTGTCCTTCTGTATATCCTACAACAGATCCGACCCCACTGATGTCTGTGCCTTTCGACTTTCGAGCCACCTGGCGTTCCAACCCAGTTCGATCCGACCCAGTCTACCCTCGGTCGAAGATGTGTGGCAGGCTACGGTGGCATGGGCCTTGTATGTGTATGTGACGACAGTGATCTCCCAGGAGGGCGGGAATCCGTTCAGGTCAAGGCGGAGTCGAAGGAGGGGGAAATGAGCGACTTGAAGAGTGTGGGCGACAGCAGTTAGCTTTGCGTTGCGACAATGATATGTCTCCGAACTTGACAGCAGCAACAGCAGCTGCAGCGACGTGCGACACTACACACAGACTGGACGACCCGAAGTGTTGGTGCGGAACGAGACGAGACGAAACTCCAAACGCTACCTGCAACTTTACTCTGCCTGCCCCAGACATTCGTGTAGAGGGCGTACGATACAAGCCGCGGGCTGGGATGAGTGGGCGGTTGCGAGGAAGGGACGGGCGGAACGGACAGACGGACGGACGGACGGGAGCGTGCGAGAGAATGCACGGGTCAGCAGTTCCCTATTCCATCTGCTCCCATTTGACCTGATATGGTCTGGCCTGTTTGCACAATAGTCTTGTCTGGCGATATATCCTGATCCCTTGTGTTCGTCTTTGCCTTCGTCATGTTGTAACCGTGAAATTGCCTAGCGTGTGACCAAGAAGCCCCAAATCCTCAGTTTGCTGGATACTATTGTGTGATGGCACTCATACAGCGATTGCAACAAACGTGGATATGTTCACACATGCTTACGCAACGGTTGATCTGAATAACCTTCAATGATCACAACGACGCTACACGGACCTCAATCCCAAACAGACCTGCGAGGAACTGTACGAAAGAAAACGATCGGCACTGGTCGATGATGGACTCCCAATCCCCTGCATCATGGCCTCCCCCAAGGGCCAGCCTGATGGGCCTACCCGCCGAGCTACGAGTGCAGATCTACGAGCACTTGCTGGAAGGCGTGCATCTGAAGCTGCGCCAGCGCCAGGTTCTGTGTCCAATGTCGACTGGGCACAGCATGGAAACTGGTCACCGCAACGCCTGGGCGTACCTGCAGATCTGCAGCACGGCGAGGCGGGAGATCGTTGACTGCTTCTTCACCACCGTCACGTGGGAGTTCCACGATGGCTTCACGGAGGAGAAGCTGCGGCAGTGGATGGCAGCGATGGGCGCGGGGAACGTGCGCCGGCTACGCCATTTGGTCTTCTACTGTAAGGGCCGGTGCTCCATGTTTGGAATCTCGCCAGAGTACGCCTCGCCCTCACTGTGGGAAAACCTCGTCCTGCTTTCTTTCCTTTTCTTGCTTCTTACCTGACCCTCGCTGACTTGGAGGTGCTCTCTTGCTTAGTGAGGACTATTGCCACCGTCAGGCCAAGATCGATGTCAGGCCCGATTGGGGTCAGCTGGGCAACTATGACTGCGACGGTAAAGCTTGCTCGAACCACGCCTCGTCTTGCGAGAAGATGAGCAGCTTCGCCGTCATCAATGCTTGCAGACGTCTCGCCACGGGCGTTGACGAGGACATCTTGCTTGATCTCTGGAGAGCTTTGAATCTTGACAACAGCCCGAGTTGGGAGTGGGACAGATGAAATGGGTCTACTAATGGTGATGACTGCCGAAGCGGCTATTATGTGCTGTGCTTCGATGATCCGGCCACACGGGAGCATTGCAGAGCTTGTGGGGGGAAAATATCTGATTTTGAAATATTTCTTCTACAAATCACTCATCGCTCAGTATTGCCCTAACTCTCTTCCTTTCATCCGAGTCGAGCTTCCACACCACACCACTCTCCCGTTCGAGTTGGTCTCCATCGAGTCTGCTGATTTCTTCCCATTCCTCTTCCTCCATGTTCATGATGAGAGTCATTTGGACGCACCTGGCGAAAAGCTCTCTCAATTCGTACCTCCCACCCTTGACTGCCACATTCACAACCCCATTGATATCACGATCCAGCCTGACCGCGCCGAGGGCGTTGACACGATCATAGTAGGACCAAATCCTCTTCTCGAGTGTGCGGGCAAGGTGTGCCATTGTCACTGTGATCAACTTATCCCAGTTCGCTGGCGTCAAGATGCGTTTGACAGGAAGTGTGAATGCCTGCCAACCTCGTTCAAATCGTTGCACAACTTGACTCTCGTGGCCATCTCCGCCATCAGCACCGTCATCGCGCTCAAGGTCGTAGTCGACTTCTCTGAATGTATCAAGCAAAACAGGTCGTAAGCGAGGCCGCATGACCTGCTTCAGCATGACTTCTGTAGCCTCGGAAATCAGTTCGGAAGTCTTTGATTCATACCCCAGTTCCATACTGCGCAATGTTCGTGTTACAAAACTAGCGTCGGCGCCAAACGGAAAGGCATTTGCCATAAAGCCTTGGTCAGAGCTGTTGACCGAGTGTGAGTTGGCAGCTTCATTACCCATGCATGAGTGAACGATTCGCTTCACGTATTCCGTGGATATGTCAAGGTTGTTTACTAACACCAAGAATGCAATGATCGTACTTTCTGGTGGTAGCGCGCCTTGTATGACAGCTTTCGGGTAACTCTCATCTCGCATCTTGCGCTGAATCATCCCAAAGAAATCGCCTCCTAGGACACGACCTACAGACGGGATGACACTTGCTATCACGGACCGCTGTGATGTAGCTGAAGTGCGCTGCAGGACCTGATTGACGATGTACATGACGTCATCCACAGCAGACGTGATGAAAGGTGGATTTGCCGTCAGCTGTTTGGTTGGGTTGAGAGTAAGACCAGTGGGCGACTCGTCCATCTGAAAGCCTTTTTCAACCGAGCGTCGGAAGAAGAATGTAGCCATGGGGTTGAACGAATCCACCAGTAGGGTAGCGACTTTCTTCTGCAGCCTACTATTCTGAATAAATTCAGGCAGCACTAGCTTGACTTCTTCGTCATCATCTGGCAAAGGCGTAGTCTTGCTGGCAATGAAGCGGGTGTAAAGTGCCCAGCGTCCTAGCATGGTGGCAGACTCATTCAACAGTTCGTCAACCTCTTTCACGTCCGTACCATCATCCTCACTCACACGACCGGGAGCTGGAGAGGGTGATCCCGTTCGGCTCGTGGATGATATTGGCTTGCTAGGTGGCAAGAAGGACTGGACAAGGAAGTTGAAAGGGTAACTTTTGATATCAGTGAGCTTCCTGCTGACTTTCCTCTCTTCGAACCACATATCGAGGATGATGCCTCCCTGTACGTCCGCCTCGACCTGAATTCTCTCAATCACCTTGTACATGCTTCCAACACCATAGTGCCGTTCCACTACAGGTTCATGACCATCAACAATCTGCGCAATGTGCTCGAACAGTTTCGTGAGCGCATTTGCGTACATTGGCCCTTCCCTATGCTGAGCAGTATTGAGGTTAGCTCGCGCTCTGGCAGCAATGCCCGAACAAACGTAGCGGCCATAGGCATCGAGGCCGACGTCCGACCGCCCGATCAAAGGAAATAGCTTGAAGAACCTGGTAACCCTAGCACCATCGCCTTCTTTGGCAGCCTTGTCAAACTCCCTCAAAAACAAACCACAGAGACTCTCTGCAGCGTTCTGAAGGGTCACGCGCGGCGAGTCCGGCACCTCGGCAGTGGGGACGACTTCCTCTGCAAAGTCACCATCGATGACGCTGTCAGGAATCTGGTTGGCCCGATAAAGATACGAAGCTGCCGTCTCCCAGTCTTGAGGAGCGCCCATCGAGCCATGCACGCCCAGCACACACGACTTGAGCTCGGCCACCTGCTCGACGACACCCAAAGTGGCCTTGACGGCAGACTGTTCCCGGTCGAGCTTCCTGACAGAACTGCTGATCCTGTTCGCGGTTGACGAAGCAGTCGACAGCATCCCATTGCCGATGTTGCGGGTTGCCACCACATGAGGGCCTAATTGTACCCTTGCAAGATCGAGTTGGGACAGTTGTCGAGAGAGCTCCTTCTGAGAGGCGAGCAAATGGTCTAGACGAGCCGCCACCGTGGCCTCCCTCCGTCCCAACTCTGCGAGTGTCGCTCGGATCTCGTCAACGCTGACGGCATCTTGAATCTTCTTCGCCGTATTTCGCGAGCCGTGCCCGTCTGCGACACTGTTAATCGCATCCTTAGACATGACAGCAGAGAAGGGTAGATGGAATACCTACGCAGCAAACACGGCTGTATGCGATTGGACCAGCAGCAGGTTTCGAAAGGTGAAGTCGATCTGGCCAACTGAGGGTACTTCCGTACCGTGGGGCGCCAACACGCGTTCCTGGATATGTATAACTAGTCCCAACTAGGCCTGATCTCTTGTTAAGAGACTGTCCACTAACCCATCGTGGCTTATTTACCGGCTAGCGTAACCACGTATCATGCGAAAACATCGGTATCGGATGTACAACCACAATTGAATATCCTAATCGAGACTAAAGAAGTGCAATATCATGAAACCGCTAAACACAAATAGCCGCGCTCGATCTGTGGATACGGCTGGGTGGGCCCCTGGCTACTCTAGGTAAAACACTGCCCACTCTACACGGCCCAGCCATCGTCCTGTATCTGAGACGATCGTTCGATTGGGGATTCGGATAGAGTCTCTCCCTCTTGCTGCACGCCGGTTTCCTTGGGCTATGCAACGTGCAACACAGTCCAGCGCAAACCAGTGCAGACCAGTGCAGCACCAAGCCGCGCGTTTCATTCCAATCTCCTCGGTGCAGGTGGCTGTCGCGTATCTGATGGTGGCGTCTAGACTCGATAGCACAGCCTCCGAATGATACCCAAAGTGCCAGTAGGTCAGTAGGTAGTTTCTTGGTCTCGCATGGCAACTGATGGCGTTGTGTGCACACACCACTCCCACGCCTAAGGGTCCTTTACACCAACCTACTTTCGATGGTTAGACGATTAAAAGGATCTTGCTGTCAAGAAGACCGTAGCCTTGTTCTATCCTCCCAGCCAACATACTTACCTACCTACTCACTGATCTGTCCACGCGCCCGCCTACATCCCTAAGCATCAGGCCACCGGCTTGAACGACAGAGACCGACGTAACAGACCGTCAGCTGCTGCGCGACCTCCCTCGCCCAGTTGCTCTCCAGCGACATCCACGGTGTACTTGAGGGTGGCAGCCTGACTTTGACGTCCGACATCGATATACGACCGCAAAGCGACTGCCCATGTTGCGTACGAGAATCGCCTCGTGAGCGTGCACGCCCAGCAATACTGCCAACCCGACCGCCTGGCCTGACCAGTCCGCATACTTGATCGCTTCCCGATGGATGTGGCCAGCAGCGTGCTGGTCGAAGCCGCAACTTTGGTTCTGCGCGCCGACCATGCCGCGTCTTCGACTACCAGCACAACCCCCTCTGCTACCTCTACTTCATCCCCTTCGACTGGAGAATCGCGACCTGCGATCTACAAAACCATAGGCATAGTCCTCGCCATCTCCTCCGGTCTCTTCATCGGTGTCAGTTTCGTACTTAAGAAAGTTGGTTTGCTCAGGGCGAATGCAAAGTACAATGAAGAGGCGGGAGAAGGGTATGGCTATCTCAAGAACTTCTACTGGTGGATAGGGATGACCCTCATGATTCTGGGTGAGGGTTGCAACTTCGCCGCATACATGTTCGTCGATGCCATCATCGTTACACCCATGGGAGCCCTGAGCGTTGTCATCACCGCAATTCTCAGCGCCATTTTCTTGAAAGAGAGGCTGAGCTTTGTTGGCAAGGTTGGGTGTTTTCTGTGCATCCTGGGCAGTGTGATCATCGTGCTCAGTGCACCGGAACAGTCTGCGGTTGCAGACATCCAGGAGATGCAACACTATGTCATTGCACCAGGCTTCCTGTCCTATGCTGGTGTTATCATTATCGGCTGTCTAATCGTCGTATTCTGGGCTGGCCCCAAATACGGCAAAAAGAGTATGCTCGTCTATTTGTCGGTCTGCTCTCTGATTGGCGGCTTGTCTGTGGTTGCCACTCAAGGTTTAGGAAGTGCGATCATCGCCCAAATCAATGGCGAGCCTCAGTTCAAACATTGGTTTCTCTATGTGCTTTTCGTCTTCGTAATAGCAACTCTACTCACAGAGATCATCTACTTAAACGTAAGTTGGTATGATCCATGGGTCTCATCGCTCAACTGACTCTTTCTGCAGAAAGCATTGAATCTCTTCAATGCAGCCTTGGTCACACCAACATATTATGTCTACTTCACTACATCTACAATCGTAGCTTCCGCCGTTCTTTTCCGCGGCTTCCATGGGACAGCTACCCAGATAGCTAATGTCGTCCTGGGCTTTCTGGTCATCTGCTCTGGTGTTGTGTTACTGCAGTTGGCCAAGAGTTCAAAGGATGTACCGGATACAGCTGTGTTCAAAGGTGACCTGGACCAGGTTCGTACCGTAGCAGAGCAAGAGGAACCGGAATACGAACCTCGTGCCGATACAATTCGAGGTGGCGGCGCAATAGTGCGCGCTTTATCCAAGGCTCGATCTCATAGACAGATGCAAGAAGCACACAAGCTTCGGGAAGAGATGATGGAGCCTATTGGTGAGAATGAAGAAGTGCATTGGGATGGCATTCGCAGGCGAAAGACCGTCAGCACTTCTGGTAGTGGAAGTGTAAAGAGAAGTAGAACTGTTCATCCCCCGCTTGGGATGAGCAGATTCCCTGACCAAGATGAGCTGAGCGAAGCAGATAGCGAGGTTCACCCTGGGTTTTTCGGCATGGTAGGCAGAAGCCGCCGAGAGAGAAAGGCTTCACGTAGCCAAAGACGAGCGGGAATGAGCCCTGTGCCAATGGACGTTGTTGGACCAAACAAAGACGAGACAAACGAGACAGGCCACGACAATGACGGATTCCCCACAATGCACTCCACCGGTGATGGATCCGGTGATGTAGACACGTCTTACAGACCACATATCCAGTGGGCAGGCCAAGTCAGAGGAGACGATCAAGAAGATGATACATCCTCCAACAACAACAGCCTGGCACCACCAAAGCCTCCTCCGCACGGTGGACAGCAACGCAGGCAATTCAGCTTTCAGAATGTGTTCCACCGGTATTCCAGTGCAAACACCCATGACGAACCCGACCGTCCGGTCTCAAGAGGTGCACTAAGTTTCATCTCTCGCAACAATAGTGGCAACCAACGGCGCATGTCACAGACAGAGGAAGAAAGATTAGGTCTCGTGCATGGTGACAGCAGGCGGTCACTACCACATTACGACAGCCTGCCGGCTTATGAGGAAGAAGATGAAGGCATTCAACGTCAGCACTCCAAGAATTCCGACGATGACTGGCAGATGGCGTCTGCATCCACCAGCAGTCCAGAGCATATTCACCCCGAAAGCGCAGACATTGGTGAATTAGGAAGGACTAGAACCCAGGATCCTTATGCCGACCGTTACGACGATGATGACTTGTACGATCAGCCCATCCGACATCCTAGAGATTTCGCAGATCGTGATGACGGAGGAGGTCCAGGTGGAAAGTCTTACATCTAACCACGAGCACTGCGGTCGTGGTCGCATGAACGAATTATTTCACGAGCGAGCGTCTGCTGCTGGGTTAGGAGACGACATTATTGTCGCTGTTGTATAATGATGTTAGCTAGCTTTTGCATAGGCACCCACTGATAATGAGAGCACTATTTCTCTCGCTGTATAAAATCATCTTGCAAAACTGTGTAGTAAGCAGCGACAAAGCATATCAGCATTGCACGGGCAGCTACTGTTCTCGATAAACTACCTACCTAGGTAGGTAGGTACCTACCAGGCACTATTACATAAGCTGGGGTGTTCTCGAAGTCGCATCCATTGGAGCGATCCCAAACCTCAGGCTGAAGTGCCAAGACTTCACCCGCACCACACCCGAATAGCCCGCGATTCAATTCATTGAATTTCTGATATAATCCAGGCTGCATATTTCGACTCCGAAGCACTCATCCACCACCACCACCACCACCCTCAAACCTCCACAGCCACAACACCGACAAGATGTAAGGAATCGCATTTTACGTACAATGCTACATTGAACGAAACGCTGACAGTCGCGAAAGGTTGATCCCCAAGGCCGACCGCAAGAAGATCCACGAGTACCTCTTCCGTGAGGGTGTGCTTGTCGCAAAGAAGGACTTCGAGTCCAAGCACGGCGAGATCGACACCAAGAACCTCTACGTATGTTCTCAACAAAGAGCAGGAAAGATTGTGCCTGCGGTTCTCCTGGACAACCGCTGACGTTCTTCACAACACAGGTCGTCAAGGCTGCCCAGTCTCTGACCTCGCGCGGTTACCTCAAGACCCAGTTCTCCTGGCAATGGTACTACTACACCCTCACCCCAGAGGGTCTTGACTACCTCCGTGAGTGGCTGCACCTGCCAGCCGAGATCGTTCCTCAGACCCACGTCAAGCAGCAGCGCAGCCACGCTCCTCCACGTGGTCTCGGTGGTGACGACCGTGAGCGCCGTGGTGGTGGCCGTGGTGGCCCCCGTGGCGACCGTGAGGGCTACCGCCGCCGTGACGCTGGCGACTCTGCCGCCAAGGGCGAGGGTGCCCCAGCTGGCTTCAACCCTGAGTTCCGTGGTGGATTCGGCCGTGGCCGTGGTGCCCCAACTTCGTAGAGCGCTGTTGAAGAGACTACGACGGAGATCGGCTGGTGAGAGGGAGAAGACGCAAGCGCTTCTTCCTAACAAATACCAGTCGCACCTTATGTGAAACGAGCTGCAGAGATCTGAAATGTGTTCAGAGAGTATTGAGGATAAAAAGTCAGACTGGCTCAGCGCTAGCATAAGCAAGAAAATCCAGGCCTGACATCCATTCCTTTTTGTTTGGATCGTCGTATTTACAGGTCACCTCCAACTTTCCTATCTCCTGTCATGTAACATCTCATCGTCGTCAAGCTGTCGAGCGAGATAGTTTTACTGCCCCCTTTCCGCTCTGAGCTTATCATACCGTAGTACTGCACCCATCAAAACTTGTGCTCCAATAGCACAATCCTCAGGTTTGGAGAACTCAGCTGGGTTGTGGCTGACACCGTCCCTACATGGGATGAATATCATGCTTGTAGGTACCCGCTTACTAGTGTAGACAGAGTCATGTCCGGCACCACTGGTCATTAACTCGGTCAGGGAATCCAACTTGTCCTCACCAAAAAGGCCTGCCGAAGCTTCTCTCACACAGCTGATACAGTCGTCATGGAAGTTGACTGCCGGGCTGACACTGTCGGTGGTCCACTCCACACTACATTGCCTGTCGCTCGACGCGCAGCCCTCGGTGATGCCGTCGACATGCTCACCAGCAGCAATGGCCGCGAAAGCCTTCTTGCAGTCCTCCTCAACCTCGTCAACCGTGCTGTCAGCTGGGGCACGAATGTCTAGCGAGAACCTTACGGTTCCGGGTACTGTGTTCGTGCTGCCCGGCTTGAGGGTGAGAATGCCGGTGCTGGCCAGAGCACCCGCTTTGGTAGCCGCTCGGTGCGAGTAGAGGATCATCTTGCTCGCCGTGAGCAAGGCATCGGCGCGATGTGCGAAAGACGTCGTTCCAGTATGGCAATCCCTGCCTTTGACGGTGACCGTGAACCACTTATAGGCTTGCACGCCGCGCACGATGCCAATCTTCTTGTCGGTCGCTTCCAGAATCGGGCCCTGCTCGATGTGTAGCTCGAAGTGCGCGGCCATCGGCATCGCCTCGTGGCTGCAGGGCACTGTGCCGAGATAGCCGATGCGCTGCAGCTCTGACTTCATCGTTGCATCTTCACCGGCCGGCAGGACGCTACGCAAGCCGTGCGCGTGTTCCACTGGGATGCTTCCCGCCCACACTCCAGAGCTGACCATGCTGATCGGGAATCTGGCCCCTTCCTCGTTCGTCCAGTTGACCACGCCGACGGGGAAGGTAGTCTCCACCCAGTTGTCGTTCAGCGTTTTCAGCATCTCCACTGCCGCCGTCACGCCCAGGATCCCATCGTACCGGCCACCCGTCGGCTGCGTGTCCAGATGGCTGCCGGCGAAGGTGGGAAGCGCCGACTTTCGCAGCCCTGGGCGTACCGCAAACTGATTGCCCATGCTGTCCGTCGTCACCGTGCATCCGAGTGACGTGCAGGTCTCTGCAAACCAGTCCCGTGCGGCTTTGTCGGCATCACTGAGTGCCAGGCGCGACATTCCAGTCTCGCTCGGGTGGCTGCCGAAGAGTTAGATTCACGTTGATGGTTATTTGGAATGTCAATGCCATAGGTTGTCCCGGATTTGTGCGTAACCATCTATAGGTCATGATGCTCACCTTCCCCATGCTTCACCCTTGCCCCATTCGCATGTGCTGTGGATGTCATTCATCAACCGGTCCCGATCGACCTTCAAGCCAGCTAAATCACTCTCTGACATCTCAGAGACAGCAATCTGCTGCCACGAGCTTACACGGAAGGCCCGCTTCTGGCATTGCTGCCATTGGGTTGGCCGCACAAGGACAAGAGACGCATTGCGCTGCGCAACAGATCGTCGCAACGGTGCCTGTTGTATCACAGCGGCCAAACTTTGTTGGCAGCGTCTTGAAAACATGGTGACGGTATTGTATATATATATATATATATATATTCTCGAAGAAGGTGAAGTCGGCCGGGTAGTGCGGGGCGGGTCAAGGTCCGTGTCAGCGTTCAACCTCAGGCGTACTAAGCAGGGGGACTCAGTAACCTATATCGGCACAATGGCACTTCCGGGTGGGTTCTTCTGTTTGGGAATGATGTGGAATTTGGCCGGTTGAACTTCATAAAGGCATGTCGACCGCCAGTTGATGCGGCTCTGCAGAGCACCCTCTCCCATCATCGTCTTTTAAGACGGCGGCCCTTATCGTCGCACGGCGGCAAAGATGGACAATCCGGCCAACACCTTGCCCGCCTCTATCACCGCCACTCACAGCGGCGGCGCCCTTCAACTACACCACAGCCACGCCCTCCATCTACACCGCACCATCACCGATCCATCCGGTCAGGAACAGCAACGTCCGATATCCTCCAGGAAAGGTCAATCTCCAGATCAGCCTCTTTCGAAGTACGAGGTGGGATGGCGACGGGTCGTGCGCAACTTTTCGCCGTCATGGTTTTCTGTGACCATGGGCACTGGCATTGTCAGCACCCTCTTCCTCATCATCCCCTGGCATTCGCGCTGGATGTGGCACCTGGCAGTGATCTTCTTCGTGCTTAACGTGGTGCTGTTCGTTGCTGCTCTCACCATCAGCATCTTGAGGTACACTCTCTACCCGGAAATATGGACGGTCATGATCGAAGATGCCACCAACTCGCTCTTCCTAGGCACCCTCCCGATGGGTTTCGCAACCATAGTCGAAATGTGGGTTTTCATCTGCGTGCCTGCGTGGGGAGAATGGGCTTCCTACGTTGCTTGGGGTTTGTGGATGGTCGATGCCGTCGTTGCTGTATCCGTGACGGTCAGTCTTGGTATATTACTGTAAGTGCAATTCATGCTCTACCGACATTGCTGTTCCCCATAGACACAACAGCAATGCTGACAGCCGAGGTAGGATGTCTGCAAGTCATCAGAGAAGTCTCGATTCGATTTTGGCTACCCAACTCCTTCCGATATCTGCAACTGTCGTCGCGGCTGGCACTGGAGCTGAAGTCTCCGCCGTATTGTCCAATCCGCAACATGCTCTAGGCACAATCATCGCTTGTTACGTTCTATGGGGACTTGCAACACCTATGGCTTTCACAATCCTGGTGATATACTATCACCGATTGGCTCTGCACAAGATGCCACCAAGGGAAGTAGTCGTGAGCGCTTTCCTTCCTCTAGGCCCGTTAGGTTTTGGCGGCTACACGATCCTTTACCTGGGACGACAGGCAAATAAGGTATTCCCATTGACTGGCTCGGTCGATCCCATGGCTGGACAGATAGCATTCATCGTGGGCTTTTTCGTAGCTCTGATAATGTGGGGATGGGGGCTGATGTGGCTCGCTCTCGCCCTGGCAGCCATCCACAAGTCGAAACCTTTCCCCTTCAACATGGGTTGGTGGGGCTTCACTTTCCCGTTGGGAGTTTACTCGTGCAGCACCATTCTCATAGGTGAGACTCTACCGTCCCTCTTCTTCCGAGTACTGGGAACTATCATCGCTGTGGCTGTCATCCTACTCTGGATCGTCGTCTCCATTGGAACAATTAGAGGAGCCTGGAGGGGAGAGCTCTTCAATGCACCCTGCCTTAAGAAGTTGAACCAATCCGACCAAGTTCCGCCGAACACAAATGTCGATTACGAAAAAGATGTTCGCGGCATCGTACTCAACAGGTCTGATGCCGACATCGACACCGGGACCTACGAAGACAGACGTTACGATACCAGTATTGATAGCGTCACCCAGCCATCTGGATGAAGACCGAGTGGCTGAATACACCTGTAAAAAACGATTTTGAGTACCGACGTGGCACGGAATATACTGCCGACAGCACTGTACATACTGATCAACTGCCACTCCACATTACTGTGCCCTCACTTTTGCGCAAATCGTTGGAATGATTCCATTCAGGACATGTTGCGACGGTCTTGAATTTTCTAAAGCAACGACAACGTAGCCGGCGATGGTTGCAACACGCAAAACTTTCGATACTGCCTAGGCATGGCCACAACTCACTTTGAGTTGTAAGTAGTTTGAATGACTGCCCAGGATGTGCAGGAACCTCTCAGCCTCCTCCGCTTGTGCCTGAGTTGATGTGGGTGAGCCTCACAGTTGATTCCTGGCCATCAATCTGGTACTGGCCGACGTCAGTGACACGTCTGTTCGAGACTTCACCGGATTCCCTTGGATGCCGGTGGTTCATGGCCAGTATTAGCGGCATGCTCGCAATACATGACAATGAACCTTGTCACGAAAACGTCCGGTATATAAGTAATCATCCCAAAGAAGTGGAGATGAAGAGGGTATCGGATCTTAGTATGGGATTTTGATGCCATTAGCTAACAGACTAGCCCTCAAAAGACCGCTTCTCAGAGGGCCTGTTTAGATGCATTCAAGCGGTCTTTCGCTATGGTCGCAAACTCGTTCGAACGAGTCCCGAGTCCTATATACCTAGACACCTAGACAGGCTAAATATGAGCCCTGTAACACGTACCAAGCTGTGGCGTAGGACAATTTTTGGTGATAAGCTCAAGTGTATATTGCAGTTACTTGTCTCATATGCAAGTTGAGATCGCGTCATTGGCAGACATTACTACGTCTTGCAGAGAGCCAGCAAAGACGCGATGCCAATACATATATTGTACTTTTCAAAGTTGTTGCCGCAGCAATCGAGACCCCGACACCAGAGTTTAGCGGGCCATGTTCTGCGCTGGGGACCCTGAATTACGCTGTTGTACAGCAGCTTTGCTATGTCATACGTACCGTACATTAGATACCTACCTACTACCTAGGCACTGTGTTCGTTCAAGTGGTGGTGCCGCTGCCGCTGCTGCTGTTGCTGCTGTTGCTACTCCACCGTGACCACTTCTCTACCGTGTCATTGAGCTGCAACCTACTGCAACCCATCTAGTTCTTACCAACATCTTACTTGTTGAACATTCTTACGGTCAGTCTTCTCCGCAGACTCTAATGAAGACGCTTCGCAAGCTCCGTTGTTGCTAACCAGATACCTCAGCTCCTTTGCCCCTTTTACGACCGTCTCCCAAACGAGGGAACCCTTCACGAAGCCTCTATTTCATTATCAACCGGGCCGACCGCACGGAATTCTATTCTCCCAAATCCTAGAGCTACGTCACCGTCACCGATATGCGTGCCTCAACCGTCATCCTTGCCTTGCCAGCTTTGGCACTCGGCGCTGAACAGGTCCCTCTGGTAGACCAGGTCAAGGGCTGGTTCGCAAAGGCATCCTCGTCGATCTCCTCCGCTATCCCCTCTGTATCCGTCCCTTCTGCCAATGGCATTCCAGATCCAGTCGCGTCTGTCGCGGCTAAAGTCGCAGAACTCAAGGTCCACAAATTGACCCTAGAGGGCTGGAAAGATGTGTTGAAGCCTGGCGCTGGAAGCGCAAGCCCAGGCGTGGATGAGTGGATGGTTTTCGTTACGGGAGGCAACAAAACCTGCTTCGGTACCTGTGCGCACAGCGAGAAGGCCTGGAACGAATCTGTCACCCTGCTCGGTGCTGCGCCAAACCCACCCAATTTGGCTCTTATCGACTGCGACTCGGAACCTATCCTCTGCCAGTCCTGGTCCGTTGGTGCGCCATCTCTCCAGCACTTCCTCATCCCCCAGCCTCTCCCGGACCAGAGCCAGCCTGGTGTCATTCAGCACTCGATTCCCATCACAACAGGACCAGTGTTACCGCGACCGAATTCGCCAACATCCACCTGAAGAAGACCTTTGAGAACTACGAGATCTACGATGGTCTCTTCCAGCCATTTGACGGCCAGCTCGCTCAGTGGGGCCTTGCTGTCCCACTCGGCTACCTTTTGTGGGGATTGAACAAGATCCCTAACTGGGCATTCATGATTGGTGTTTCTTTCTTCAGCAGGACTATCATGTAAGTTCTTGTCTATTATCCCACCATGGATATCTTGCTGACAACTCTCAAAGGGGCAGAAGAGGTGCAGGGCCTGCTGGTGGTCGACCAGCTGGTGCCCCAGCTGCAGCCGCGCCTCGGTAAAGATTCTGGGGATCCATCGTTTAGACCGAAGAAGCGGCGGAACATTTGCAATTTATCGTTCAGTGCGAGCCAGAGGATGAGGTATATATGCTCGAACTATTGGAAGTTTACGATAAATGAGATTCGCATTTTGTATTAAGATAGCAGTAGTATTCTCAAGCGTGTATTGAAAGCCTCCCCCTTCTCGTTATCAGATGCCTACCTAGGTATTGGTAATAGGTTAATAACCACTTTAACCCCCCATCTTCGTACCATGCACCTACAGCAATGGAAACTTGGGATCTGATCTAGTAGGGCTTCTTGCCAAATACACAAACACTATCCCAGTAGTGATTGCAACAATCATACATATGCAATCGGTGGAGTTGATGGTAGCAGTAGAAGTAGCCACGTCATGTGCCATGCAAGGCGATGAAAGATCCACCCACCAGGCGCCAAGGCTCACCCTCGATAGGCTGCGGTTGATAAGCTGCAGCGACTCGCATGGGCAGTGCAATCAGAGAGCTCAAGCACGAAGACAGCATGACTTGCATGCCGAGGCGTGGTTAGACGCTTCTCGCAAGCGGCCGACCTCGCAATTCCCTGCAACGAGAAGCAAAAAGCAAACGATGACGCAGGAGCACGAAGTCAAGACCAAGGCCGAGGCCGAGGCCCAGCCCAAGGCGATCCTGGTCGGTATCAGCGGCGTGTCGTCGTCCGGCAAGACGACGCTGGCCCGCCTGCTGCGCGACATCATCCCGGGCGCCTTCATCCTGCACGAGGACGACTTCTACAAGCCGGATGGCGAGATCCCCGTACGCGCCGACGGCGTCGCCGACTGGGACTGCCTGGGCGCCATCGATCTGGTCGCGTTCGAGCGAGCGCTGGCCCACATCCACCGCCATGGCGTGTCGCCGCCGGAGCTGCATTCCAAGGAGGACCACAATTCGGTCGGCCACGTCGAGGTCGACGCCGCGGTCGTGTCGCGGCTGCGCGACAAGGCCCAAGCAGCCGGTGCCGACGGCGACAGCGCCGCCACCAAGCCCCTGCCCGTGGCCATCATCGACGGCTTCCTGCTGTACTCGCAAGAGATGAGCGCGATCCGCTCGCTGTTCGACGTGCGCATGTTCCTGCGCGCGGACTACGAGACGGCCAAGGCTAGGCGCGAGGCGCGCTCCGGCTATGTCACGCTCGAGGGCTTCTGGCAGGACCCGCCCGGGTACGTCGACCAGGTTGTCTGGCCCAATTACGTCGCCGACCACAAGGCCTTCTTTCGCGACGGTGATGTCCAGGGCGACTTCGACCACGACGTCCTGTCCGCGCTCGACATCCAGGCCGCCCCGGCCAGTGCCCAGCGTGACATGACCGGTTGTCTGCTCTGGGCTTACCAAGTGCTGCAGGCAAAGCTGGGTTGGCTCCCTGCTGTGTGAGATAGCTCTAGACTTTTGGGGGATTTGGCAATCCGGTCTTGGTTCAGAGGGTGAACACTCTTCTCTGCCAGCACAAGTGGCAGTATGGAGAGCCTTTCTGCACAGACTGCGCTGCTTCTGGCAGCTCGCATGATACGACATGGCATTTGAAGCGATGATGAGATGTGTTAGACATGAGAGCAACACTGACGAATAGACGTTATACAATTCTATGGCAGTAAATGAACCAGTAGAGTATCCGACATATCGAAATGCTCTTCCGTGGCATCGAAATACCCTCTTCCGCCTGTTGCAGTATCCCAAAAGTTCATGGCCTTCTACAAGATAATTCTCGGTAGACTTGAGGTCAATTAAGCCTCGGGTGATCATCTGCTGTTTTGCGTTCATTTACAAATAACTGTCTCCACCCAGATGCCTTCTGAATGGAAAGCGCGCAATAGAAAGCAGTACCTCCTACATCGGTTGTGAGACATGCAATGTTGATGGGAGCGATCTGTTTGATTCAAATCTGTATTAAAGGTATCCATGCACGCTCAACATCATCCAACCGATCCGCCATCATGCCTAAATAATTCGTTCTAACACACCCGAGCCTGATCGAAGCACAGTCGCTTTGTGATCAGACGTCAGAGTGGCCGTTTCATTAAGAGGGAAAGCAAAGCAAATCCAGTGTTTTTTCTTTCCGCTGTATAGCTGTAGAAAATGCTCAGTGTCTACGAAAAACGCGAGGCGAAAAGTCAAAGCGTCAGTGAGAAATCATCAGATCAAACCCAAATGTCAAGACATATCTCGTAAATGCCAATCAAACGAAACGCCCGCTCTAGAAAACAAAGGGTTGCTCGTGTGGCAAGCAATAAAGTTTATTTCAAGTCTTCAGCATGCAGAAACTCATCATCTTGAGTTCTTCGGATGAGGGTCTCTTTTCATGCTCAATCTCAAACGTTCTGTGGAGGAACTCTTTAGCCTCTTCGCTCGCCTGTTCGGGCAGGTCTGGCCGTGCGCCTTCGCTATTAGTCCCGCTGCCACCGATCTTGAAAATCGCCTGGAGCTGTGTGCAATTCGGGTGTGGATGACTTCCCGTGAACATCTCCACGACGAGACAGCCGAGCGACCAGATATCCGCCTTCTTGGTGTAAGCAGTCTGGCGGACAACTTCTGGTGCCATCCAGAAGACTGACCCCTGAAGCGAGACGCGTGGGCCTGCTTTTCGACCGCCAGCAGGTGTGGAGAGTAGAGTGCTCGCCTCTACCCGCTTGCTGATGCCGAAATCAGAGATCTTCACAGTGCCCTTGTTGTCGACGAGGATGTTTGCGCCCTTGATGTCGCGGTGAATGATGTCACGGCTGTGCAGGTATGCCAAGCCGTCAAGGATTTGGCGAACAAAGTTCTGAATGAGACCTTCAGGAAGCGAACCGTAGTTCACGAGCATGGTGGCAACAGAACCACCGGCAACATATTCGAGGAAAATGTTGAGGTGGTCTTCATCACTGTTAGATCCAAGGTATTGGACGATATTGGTGTGCTTAAGCTCTCTGAGCAGCGAGATCTCATGCTTCAGTGCATCGATCATGACGTTCTTTTTGGAATCCATAGTTGTACCGTTATTTGAAGGCATCTCAACCTGCTTGACAGCCATGAGTTCGGCAGTGACTGCATGCAAGGCAAGGAAGACGGTTCCAAACGATCCCTGTCCAATCATTGCACCTTTCATGTACTTGAGGTTCTCCCAGCTGTCATCTTCTAGATGCTTCATAAGCTCCTCGTCATCCTCCTCGCCATCCTCGGCAATGAATTGCGAGAGACGCGAGTTCAAGCTGTTGCCGTCTCCACTTCCGATTTCAGTACCGGTTGGACTGCTACTCGCTTCGTCGTAATATGACTGCAGCATCGTATGACCCTCAGTATCAGTAGTAGATAGACTATTGGTGCCTTGGTCAGAGCCACTGTCGTTGCTGAAAGAAACATAGCTCTTTCGACTAGGTTCAAGAGGTGACTCTTCATCCAGCGGTTCAAGAACACTGCTAGTGATTGAATCTCTGTAAGCGGAATTTGGTCTCGCAAGACGAGCGACGCTTATGGGACGCAGGCCTGGCCTAGCGACGCCACTGTTGTTCGAATCCTTGAGCCAAGAGTCTGCAATAGTTGGGAGCGGTGGGGCGTCTTTCAAGCTTGAGGCGATACTGAAGTTGCTCACAGTACTCAGCCTGTTGAAAGCCTTGCTCACACGTCTGCTTCTGCGGATCGACATTCGCACTGTACGGTCCATGTCATCCTTGGTGACTTCTGGAAAGTAGGATTGCAAATCCTGAGTGATCAATTCGGTGGGCGGCCTTGCACCGTAAAAGTCCTTGAGCTTACGGGCTCTCGCCGAGGCACTGGTACTGGTACTGGGGTTTCTCGAAACCTGTCTGGACTGAGACTCGAAGTAATTTTGCCTCTCGACCTGACTGGCAGGAGACATGGGATAGCTCACAGCTGCAAGCGGCTCGCCAGTCAGTTGCTCGATCTTGAGCTGACTGCGAGTCTTGGTAGGCTGGACTTCGATGGCCGGAGGAGATGGCATCTGGGTCTCGGCGATGCGTGCTGCTGCACGTAATTGCTCACCCTCAGGCTCACCAGCATGAATCTTACGAAGGATGAGACGACCCCTTTCACTTCTACCGCCTTCGCCACACAGCCTCAGCAACTCACTCTCTGGCACCTTCCTGCAAAATATGGGATCTGGATCCGATCCGTCTAGCAGCCAGAAGCAGTACGACCTGTGGTGATTCTCGTTCAAGGTACCCTTACGCAAGGCGGTCCGAACGATGTCTTCCATGGATTTGAAGCCATCGATGTTTACTACTGAAGCTCTACCATTCTCGAAAATGACTCGAATGAATGGCCTGTCAGATGGTAGAGCGCCGACGATGTTGGTGTTGAGATTCTCAAGGCTTGGTGTTGATCTGACATGGCCAGGTGGGAAACGAGCGGTCTGGGGCGTTTGCGATGGACTGGATCTTGTAAATCTAGTGGACAGTGGTGGCTGCGTGAAGTAACTAGTGCTCTGCTCCCTGCGGCTTGATTCCATAGGACTTGCACCAGGGCGAGCGCGTACCCGGTTTTCCTGGTCAATCATGGGTGAGTTCGGCCGCGAATTGTTCTTCACCATATGAGAGATGGCAGCAGCTTCGTTAGCGGCGAGTTGACGTGAAGAACGACGGTCGGTTTTGGTGGTGGCTCCACTTCTGGCTGAATGTAAAGGTCTGGGTGAACCTGACAGGGAGGTGTGTTGGGTATTGCTATCCAGCAAAGCGAGAGACTGGCGATTGCCCGTTCGTTTGCTTGTTCGCTTGTACACATTGTTCCTGAAAATCTTCGCCTGAGCACCAATCCTGACTCTATCACCAATCTTCTTAACGCCCATCTCCTTTAGAGTAGCCTGGTCAAGATCCATCAAATTCTGGCCGTTGATATTGTTCTTCCTGAAGATGTCGATGTATTGTGCGCAGCTGATGCTTCTCAGCCAGTCGGCAACCTGGTTCTCATCCCAATCCCGTACGCTGCCTAAGTTGGCAGCTATTCCGTCTCTATATGAATCGGAGAACTCGCTTTCGGTGGGAGAGGTGAACATGTGGCCGTGCCCGTGGCCATGAGCCGCAGCCTGTACCCTGTAGTGGTTTGAGGGCATGCTGTTGAACTGTGACCGCGAGGCGAGGGCGGTCATGATGGATGCAGAGAGCGGTGTTGGCAGGTATCTAACAACAACGTCTGTACGCTGAGATGGTTCAGTGGGGTAGAGAGTGTTGGAAGAATCGAGACGTCTCGTCGTGTCTCTCGCTACTCCCAGACGACGGTGATCACGGATCCATACTATAGAAGGGTCAGGTTAGGCCAGTCCGGTAGCCTAATGACAGACAGATCGAGCTGGCAGGGTCTGCCGAAGCGAAGTCGCGCAAGCAAACAGGACAGGCAGGACGGGACAGATGTGAGCTCGAGAAGATAGACGGAGGTGAAAGTAAGTCGAAGGGCAGGTAGAGAGGGAGGAAAACGATGGCGAGAGGGTGTAGGTGCAGGTGGAGGTGGAGAATGTGTCAAGAGGCGGTCGTGTGCCAGATCAAAGCAGAGCAAGCAGAACAGTGCAGAGCAGGAGGATGGGCTGCCAAGGTGCAGAGTGTAGAATAGAGTAGAGCGCAGAGGAGACGATTGGAGGCCAGAGAAGGGTCTCGAGGATTGGGCGTAGATGTGAAACGCTGACTTGTTGCAGGTGGAGGATGATGGGGAATGATGATTGGCGCGGCGGCTGAATCGGGGCCGGTTGAGGGACAAAACCTTTGGGTGGTTCTGGATAGGTACAGGGAGATGCAGTGGATGGGTAGTCGGTATGGAGATGCTGGTCGGCCTCGTGTTCGGATGGCGGGAGGCCAGCGAAGCAGAGCAGAACAGATGGTAAAGGCAGAGTGGTGTAAGGTAATGCAATGCAGTGCAATGCAGAAGCAAAACGAAGCAGTCCAAGTGGGTGGTGGTGGTGGTGGTGGATGATGACGAGGGGAATAACGGTAAAGTACAGTATAGTACAGTATAGTACAGTAAAGTACAGTACAGTGCGGTATATAGTACGGTAGATCGCAGTGCGGTACGGTGCGGTACGGTGCGGTACGGTGCGTTACGGTGAGTTACGATGCAATCTTTGGGAATAGTCGATATTCAATACGATATTCCTTCGGTGAATACGAGGCTCTTATCGAGTGTCGCTACTATATATACCGTTCCCTAACCAAGTATTCCCTGCCACTGTCACATCCCATATCACCTTACCTTCCTGTAAACAGTGTATGTACAGCACATCTCATTACGGTGTGTCTTTCCATTTCTTCTCAAATACAGTTGGTTGCCTCTCACAGCACGATCGCTTCAGCCTGAGCTGAGAGGGGCGGCAATGCACAGAAGGATAGCGTATCCAATACAGTAGTAGATTAAGATAGTTACCTAATACTCCAGCTGTACTGTACTCTGACGCAGCTGGCTACCGTATCTGGAATGGTCTCGCGTAAGGCATCGGTATCGTTTCAAGTCAGGGTCTAGTGCGTTTCATACACCCGAGCGAACCCACTTGGCTGGGTGAAGGTGTCAGACTGTCTCGATGACGTTGCCCTCATCGCCCCCTCGCAAGGGTTACCTACCTACCACTGGGCACATCTCGTCTACCTATCACCACCTAAGTACGATAGATTCCTATATACCTACCTTATATACCTATATACCTCTATATATACGTTCCACACCCTTCATCTCCGCTGCACCAGGTTCATCTCCTTGTTGGGGATGGCATGGGGGTTTGTTCAATACCTTATACTTCTATATCGCCACATTGTATCGTGCGTACGTTTGATCATGTCCAAAAAATGCTGTCCCACACAACCTACTACTCCACATACCTGAGCTGGTCTCGGGCTCCTCCATCTCATCTAGACCATGCTCGTCGGCATAGCTGCTCTACCATCGGCTTCCATGCAGGGAAGCTCACGCGGCTTTGCAAACTAGCCTCCACCCGAGTTTTCCCACTCGCTCTTCACTGCTCGAGCATTGCCGAACACCCGACGCTGGCGAGTGGCGGTACTGCTCCTACACGAGGGAGAAGAGGGACTCTGCTGGACCGCCACACCAGTGCGTTATTCCAGGCTGTATGACAATAATGCAACAGTGCAACAATGCTGGGCTCGACTACTCGATAGGTAATAGCCTTGCCCAGGCAGGGCTCCAAGAGGCCAAGAGGCACTGTATGTGGGGAGCAAAAGCGGCAGAAGGCATTTTCATTGGTACCATACGTGGTGTGAGACGTTGAGCCTGCATCATGCACTCTTTGCCTTGAACGCTGTGCCGGAAATGCCGACTCCCAAGTCTGATGACCACAGCCGGGCGTAAAGTTTCCGGTGTGCAAGGAAAGCTGTCTTCGGCAACAGAGCATAGGAGCAGTTGTTCGCTTTGCGAGAATGCTATGTGCGCATGAGATTGCTGATCAGGATCGCTGCCGACGTACTCTTTATCATTTCAGTCTTTTTTATCATTTCAGGCTTTCAAGGCAGACAAGCCTGCCGATCTCGGTTCATGCGAGCCATACATAAAGGTCGCTTTAGTGTCTGCGGCGTGCCTGGTGCGTTCATGCATAAAGCGCTGGAGACGTTCGTCCATCGCCTAGCCACATCGACGGCCCATCAATAAACATGGCCACGACGGAGGATGCGGTAGAATAGGTTTTTGTCAAAACAGCAACGATACGGCGATAATGAAGGGATTTGATAGCGTAAGGGCGAACGAAATGATACCTCTTCGAAGGTACTGAAGGGAACGGAAGGCGACGGCAGCGGATAGCCAGAGAGTTGCGACAGGGCAGGTTTGCGCCGCATAACATGCTACACGGTTACCCACGATGCTGATGATGATATGAAAATCGAGACACGTAGTGCCACCTCCTAGGTAGGTAGGAAGGAAGTTGGCAAGGAGGTGAGTGCAGTATGTACAGTGGCATATCTACCTGGATAATGAATAAGGGACAATGGATAATGGTAGGTACGGTAATAACATTATAACTTCCAAGACAGCTGGAGCTGGGAAGGCGGACTTCACCAATTACATCACCGCGACCCGCCATACCTCCTGCCACTTTCAAGGTATAATCTACAACTACGTATTTACCTTAGATATGCCTGACATGCCTCCTTTATTGCCCTCACTCCTATCCATCTCACCGTTTGCGAACCGCATCTCAGCCTTGCGCTTCTCATCGCCTACTGATACTGCTAACGGATCACCGTCCTCTACCTCACTGCAGCTCACAGCTTAGACGTTTGATCCTGTGGTTCGCGACGCTACCGCCCTGGTTACTCTGCGTCCTACATTCCGTGCCATATCAGCTACTTGGAAATACACAATCAAAGTACTCACAGACTGGGTGGACAAATCCCTCAGAGCTCTTATGACGCTTGGCCCTTGGTATTCGTCGATCGAGCTTCGACCTTATTGTCTGTGCTATTGGCGAAACCAATATCCAGCCCTCCTTCAATCCGCCAGCGAGTAACATCTCGCATAACTTTCTGTCTAAACGACTTCACCGTGTCCAACGATTAGCAATACGACAACGACAAGACAACACACGCAGCAACTTCCAGCCACACACCGAGAGTCGTTCTAATCTCGGACGACAGCTGCTTTGCAGTCTGGCCAGTAGGCCACCTCTTGCAACACATATCGTATTAGGGGAGTGTACAGCACTAGATGCGCGTCATGAACGATCGCAGCTCTCAATCCCTTTCCGACTCGGAAACGGCGCCAGGAGGTTCCAGGCTGCACGGCCAGTCTGAACCCTTTCCACAGCTACGATCAAACCAACTACTCGCGTCGCCAATGATCAATGATGCCATGAGGCAATCTGGTCAGCCACCACCGCCACTACACCACCCATCTCCAATCATCAATGCAGTCAGTACTGCTTTCGACCAGGCGCCTTCGACAAGCCAGCTGGACCCTGCGATGATCGCTTTGATTACTGAAGAGGTCATCAAGAACCTCCAGAAAGCAAATTTATCTGGCATCACTCCTAGCAATGCCTACAATGCTAACGTTCCACCACCCACTGTTGAGCCGTCCGCATTTACATCCGATCAGACACCTAAATCAACAGCCAGGTCGAGTCCCGCATCCATGCCCCCTAGATATACACCACCGTCGCCAAGCAGGGATCGGAGGCCAGGAGCAGACAGACCATATTTAGAGTTTGACCCCAAAGATTATGGGAATTCGTCGGACAAACACCTCAATGAGGCAGCTGGGCCTAATTTCCAACGCGAACCACCACAAGAAAGCCTTCGGAATACAGCCAGATCTCAAAAAGGATATTCGCGTCCCGAGCGCGTATATACTGGTTCAACGCGAGACCCAATGCAAGAAGGCGATAGCGATGTCCCTCCCATGCGTGAGAACAGCTTCGGTCGTACCACTTCAGCCAGTCGCAGTAGGGGAAGTAGTAAAGGCGACCATGCCGGTTCCACGTCTCGTCATGCGTCTGTATCCACGACGGAGAAGCATGACGAGGAAGAGGAAACTGCATTGGAGAGGTCCTGGAAACCTATGTTCGTGGATGGCAATCCCAACGCTCGGTTTGGCCAGTTCATGAGGGGCATCGCTGTACATGTGATCGAAGACTTCGAGCCCAAGGGCAGTCTCGTGGTGACGCCTCACAAGATGCTACAATTCTTCAACGAGACCATACCAGAGACCGGTCACGAGTACCCATGGCAAACCATATTTGGTGGCAAGATGACATGTGCCTCCATCTCGATTATATATCGAAAGTTGCTTTGCCAGCACCACATGGTACAGACACAGAATCACGAGTTGCCTGGTATCCCCGCCTTGACTCCCAGAGGTTTCGAGCAATTCATGGCTTGCCTCGTCCAAGCTCATCCTACCGCTGGATACAGCCGTCTTTCGAATGCTGTTATGAAGATGCCAATCTCCAATGCAGATGACAAGACGGAGCGGTTCCCAAAAGAGCTATCGAGACGACTGTTCCCTGCCCAGAAGAATGTGCAAGCTGAACAACGGCTTGTTGCGGCGTTTGGCGAGCCTCTTCGCCAATTGGGAATCCATCTGAAGAATCAGAGTGCCATACCGCCGCCGCCGCCGCCACCTCCTTCAGCATCTTCTCCACCCGACCCAAGTCCTCAAGGTGGACGTCCACGTCAATCCCACCGCCAAGGTTTACCAGCAACCGTAGTGGATGAGGATGAGGATGAGGATGAGGTATTGACCGCAATCCCCATCGAGCGAGAGCGGCAGCCCTACAGTGCACGGGAGGGCACAGGGAAGATCTATGATGAGCCGGATGAAGAGCTACGGCGCCAGAGCCGCTCAAATCCTACATCGTCTAAACCAGAAGCCAGCAAGACTTCAGGAAGACCGCGTCGGAATTCATGGCTCGCGTCAACGGCTCAAAGCACACACACCAGTAACGGCAACACAGGCGGATCTGCTGAATCTCGCCAATCACCTAGCCAAGATCGCGGCCGTTACAGAACCTCACAGCCACCACCCCCGCTATCAACTAGTAACAGTTTCAACAAAGGTAGCAGTAGAGCAAGGAGCCCGCAATCTAGCTACCCACACAGACCCTCAGAGCCTATGAGTCTGAACGGGCATTATGAATACGACGCAGAACATGACGGGTATTGCAATCCAAACGCCGAGCCTGAGATGGAAAAGCGGCAAAACAGATCCAGGACTTCTACAATCACAAGCAGTATGCCACCAGAAGAGGATGGCCGCCGAGGTAGGCCGATCCCTGCTCGCAACTCGGATCTCCCCAGCAAAGCTGCGGCCAGCGTGGGCTCCAAGTCTCCTTCTTTCGGTAGCTACCCTCCACCACCTCCTCCCGGCAGCTTCCACGATCGAAGACGTAGCATCTTCCCCAACGGTATGGATCCATCTCCCATGGCCACTGGCTCAGGGGGTACTGACGGATACGGTTCCTTTGCTGGAAGCAGCGGCCCCGGTAGCCAGTACCCCCATAGGCCTACCGTTTGAAGGACTATGATCGAATCTCGTTCGTAGAGATATTCCCTTTTGTTTCCTGTTGATACTACCACTTGACGTGTCTAGATGTCTTGGATGATGAAGAGAAGGAAAGATAATTTATATTCTGAGAACGGGTCCCGACCATTATGACCATTGGTCGTCGACCTCTCCCAACGATGCTTTCGACTCGCGTGCGACTTACTTGAGACGAGTTTTGAATCCTCTGCCTTGCACTTACGATGAACCTGTCACTAGCTCTATACCCCTTTCTCATGTACGAAGCCACGTTGCATTTAAACCTTTCATCAAATTGTACTTGTGACTGTGACGTTTTCATTATTCATACAGCTGAGCTCGTAGCATCGCCCAAAGGGATCTTAGGCCACGGCATCATTAGAAGGTCGCCACTGACAGTACCCAGCAATACCATTCTCAGGCTTCGTAAGCCCTGCACGCGTGTACGTGTTCAAGCACCGATGTTGGCATCAGCATCACCCTCACGACCGTAGCCCTGCGCGGCGCGAGCCTTGGTAGCATCGTCTGCGGCGCCAGCGGCAGCGACATCATCGAGCCTCCCGTATCCAGCGGCAGCCGCCTGGCCAGACGCTTCCGTGGTGCGACCGCCCAGCCCGCTCTCGGAGATGGCCTGGCCGTAGCGGATGTTCTCCGCGGCGCGGCCGCCATGCTCCGCCAGCTTCTGCGCCTCGAGGCCCGGGTGCGTGTCGGTGGCCGTGGCCGCGGCGCCGAATTGGCCGCCGGATTTCTTGTGCGGCGCTGTGTGCGTGTGCTCGCCTTCGTACCTGCGTGTGAGTCGAGGCCAGGTTAGACAGTGAGGTTCGAGAGGGTCAGTGTCTTGAGGTGTTCGATGGGGGGGTGGGTGGAATCCTGCTTCTTCCCCAGAGGGGCCATGGGGTCATGGGGTTGGATGGACTGGGTCGAGCTGGATTGGCTTGCACTGCTTGATGCTCCAGCTCTAGGCCGACTCACTGCGTCTGCTCGCCGCCGATCTCAGTGTCTAGGAGCTTAGATGCCATTGCGGTGCTTCCTTGTTCCTTCTAATAGGTCTGGTGGATGTATATGTAGTTTCGATTGGTGATCTACACGTGGGGACGAGAGGATTCGAGTTGTTGTGTTTGAGGATCGCGCACGAGTTCTTAAGAAGTGAGGCAGAAAGCTACTGAGTTAACTAGAAGCAGCAGCTTAGAGGTACCTAGATAGATTGGATCAATTGCCCACCTGGGCAGGTATGCCTACCTACCGTACCCATCAAGAATGTGAAGTCATACAAGCGGGATGCAGGTAGGTAGATGGAACGGCTATGACGTATGCGGGGATTGAGGATTCCCATCAATTCCCCCAATGAATAGTCCCATCCTCAAAACGCCGCGCTAATCGAAGATCAAAGTCTGGCACGTCCTTCACGTGTAAAGTTCAGAAATAAACAATGCTCATCATTAGTTGTACTTTTTTAAAAGTCGTCCATGTCGATGTCCATCCCCATGATATGTCTATTGATGTCATTAGTATCGGTATCCTGAAGGATTGTTGGGTTCCAGGGTAGGTACTCACCCTTCATATATTCTCATGAATTTGGCCACGAATGCTTCGAGGTGGAAGATGACTTTCTGTAACCCGTTGTCAGCTGCATGTACCACGCCTCGTTGACGACAACCTGACGTACACTGCCCAGCCGAATTCTGTGCTCATAGAATGCGCTCCACTTGACGACATCGGCTTTCATGCCATCGTCAATCTTTGGCATTAGCCTGAAGGTTAGGGTCTGTCATGAGCATAATGTAAGTATAGAATTATAAACGGTAAACACCATGGGTTCTGTCGTACCTTCAGGATTGTTGTTGCTGGTATACAGTGGGTCAACAGATCGTATAGTTTCGCTCTCACTTGTAAAATCCTAGCCGGCGATCTCTCTTCTATCATTTCCTTCGCAATGATATCGATCAAGGCTTCCCAGTCGGGCGGTGGTATGAGGGTCTTTTCTGTGATGTTGTCACTGTCATGGGATGTTTAGCTGCCGTGCATCACATTGGATTGGAAATGGAGACTCGACGTACTTCTGAGCATGCACCGCTTCAAACATCAGCAGCGCTCTCCTCAAGTTACGTCCGCTGTCTTTCGCGATCCGTCGTTCCAACGGCTCGCATCCAGTATACCCCTCCTTTTTCCCCACTGCACCCAAAACCTCAACGATCTGATCTTCAGTTGGTGCTGCCACTCGAACCAACAGGCATCTACTCCTGATTGGGGCTATGATGTTGCTGGTACTGTTGGCCAGCAGGATCAATCGTAAGTTGGGACTGTATTTCTCCATCGTTCGTCTCAACGCCGCTTGGGCATCTCGTGTAAGGTGGTCAGCTTCATTGATGACCACCACCTTGAACCGCTGCTTGGCAGAGAGGTCCACCTGTTGAGTCTGTGCGACCTCTTTTAGCAGGTCTTGGATGACCACTCTGTCGTAGTTGGCGACGTCCGAGGGTGTGATCTCAAGGTGGTAATTTGATGAAACGATGTTGAACTCGAGCTTGCGGTTGCTACAGGACATGCCATCAGTTTCAATAAAATGGTATACATCCCGTGTTCAACTAACGTCGTTGTCTGAAATACTCTGCTGTCAATCTTGATCTTCTCCGCCCCAGGCCCATACAATGCTCTTAATGTCGCTGTGATTCTGGTCTTTTTGCCTGCGCCTGAAGGTCCATATACCAGCAGATGGGGAAAATCTCCACTGGCAGCCTGCTCCATGGATTAGCATAAGAAGAATTTTAGACTTTGAGCTCATATATCATACAAGAGATCGCAGCCGTTCTGCTAGTTCTGGATGATATGTGAGCGCTTCAAGAGAGCGAGGGCGATGCTTATCAACCAGAAGAGCCATGGCGTTATTCAATTGTACGAGTGAGAATATGGGACAGGGCGCGACGGTCTACGGGAATATGTGGTATGGTGTTGTGTATAGAAATGCTGTCCGTTCAGTATCTAGACGGAGGACGCGTCGAAAGCGCGTAAGATAGTTCACGCTGACACGTGACATGCTTCTTGGCATTTAGGTATACAGACTACTTATAGGTATAGGTACCTGAGGTAGGTAGGAATTACGTCGTAGGCCATGCATTCACAGATGGACTCGTCTCAGCGTCATGAAATATTACAATGCTTAATCTACTATGCCTGCTTAGGTCTTGTAAAGGGTATCCAAAAATCCACTGGCAAGGTCTCTGACGACGCTCTTGACGGGCATTGCGCCGGCAACGCCATACAGAGCTGCAGTGTCACCCTTCTTGCCTCCGCTCTTGCCTTTGCATTCATCGATCGTAAGCTCGATGTCCTTGAGAAGCTCGTCGACGGCATTGACTATAGGTATCGTGACTGCCACATGGATTGCTGCAGGGTCTTGAAGGGCGTTGAGGTGCCACCCCCGTTTGCTTAAAGCATCCGCAACATCGTAGATGTCTACTCTGTGCTCTGGTGGAGTACTCTCATCCGGTAGAGCTTTGAACGCGACGACGGACACCATTGGCTTCCCAATGATCTCCAGAGAGTTGTTGAGACTCTCCCTCTCCCGAATCGCGGCTTCAATCTTCTCTCGCGCAGTGACGAGCTTCAGACAGGTTTCAATGTAGCCCTCTTCGCCCATCTTCATCAGTGATGCCCAGCATCCGGCTATCAGGGCTCCTGGGCGGCTGCCTGCCATCGATGGCGATGCATATACACCTCCTGACCAATCCGGACATACGAAGTACTGGTACTGCCGTAGTGCTGCAGTCCTGTATAGAACGACGCTGTTTCCCTTTGGAGCGAAGCCATATTTGTGTGTATCAACACTGATGCTTGTGACACCTTCTGCGCGGAAGTCCCAACTACCTTCGTATGGCTCTTCAAAGCCAGCCTTTCGAAGCATTGGCATCACGAACGAACCAAGACAACAGTCAACGTGTAGGGGCAGCTTGTACTTCAGCGCCAGCTTTGAGAGATCAGGTATGGGGTCAACGATGCCATGTGGGAAGTTTGGGGCGCTGCCGACCAGTAGGACGGTGCTTCCATTGATGAGACGTTGGACATGAGGTATGCTGACTTTATATGAAGGAGCTGGACACGGGACAAGGTGAATACGGATGTTGAAATATTCGCCTGCTTTACGAAAGGCGGTATGTGCGGTCTCTGGAAGAATCATCTCTGGTCGCGTTACACCGCGCTCATTATAGGCTTTCTGTCGGGCAGCAAGGACGGCCATGATGATTGACTCGGTTCCGCCTGAGGTGGTCACACCGGCGCCGGTCTCAGGCGCGTTGAAGAGCCTCAGGGTCATCGCCACAACTTCCGCCTCCATCTTCCTTACTCCAGGGAAGACATCCGGATGGATAGGGTTACTGACACCAAACTTTTGGAAGGCCAAAGTTTGGATATCGCTGAGTTCCGATCCTCCATGATATACAGCACCACTGACACGTCCATCCTCCCAGCGGGTGTGTTTCATTCCAGACAGCTTCTCGAGCTCTTCACGTACCCTGTCTTGACTCCATCCCTGCTGAGGGATCCGGGTGAACTTCTCAGTGTCTGGGCCGCTTTCTACTAGTTTCGATTCGAGTTCTTTGATTGCCTTGTCTACGTCTGCCTTAACTTTCTCCCTCACCACTGGGAGGCTGAGGAAGATAGCGTAGCAGCGCTTGTAGACGGCTCTGTAGGTCTGTTTGACAGTCTCAATCAGACCGTAGCCACGGAGCTGGACCCAGGATCGCTTGGAGAGGCGCAGCAGGAACAGTACGAGTAGCAGGTTGCGCACGATGTCGAGAGCTTGGCCGAAGAGGATCGATCGATTGGCAGGATGCAGCAGGCCATAGTTCGGCCGCAGCTGCGGTAGCGACACGGCGAGTCGTGAGGACCCAGGCATGGTGACGGATCAACGGCAGCACAGGACACAGTGTCGGTGAGGAAAATTACAAAGTATGCCAACACGGAGGCGGGAGCAGATGATGATGATGATGATGCTCTTGCAACTCAACAGCCCATGGGCTGCAGGAGTGGAGACTGCCTAGGGCGTTGGCTCTCCTCTCAGGCCGACCTACCTACCTACCTACTACCTAGGTACCTGTCTAGTCCTCCTGTAGGCAGATGTTCCAGAAAGCGGGCGGTGGCCCATAATGTGGGGACTGAACGGGAGGGCGGATGGGCGGGCAATGCGGGATGCGAAGCGGCGCGGTGCGGTGCGGGCATAGCACCCAACATCATCTGTTCTCAATCGCATGCGATGCCACCTGCATCAAGTGCCACATCGCGTTCTTACG